>CM050405.1:41369896-41862266 GCA_027580255.1 Therioaphis trifolii
CTCGTTCGAATTATCGGGACCCTTCTGTAGTGTTAATATAGCTTTGCGTTAAATGATTTTTAAAAAAGAATATAGGTAAAATTACTCTACTGCGTCACTGGATCCCAAACTGGAGAGCATTAAACATTTCTGGGGGGCGGGGGCGCAAACAGTTATTACGAAATACAATTTTTATTGATAAAATTATTTTAATTTGAAAACGTTTTAGTTGTTACATTTTATTATTTATGTACTATTATTTATATTTTATAATTATTATCATCAATGAAAAAGTAGTCATTCCAAATATTGTAAAGTTTATTTTTAAAGCACACATAAAAAGGTGATCGATTTTTTTTCAATTTATAGAATGGGGCGTGAGATTTAAAAAAATACTTTTCATTTGAATGCAATGATAAATCATTGTAAGTTAAGTACAGGATACAGTAGTTGGGTGGGATACACGAGATGCATTGCTAGATTAGGCATTATTGGATAGATTTTGGAATTATTTTATATTATAAAAAAAAAAAACGATTCTGAACGAAGATGAAGATGTCAGCCTTAAATTGTAATATATATTTTATTTTAATATCCTAGATTGGGTTAAATTTACATTTGTCTATTCATGTGACTTCTGCTCGTGAGCATTGGACAAACCAGGATGTGCATAGATAGGGCGTAGGTGAATACCATATTATTTGCCTAAATGCACTATCGTGACGGTACCACCCGACCCCGCCGTCCATATATGCTGAATGCTCCGTGGCTACGTCTATTTAAATATTAATAATTAATAATAATATATAAAATCCGCATGTTTATGGAACTGATACACACATTAAAATAACTGGAAATTGGAAGTTAGTAACGTTCTATTCAGCCATGTAAAGGTACGTTATACACCTTGTGTTTACAATCTACCAATATTTTGTATAGAACAGCTGTCAGCTACTGATTATATTATAATAAACTTAATCTATTTAATTATCTTTATCAGCTGTGATATTACATAATATTTTCATTTCTTATCTTTGAATACAAAAATTTTTATACATTTTCAACTACAAAATAATTTGCAAATATTCGTGATTTTGACAAATTTTGTCGATTTTTGAACTTCAACTGCTTATAAAAAAAAATTGTGCCTATGTATTTGAATAATTTTTGAATCACTCTTAGATCAACTTATTCAAAACCTTCTATTAAATTTTCAAGCGATTTGGTAGGGCCAAAAAATTGTTATCGACTTTTATAAAAAAAAATCTAAGAAAAATCGAATTATTCAAATGCCTATAAATAGCTAAAAAATAAACGAAATATTTTGAAAATACAACTATGTAAAGAAAATGCCTATTTAAACATTTTGTAAAAGTTTTAAGTTTCTACGACCTATACTTTTTGAATAAGAACAAATATCAAAAATCAATGATGCCTAAATTGTTATTTTACGCGATTATGTGAAAAAATTGTAATTTCAAACACTCATAAAAATTTTTGATTTTATTCCAGTGCAAATTTTTTTACAGATAATTGAAGGAAAACGTATGTCAAACTTTGTACCGAATTTACAATTCTTAGTTTTGAATACTTAAAATTTTATGAATTTTCAACTGCAAAATAACTTCAAATTTTCGCAATTTTTACATATTTCGTATAAATTGGAACTTTGAGCACTTATAAAAAAAAATTGTGACTTACGATTTTGGATTTTTTTTTATCAGTTATGGAACAACTTATAAGAAACCTTGTATTAAATTTTCAAGATTTTCTGGCAAAAAAAAAAAATTTTATCGTTATTTTAAAAAAAAATACTTAAAAAAATTGAAAATTTCAATTGTCTATAATTAGCTCAATAAAAGTCAAAATACTTTGAAAATTTAACGGTGTATAGAGAACGCTAATCTTAACATTTGGTGAAAATTTCAAGTATTTACATCGATTAGTTTTTGAGTTATAGCAAAATAAAAAATTTGATTTTGTCGAAAACTGGTTTTGCGTAAAATATACCGTTTTTCCCTCATTTTTTAAGGGTTTTTCCCGGCGCGTTAAAAAAATATTGAAAATTTTTAACTTTTGACCCCCCAAAGTACCAACTAGATTCAATTTCCTTTCAGAAAAGTTGCTATATAAGGCAATCGAAGCATTTTTACTGCCCCAAATCGTGTTGACAGACACAAAAATAAAAAAAAAAATAAATAAAAAAAAAAAAAAAAAAACACACATCATTGTAAAATCAATACATTCTTCACTCCGTTCAGAATCTAATAACAAGGGGCGTTGAATAGAAAAGGTTACTACATACAGTTAATACACACTTGCTCTAAATACAAAAAACATTTGAAAAAAAGTAGTACTCTGCAAAAATCAGTAACTAGATTCTAGTTCGCAAAACTTAGGTATTCTTGAAATAAAAGCAGTTCGTTGTCTTACGATTTTCGCAACATATGTTGCAGCGCGCCAAATGTTTTTTTTTCAAAATAAGTAATGTTCCGCGAAAATCGATAATTTGTCCGCAAAAATACGCATAATGTCCGCAAAATTCAGGTATTCTCGATGTTAAAATTTTCGCAAATGGGCATGCTGATGAAATGGAGCTCGTTCGATGAATGTTTGTCGATCAGTGGCGATTTCCGCGAAAAAAACTCGCGTACCTGACATACATAATAAAAATAATAATAACTGTCGTAGTCGTCCGTAGCGATACGCGCGACGACCGCTTTTTCGTAACACGGACGAGGTGTGATTTATATATATTATGTTATTAATATAACATTATTATGTCATGGCCGGTGTGGCGAGAGCGAATTCATGTGATTCGATCGTCGAGTTTACACGTACAGAGTGTACCGAGTCGGGTAGTACATATCTGCTATGACGACGGTCAAGGGACATAACCGTAAATTATACGTCGTCATAACCAGATGTTGTTACGACCAAATTTTATTTGTTTATTTATTATTTTTTTTTATCAATATAATATACACTCGAATTCTGTTTTTTTCATTATCCTCCAAACGAAAAATTATATGCGCACTTTCTTCGACAGAACATTTTTTTCGCTTATTCGTTTTAACGTTTTAATGAAACACGTTCAACGGCACTAACACAACTAAAATATCAAAACGATATTTGTATATTTTTGGTGATATCTCATCGCATGTGGTACCTACTATGTGTGTATTATACTTCTACCTCGTTAATAAATTAAATGCTATTTTAAAACCGTACGAAAACAGCTAATATAGCTAATATACATTACAGAATAACTGTGTTAAAGATTGCGGTTGTACATTTGAAATATTTCACTTGAAATATTTCGAAATTGAAAATTTCACTCTTCTCGAAATATTTCAATGAAATTATGAAAAATATTTTGTTTTCTTTTAAACGTGTTTATAGACGATTAGAAATAATATATCGATAAAAAACAGAAAACATTGATTATGAATAAATTATCAGTTAGTTATCGTTTATCAACCAAGGTATACGAATCAAAAACCCTACCTAAATACTGGTAATGGTCAATTTGTATTTATTTAATATTTATTAAACATTGTATCGATTTTTGCGCTGGCCATTTCGAAATGGTACGCAAGCCGGATGCGGACCGCGGGCCGCCAGTTGCCCATCCCTGATCTATAGTATTAGTATAAAATATATCCACGTATACTTTTATTATAATCTTTACGTCGTTTTCTAAATCGTCGATTGCAGTTCTAACCATGCGATCGGGAAAGCTTCTCAAACCAGTCGATTCTGTATAAGGTGGTTTTATGTACTTTCCTGTTCCCTGTCTTTCGTTTCTGCCATGTTAAACGTGTGACTTTTTATGGATTTCACGTGTGAGAATTAGTATTCAACGGTGTGATTTATAGACAGACAACGTGTTTGAACGATTAAATAACTATGCCGGTGGATGTGTGTCGAAACGAAAGAGAATCGTATAATCGAATCGCTTATCACAGAAACCCCAAAGTACGAAAATTCAAACTTACGAGAAACGTTTATAAAAGTTTAAACTTTCGAGAAATATTGAGAAAATTTTAAAAATCGATGTCACTTATGGTTTTTCTGCTCTAAACCAAATTACTTCAAATTTTGCCACATAAATTTACCACATATTGCCACGATTTGCCACATAAAATAAGATGCACACATGGGATCCTGCACAAATCGATGCGTTTACTAATAAAACACTAGAAAAAAAAATAGTTTTACAAATTTCTATCACTTTCGATTCGATTCAATCGTATTTTTTTTTTTACGACTTTAAATTTATCACGTTTCGGACAGTGAGTCAAAACACGGTGAGTCATTTTATTCGAAAATTCCACACAAAGTCGGTAAACTTTGTAGAAATATACGCGTACGTAAAACCACATTATAAAAGTTCTCATTTGAGATTATTTAAAACGACCATATTTTTTTATTCATTTTTACAAATTTCAATACTGAAGTCAATTGTTCTTAGAATATTGTCATGACAAAACTGTGTGTCTTAAATGAAAAAAAAAACTACAGGTAAATCACAAAATTATGTCTCATTATTTATGTATACATGCCTGTTGATCGGCAAAGAATAATAATTGAATTCATTTGATATGAACGACAGTTTTCGGGTATTTATTAAACCATCGAATTTTGAAGTAGTTCAACTTTTATAACAAAAAAAAAAAAAACACTTGAAATAAATATTTAAAAAAAAAATGTATTTTATTTGTATGTGACTATATATTATATTACTATGTGGTAAGGATTACAAAGACTAATAAATCATTTGAGATAATAATGTCGACAGCTTCCAATCGATATTTTGACTCCGGTCAATTTTTTTTTTTTTTTTTTAACGAATCAAATTTCATTATTCTATCGTATGACGAAATTTGCAAAAATTATAAAGATACAAAGGAAGATACATATCGTTATAAAAATGATTTGATCGTTTTGATTAAAAATATATTATATTGTATTCACAAACTATAGGCAACCAAACTTACATTAACGCCGAGATTTAATTACTAGTATTTAGAGTATCTCTTAGTTTTTCGACGGCACAAAACAATATTATGAATGTGATATTGAACATCAGAATATCTGTGATACTCATGGTCTTACAGTTAGTGGTAAAATTTCAAAATGTTGACCTTTGCCAACCGATCTTGGTTATTTCGCTGCAGTGGCGTAGCTAGAAAAATATCTCTGGGGGGGGAGGGTTGAATTTTAAATCCGCATTTCTACCTAAATATCAATTTCTCTGATATTAATTAGTTTATTAGGTTTATTAGGTTATAATTAATAAAATATAAGTTATAGAAAAATATAGTGAAACGTATAATTATTTAGGTTTATAATATGAAATAAACATAGTCTTTTATAATAATATTATAATTTAAATTTATCGAAATCTAAAATTTATATTATAAAATCATATTTTCATTTTTTTGTTTTTTTTTTTTTGTGCATATTTCGCCATTTTTTCCTCCTGTAACTTCTCGTCCCTAAACAAGAGTAATGTTTTTACGCACCGCACGCGAAAACGTATACGCGTCGACGACGGACGCGGGCTAGTGACCGTGACGAACGGTCAGAATAACGTTCAAAACACATCGCATTCGTCGGAAACGTATGAATCGCTTGACGTGTGACATTATTATTCGTTCACCGGCTGCGATCGACACGCAACAGATGTGCGTGTTTCGCGAATAATTAGGCGAATCGGTCGCGAGCATCGACTATGACGGTGTACGGATATCGCGTCGTTTAAATATTAATATATAATCCGTTCTGTACTGTTGACGACCGCTGTCGAATTTTTCCGTTAAAAACACTAATATGCAATAAAGTAATATTTGTTTTAAAAGAACTGTCGTTACACTATGCTTTTGAAAAAAGCTGGTAAGTGAGATGATAGTGGTACAAGTTCGTCCTTCGTCCCTTCGGTCCTGGGACAAGATATTGGTGACGTATTTTTTAAGTTTTAAAGAAATTATGACTCATTTCTTTAGTATAAAACGATTCTGAGCAAAGCTTCAGTGTAATACAATACATTATTATTTAAATAATGTTTACGTATTTAACGGTTATTTGTATAATTTTTTAAGTGCTTGGAAAAAACATCTTGAATCACGATCATTGATATTTTTTCGGTATTGATAGTTTAGTATAAGAGTAAACTTGTATCAAAATTTCAGAACTTTCTAACAAATACTCAATATTTCATTAGAAATAAACTTAAAACAAATCAGACAATATTGTAAAAAATCGTGTAATAATTTATTAAAGTGTGTATAAAAAAAAAATCCTGAGTCACAATTTTTGAATTTTTGTTAGGATAATTAGATAGGTATATGAGTAAGGTCACATTAAATTTTCAGAACTTTTTGTCAAATATTTAAAATTATATTACATAAAAACTTTCAAACAATTTGGTAAATTAAGAGTTCTATATTTAAGTCAAAAGTGCTATAATTGTTCTGAAAATGTTGTCCAATATAAAAAAAGTATGTATTTGATATTGGATAAAATTTTCAAGTTTCCAGCTTCAATACTTTTCGATTTATGACTAAATACCTAAAATCTGAACAGTAAAAATCTCGTTTACGGCGGATTTTTACCGATTTTACCGTTTTTACTCAGTTTTTCGATCGTTATTCTTGATTACTGGAAAAACTATGGAGATTTTGGAAAAATGACCTCTCTAAAGTACCATCTCAGTTCAATTTCAAATCTAAAAAGTTGCTGGACGAAACTTTTGGACAAGGATTTCTAAACGAAAAAGTGTTTACAGAAAAAAAAAAAAAAAAAAAAAAAAAAAAAAAAAAAAAAAATAATAAACATCATTGTAAAACCTTGTGAAACCATAAGATCCTTCGCTTCACTCAGAATCTAAAAATTTTTTAACTTTATAATAATCTGTATGACTACAACACATTGATAACATATATCACGCGAATTTTACATAAATATAATACGTTACAAATCAGTGATGTAACATAAATCCGGATTATCCGAAAATCCGGAAAATTCGGATTTCGGATTGCCAGTTTCAAGTCCCTATATCCGGATTTGTGAATTTCAAAATCCGAAATTCGAATTATCGGATTTGAAAAACCGAATTTTGAGTTTCATCGTTTCTGATTTGCGTGTATTTTAAACGAAAAAATTAAATTTTTCGGTATAAACATAATCGTATAAACTATTGACTTAATGAATTTTTGTATTTTAAATATAGAAAATAATTCTGGTATAAAAATTCGTATAAAACTATTTTCCCCTTCTACTATTAAATAAAATGTGATGAATGCTTTTACGCGTTTTTTTTTTTTTTTTTTATACTTACACGTTGATAATTTATAAATTTGGTTTCAATTGTGATACTTACATTTCATTAAGGTATTGATATTTATTGTTGTTCTGTTATTTCAATTGAACAAATATAAACATTCATTAATGGAGGTTCCATGTTTGAACAAGGTCTTCCGTGGGCCTTTATTCAATACGATTTGACTGTGGATAACGAATAGATTTTAATTTTTTTTAATTCTTTCACTGAAAATATGATTTTTACTATTCATATTTGAGTATGTTTTAAGTTTTTTTTTTTTCTATCTTTTTAAATGATGATCGTCAGTGGCGGACACGAGAGGGTTTTGGGAGTTCAACCCTTCTACCCACTGAAAGTTACAGTATCAGTCGTTTGAAATGTAGTATGAATACATCTTAAAAAAATTCCCAGTACCTACGTAGTATTAATTTTTTTATTTTTTTAACCCCTCCTCAAATGTTTTTCCTGAGTCTGAAGCTCGTAAACCATTATTTAAAGTATAGAGCTATCTCTAGAGCTATCTAGTAAAACTCGCTTAAGCCGCTCTTTAGAGGACCAGCTCTCTAGAGCTTCTTAAGTGGGAAAGCGTCTTATACAGTTATACGGGAATAGAAAAAAAAAATTTTGAAAGATTGAAACATCGAGTTTTCGTCTTTCCTTTTGCCGTCGTTGAAAAACGCAGATCTGAACACTATTTTACGGGTTGATGTACACATTTTGACAGTGGCGGCTCGTGAGTTTTTAAAGAATTAGTGCACATTCAAAAACGTAATTTAACGAACACACAAACATATTATACACTTATATTAAACAATTGTTTCCCGATTTTAATCAACAACTTTTTTTTAATCTGAAATGGATACTTTTACACTAGTTGTATTGTATTAATTGTAATAAAGTTAAAAATTAAACAATAACGATCACTTGTCTGTACATAATTCAGTTAGATACAGCATTAATATTAATATATTAATTTATATGGAAAAATAAAAATGTTGATGTTTATATGAACTATTTTTTATGTAACGTTAAGTACCTATGAGTGCATGGAAGGCCATCACTGACCGTAACAACAATATCGTCAATGTACTCGTATTTGAAAATTTTCAAAACGTATTTTTTTTTTGTAGGTATTATTATTATTTTTGCTGAAATTCCGGTAAAATTTCACATTAATTAGAATTTTTTTACCCAAATCTAAGATTTCATGCAGTCAAGGGACGACGAAAAAAAACAACAATCGACGTACGATATTTTCCAGGGATTGAAAACGTTATAATAACGTTGTGCACGACAAAAAACGATTGAAATTCGAAACGTAATTATAACGAAAAACGATTAACAAACAAGATAAAATACCATAAAACAAAACATAACATTTAACAAAATATTTAATATATCGTTATACAAAACATAACGGTAAACGTAAAAATATATAGAATATCATCAAACGAAAAATAACGCAAAACAAAATAATTTAAAATCCATTTATTTATAAGAATTAATTAAGTTACAATTTTAGTTTCATAGAATTATAAATGCATTTTTCCACGCGATTTATTTTTATCTTAGAAATCACAAATACACAAATAATAATTGTTAAAAATGATGGTATAAAAATAAAGTTTTCAACTATTAACTGATTATTAGACCATTTTACTATTTTAGGTGATGTAACGTTTTAATTCAAAATAACGATAAACGCAAAACTTGGGTAACGTTTTAATTCTGAATAACGATAAACGCAAAAACTGTGTAACGTTTTAATTCTGAATAACGATAAACGCAAAAGCTGTGTAACGTTTCAATTGTAAATAACATAAAACAGAATTTTTTTTTTTTCAAACGCAAGCCCTGATATTTTCTAATCGCGACATAATCGTTAATGGTTACGCGTTTTTTATTTATTCGCGTGGAACGATGTTCAGTATCGCGAACGCGGAGTCCCGTCGTATTTGTCGCGTCTAAAATTTCTGGTTAACGTCCAAATTTCGTGCGCGCGTCGGCCGTGATGACGACGACCAAGGTGAGCGTAAACGACGACACCACTCGTCGGCGCCGCGGCGAACGTGGCTTTTTGTTTGAAATTTTTCCCAAAACTTCAAATCGCTCATTTTTTCCCCTTTCTTTTTTTCCGTTGTTCCGGTTCGCCGTGCACAGAAACTGAAATACAGTGCGTTCGACGACGTCGTCAAGTCCACCCGACAGGGAACGATATCGTTTCGGTTCAAGAACGGCATATCCGTGGACCTGACGCTCGACGGATCGATCAGAGTGACGAACAGAACGGTAAGCGCCGCCGCCGCCGCGGAAGACGATCTCGTGTGCGCAAGCACGGCGGAAAGAGATCGCGACATAAAACGAATACGGTGAAACCTCGCTTTGACCGGATCGGCCGGGGGACAGTTTGATTTATCCGTCTCGATAGGATTTCCGTCTTACCGGGGTTCATAGAAAAAAAATTTAATTTAGATTAAAAAAATAACTTTGTGTTATTGCATAGCTTTTATCGCGGGCTTACTCGATTAAAATTTCAAAAAGATTTAACGACTTTTGACTTATATATATATATATATAGAGCTTTGAAAATATTGAACATTTCTCGTTTTTTGGAAGTTTTTGCTTCGTAAAGTTTTGACCTTTGGATATTAAGAGCTGAAAATTTAATACAATAATACTCATTACACTTACGATAATAAGTATTTCTACCGACGATGGAAAAATACCGAAAATCGTTAGTCACAATATTTTTTTACAAGCGTTATAAAGTTTGCATTTTGATAAAATTTCTTATTTTTATATAAAATTACACACTTGAACGCACGTGAAAAATAAATGCTGCTTCCTAAGTGGATAAAAATGTTATGCAATAGCTTTACCGCGGCAGTCACCGAGTGCCACACATATTTTTTGCTATCATTTTTTTTTTTTAGATTCTGAGTGAAGCGAAGGATCTTATGGTTTTACAATGATGTTTATTTTTTTTTTCTGTAAACACTTTTTCGTATCGACAAAGATCCTTGTCCAAAAGTTTCGTCCAGCAACTTTTTAAATTCGAAATTGAACTGAGATGGTACTTCAAAGAGGTCATTTTTCCAAAATCTCCATAGTTTTTCCAGTAATCAAGAATAACGATCGAAAAACTGAGTAAAAATGGTAAAATCGGTAAAAATCCGCCGTAAATGAGATTTTCACTGTTCAGATTTTAGGTATTTAGTCATAAATCGAAAAGTATTGAAGCTAGAAACTTGAAAATTTTATCAAATACATACTTTTTTACATTGGACAGCATTTTCAAAACAATTATAGCACTTTTGACTTAAATATAGAACTATTAATTTACAAAATTGTTTGAAAGTTTTTATGTAATATAATTTTAAATATTTGACAAAAAGTTCTGAAAATTTAATATGACCTTACTCATATACCTACCTAATTATCCTAACAAAAATTCAAAAATCGTGACTCAGGATTTTTTTTTATACACAAATAACCGTAAAATACGTAAACAGTATTTAAATAATAATATATTATATTACACTGAAGCTTTGCTCAGAATCGTTTTATACTAAAGAAATGAGTCATCATTTCTTTAAAATTAATACATTTATCACCAATATCTTGTCCGAGGACCGGAGGAACGAAGGACGAACTTGTACCACCATCATCTCACTTACCAGCTTTTTTTTTTTTTGTGATACAAATATTGTTTTTTATTAATATATTTTGTAAACGTACATACGTCTTATATCGTATTGATTTTTGGAAAAAAAAACTCATTGATTAATCTTTGTTTTTCATTTCAAAAAGCGTCGCGTTCTACGCATTCTTTTACTCCTGAAATTAAATACAAAATAATTAAGTACCTACTTCGGATATCGATTTTATTAGTTTTTTATGCCATCATATTTAGACGTTTGCACGTGTAAGTCGATAATTGCTAATCTACGGATATCGACGATACGATGGCGAAAATAAACTCTGCGTCCGTAAGTCGATCGTCTGCTAGCATGTTACTTTAAACGACAAAATTATACTAGCCGTACTCTGAGTTTGGTTTTCCGTGTCATGTTTTTCGTCCTGGCGTCAGACAATTTTCTGGTGGGCTTTTCCGGCTTAGTATTCCGCAATAGCGAGGTTTTACTGTATACGATTATGTTGACGGCATAGCCGAGAGGGTATACCGTAAAATAAAATCGTATGAAAAAAAAACTTCGTCGATTTGACGTTGTGTTTTTTGAAAAAAATATTTTATCATTTGAATATCATAACGTTATAATACATACCAGCAGACAAATTTGAAATTGACACTCGGTAAAAACAAAGGATTTTTGTTTTTCGTTCGGCCTTAATCACGTCGATAATAATATTACTTATAATCAGTGCTCGCAAGTTCTAGTAAGTACGTGTTTTTCTTGGTTCATCCTAGAATACCCTATATTGTAAGATATTACGAAAACGTTATTTTGAATTTATTTACCATATGACGTGTTCAATCGGATTAATATTTATTTCATTATTAACTCGTCTAATTATGCATGTATGTATGTATGCGAATATATTTATACCGAATAATTATTACAATGCATATCGACGTGAATCGATCTAGTGTATGTTTTTCCTTTTAACTAAGATAGAATTTTTGTTTTTCTTTTTTTTTTTCCTTTTTTTTTTTGAGAAATGTCACTTATTGGTGATTAAGAGTATCAAACGATTTTGAACCATTTTTTTTTTCCAAAAGATTTTTCAAGTGTTTGGAAAAACGACTAGAAAATTGATAAAACTTGAAGTTGACGAAAATTACGTTAAATCTATTCTAGAAACTCGAAATGTTCACCAACTATCAACAGATATACTGTTTTAACAAAAGTTTCAATAACATTTTACCAATTTCGGGTCAAATATGTTTCGGACTTGATCGAAATTATTCGAAATATCGCATTTCGTTTTTTTGGACATTGTTATCTTGTTAAATTTTAAACATTTAATTTGAAAATCTAAAAGTTTAGTATAGATTTATTCATAAACTTAACTCATGGTATCAAACATTTTGTTAAATTCGTTGATCAAGTTTATTTTTTTTCACACGTGTTTAAAGTTAACTTTTCGACGAAAATTATTATCCACGCGTAAATGAGCTATTTTTTGTCAATGAAAACCACAGACAATTTGAAATTAACTTCACCAATAGAGTCATCACATATTTTTCTACCAACGATCTAAGTATCATAAAGATGAACTTAACTAACTGTTTTTATATCCGTTTAAAATTTCGACTTAAATTACTCTTTTCACATACAATATGACATTTATTTGACTTTACAAAAAGTATTATTTTCGCTTATAAGATTTGAAATTTTTATATCAACCACTCAATCTGTATACCTAGTCATAGTTAAATTTTCATAACTATTTGTTCGCAAATTTTTATTTGTTTTATTTTTCAAATACGCTTGAAATGTCGTCGTCCGGTGAAATGGATTATTTTAACGAACGTTACCGAATCACCGTGGATTATTCTTATTATTTTGATATTTGTTCCAGATCTATTTTGTTCGAAATTTGAAAACCACACAAAGATTGTCTGTCGTAGAGTTTTTGTTTTTTGAAAAAATAAATTAGTAGATAATGAAAAATTATTATTCCAGATTCACCAAACTCAAATAAATATTCTACAAACAGAATACACCATATTACGTACCTATATCGATCTAATCGATAAAATGACCCACCTATGAGAAAGTGCTTCACGTCCACCGTCCGTGTCTAAAGGGCTTTTCAAAATGTGCTTTTTCAAAACGTTGTTTTTAAATACGAATTTTAAGAGCGATTACGGTCGATGTATTATTATTTTATAATATTGAGTCATGAATTTCGAAAAGGTTCAATCTAGAGTTATGATGAAACCGGACTCGATCACCTTTATTTTTTCATTTACACATACAGATATTTTTTTATTTTGTATTGACGGATGAATTTCAAAGAGGCCTATCTCGGATAACCCAACACCGACGGTTTGCTCGATCGGATTTCGCCTCGAGAATATTATGTTGAAACAGGTCGAATGATTCATAAGAATATCAGTCGTTTATTTTGTTTATAGTTTTGTTTTTTTTTTTGTTTTGTAACGATTTTAATTTTCCGACACGATGCCTGACCGGAATAAAAATCCACGGTTCAATCGTATTGCGCTGTCACTACGATCACATACATATATATTTTAGGTACCTAATTATCTACTCCTACTCCCTTGTTACGATATCATCTTTTGTCCGAGGTCCGAGTTTACGATTTTTGCGCACCCTTTCGGCCGGGTTCAACGTGTCTGCCGACGACCTAATCATATCCACGCTCTCTCATCCGTATCGGTGTGTGTGTGTGTGTGTGCCGCGCTCACAGGTAGGGTTACCATTAGTACTCTTTTAACCCATTATGTCCTTGCGCACCCATATGGTAACGCAAAAAATAATTTATAAAAATATATCTCCTCATAATCCTAGCGTTACCATATGGTCACATCAAATTGTAAGTAATTGAGTAAATTGGTTATTTTTAGTAACTATATAAAAAAAAAACAACAAATATTTAAAAAAAAATAACTTCGGACTTAATGGGTTAAGAGTACATGTACTATTATGAGCTCTTAAAATTTTTGTACTCTCACTTTTTTTATATTGGCAACAATGTACTCTTTTTTTCTATTTCTATTTAATTCCGAAAATACCGAAATGCCACAAGTCGTAATAATCGTAATGAAAATGTTATCGACGTTTTTCTCCGAAATGTCTACGGTAATACGGTATACATGTCACATATTATAATGATCGGTTTTTGAAAATTGGAATTAGTCTGTGTTAGTATTTGCTACTATGTACTAGTACTATAAAGTTTTGTCCGTTAACTTTACGCTTACGCATCAAGCTATTATTCGTAAATTGTGTTCATCAAACATGTCTCGCCGAAAATGTAAATTTAATGAAAAATTAATAAAAGAATACCCAATGTTTAACAAAACTGAAAATGAACACGAGGCTTTTTGTAAAATTTGTTGTATAATTGTTTCATTAGCCAATAAAGGCAAAGGTATTTTTAAATAAATATGATCTACAATTAAACGACTCTTTTTTTATTTGATCAATCTCAAAACTTAAATTTGTTTTTGTCACAAATGGAAAAAAATGAAGACTTTTCATCATTATTATCAGATAAAAGGTGGGTGAAATATTTAGAACAAAGAAGCTATGATACATCTTCAGAACTATTAAAAATATGCACGTTCTACTTCGCCATACCTGCTCAAAATGCCAATGTCGAGAGAATATTTAGTCTTATGAAAGCACAATGGACTGATGATAGAAATAGACTTCTACCCGATTCTGTAAAATATTTGTTGTTGACACAATACAATTTTAAGCATTTTGACTGTATTCAGTTTTATGATTATTGTATTAAAGACAAAAGTTTGCTATCAAAAATCCGAAGCAGTAATAAATATTAATAAATATATCATATAATATGATAGTATTATGTATTTCAGTATTAACTATTAAGTATTTCATACATAATTTAGTATATAAAATGTCTTGTTGATTAAATAAATATTAACTACGAAATTAGAGTTTTTATATTACATTTTATGGCTTTAAATATTATGTACTGTTTTCTCAAAGACACTATGTGGTAACCCTACTCACAGGTCAACGCCGTGGCCGCGGTCAACGCGGACGGCAACGTCTCGGCGATGTTGCATCCGGTCGGCTTCATGTACAGACAAGACGAAACGGTGAACGTGCAGGCGAACGACGTGCACACCGACAACAACAAGTCAGACATCAGCTTAGATAATGTAAAATCGCGCACGAATCGAAAATATAATACGACGTGACGACCACGCCGGATCGCGTCCGTGGTTTTCGCACTCGCACGGTCGTAGATACGGGGTGTGGATAGAGGCTTTAAACCGAAATACTAAATATTTCTATTAAAATACATACACGGCGATGTTTTTTTCTTTCATTTTAATACATTTACTAAACGGCTTAAGATCACTGTTTGGAACGTTCACTTAAAAATTGAACTCGTTCACG
The DNA here is from genome assembly GCA_027580255.1 of Therioaphis trifolii. NCBI lineage: Eukaryota > Metazoa > Arthropoda > Insecta > Hemiptera > Aphididae > Therioaphis > Therioaphis trifolii. The sequence goes on from CM050405.1 coordinate 41,385,290, forward strand.
TTCATTTAAACTTTTTTCATTTCATATTTATGAATTATCTACCTGAATTCTGTATAAATGTGTCATTTACAAAATTAATTTTTCGCGGTAAAATTCAGTACATATTAGGCACACAACCTAAGGAGGGGACCAAGTCCACTTAAAAAAAAAAACTTAAAAGTTATCATTCAGTTTTTGGGTTAAAAAAAAAAAAAGCGTCCACCAGAATACTTGATTTGTTAACCAACTCATAGGCGAGTAGTGAGTACATAATTTAATGTATAATGCAATTTATTGTAAATTCATGGAAACCACAAAATGTGTTATCGTTGTTTTTTGTGCAAAATGGCCTATTGAAATAATAAAAATTAAAATAGAAAACATTATCGTTGACTATAAAATTATAATCAATGACGTTATATAATAATTAATCAATAATTATTATCTATACATATTTTTGTTGATTTATAAATTTGAACGTCCCGAAAATAGTTCAAATTCATTAAAAATATATACGTCGTTCACGTTCACGTTCAATTCGAAAAAATTGAGTATAACGTTCGCGTGTCGTTCACAAAAATATGAACGTGAACCGCGTGAACGTTCGTTCGTGAACGACGTTTTTCCAAACACTGCTTAAGATACTATGAAAAGTTTCACGTGGACGTTGTTTAAAATGTAATATTGTTTGAAAACAAGTCAAAAGTGAAAAAGCGTTGATTCAGTCGAGTTATTGATATACTGATTTGAATGATGGGTAATAATTAGGGTAACAATTAACATAATAAACGGATTAACATAATTTTAAAATTGTACGGTACAATTTTTTTTTTTTTTTTTTTGATGATTTTTACTCGTTGTTTAGTATTTTATAAAACGGTTTTCCGAGAGGTTTCCGATCACTTTGTGGGTATTTCTTCCGATAATCTCTTGAACGGTCTGAACATTATAATTTTTCGTACGCGCCATTTTATTATAAAACGACAAATTTCCCTTGCCTGAATTTTCTTCTTTATCGCTTGATTTAAACTGATCTTTTAGACATGAAGAATTTTAAACTATTTCACATAAATACAAATAGGTATATATTTATATGTGACTTTTTTTTTCGACCCGTTACCGCCGCCTGCAGGCTGGCGAAAATAAGGCCGACCGGCATCCACTTCCGGACGGTCAGCGGGCCGCTGGTGTACCTGGTGGACGAGGCGGGCGTCCGGACCAACTTCGGCGCGACGTTCGAGACGTTCGACCGGGACGTGACGCTGGACGTGCTGTACGCGGGCAGCCGGCACGGGGCCATGTACGTGGACGTGTGCACCGAGCTGCTGGCGGACATCGAGAGCCGCGCGCTGGAGACGGGCAACGAGTGGAGGCTGCACGACGTGGTCGTCACGCAAGAGTACGTCCACGGCACCGTCAGGTGGGTGACGACTAGCGATGATGTGACATAAATCCGGAACTCTTCGAAAATCCGAAAAATTTTCGGATTTCGGAATTTTATGCCGTGAAATCCGGATTTCGGATTTCCGGATCCGAATTTCGGATTCCCGGATCTCGAAACCGGAATGCGGATTTTCGGATATCACGATCCGCGAATATTCGCGTTTCGCATTGTGGATTTCGATATTCTAAATCAGAAAATCAAATTTTCGACTCTGAGTGAAACGGTTTTTTTAAATGGTGTTTACAATATTATTTACGATTTCATTTTATTTTTTATTTTTTTTTATTTTTACCTAGAAACACTTTTTGTTCGTCTTTAATTTGTCCAAAAGTTTTATCCAGCAACTCTGTAGATCGGAAATTTTATGTAGATGGTACTTTGAGAGTTGATCAAGTTCTCATCTCAATAGTTTTTCCAGGTGAGAGCAAAACACTTTAAAATGGAGCGAAAACGGTGAAATTCCCCATAAATGACATTTTCATTAAATTAACTTTAGAGATGTCGTCATTACAAGTTATAGATAAAACAATACTAATTTAATGTTTCAAAATCCAAAATCCGGATTTTCGAACTTCGGTAAATCCGGATTTTTCCCATCACTAGTGATGACACGACTCGTGGTGGGCATTACTGAATAGTTTGTACAATCGATTGTCACTCGATTGTTTAAAAAACAACTGACTGATTGTTCGATTGGATAGATACTATAAACCATAGATTTTTTTGGAAACTATCGAGCAAATACACTCAGACAGTTTTCTGTCGGTAGTTGTACTCATCTAATACCTACCAGCTTTTACTTTCGTTAGTTTGAAAAACCATCGAGTGGTTTTTCGATATTATCACCGAATATATTTGATAATTTTTTTTCACTAGATTGTTCGATAGTTTTTCGAGGAGTCGATTATTATTGGTAGTGGATTTTTAAGCCAAAAATTATTCGATAGTTTTATAAAACAATCGAATAATTAGATAGTTTAAAACTATCGGGTAGTTCGACAGTTTTCACTCGAGAGAGCCCATCACTATACACGACGTCGTGTAATAACGGCTGCTGCCGATAAAGCATCTCGTCCGAGAACGTAAAGGGGGAAAAAAAAAGTCGGTTTCCGCTACGTCACTCGAGTGCGTCTCGGTTATCATTTAGCATCGCACACGTAAGCGCGAAGAAGCACGCGAGAATTACACCCGGAAAATTGAAATTTTTTGTTGTTTTCACTTGGAATTAAAAAAAAAAAAAAATTATCGGATTACGAAAGCGTCCACGATTAATGTGGTTTCGGTATCTTAGATTCCGAGTGAAGCGACGGACCTTATAATTTTACAACATTGTAATTTGTTTTCCTGTGTTAACACTTTTTCGGGTCATATTGGAATTTTTCAAAAGTTTTACCTAGTGACTCTGAAATATTATCTAGATGGTATTTTAGACGTTTTTCAAATTTTTGCGATAGTCTTTCCAAACGCGGTGAAAAGCTGCCGAAAACACGAGTAAAAACCAAAAGGAATTCGCCGAAAACGACTATTGATCTATTTTAATTCCGTTAAATCGACTATGGTAATTTTGTCATGACTCCTTAAGTAATGCTGCTAAAAACTTTAAATTTCCACCATATATAATAATTAGGGCTGGGATTTGTATGTAAATACATATTTTTAGTGAAACACGATAAATTAATTATTGCAAATGATAAATTCGTTTCACGTGATTTGCAATAAAATGAGACATATTTTATTTTACATATTTTTACATATTTCGTCATTAATACATATTTTTGCTTACTTTGTAAAATTTTCGATTTTTTTTTTACATACTTCGTAAATTTTGACAATTTCGGTGGTTTAGTAATATTTTACATTTATATTTCGATAACGGTATTCGGCAAATTGTAAGTGTATAATGCATATAGGAAATAAGTAGGTTAAAATAAAAATTAATAACTAGATTTTAGTTTTACTTATCTGTTTCTGTTCGATAACCATACCTTAATATAAAATATATTTACGAATTTACAACAGTACATATCAGACTATCAGTTCTTGTGTTTGCGTGGTTGCGAAAAAATCTTTACATTTCGAGTTATAATTTATAAACTAAAGACTTAATAATAAATTAGTAAATATAATGTGCCTAGAGAAATAACAGCCATGAATTATGCACCGATAACATCTTGTGATGTGGAACGCTTCTTCAGCAGGTATAAGTCAGTGTTAAGACCAAATCGCTGTACATTTAATTTCGAAAATTTAAAACAATATATGGTTTGTCATTGTTTCCCTTACAATTGATTAAAAATCAATTTATTGAAATTCAATAATGATCAAAAATTATTTAGAATTGTATTTTTATTTGAAACTTGAACATAGGTATTTTTTTAATTTTTCTTAGTACATAATTTTTATTTTATACAACATATTTTTTATTTTATACTACATATTTTGGCAATTTTAATTACATATATATGTACATATTTTTGGTTTTTTATTACATATAAATCCCAGCCCTAATAATAATATAGTTGATATGTTACTAACGTACTTAAAAAAGTTTTGAAAACTTTGACAATTATCGATCTCAAAATAGAACTTTGAAGATATCACGTCAATTTTGAGTATATTTCTAATAAAGATTGTAATATGTATTTGACGAAAACTTCTGAAGATGTATTATAACTTAACTCGTACAGTCTTACACCATTTTTTTGATGATACTGAAAAATTAAAAAAAAAAAAAAAAAAAAAAAAAAAATAGGTATATAATTATTATTATTTATAATAAAACAAAATTTGAAAATATTTTTTCGGACGACGCTTTATAAACATTTATTTATATAACCATTTTTTTTAAGTTTATTTAATAATTATTATTATTATTATTATTATTATTATTATTTTTTTTTTTTTTTTGTAAATTTAATTGAATAACCTCTTTATTGTTGTAATAAAACAGAAATGTTAAAAACGTCTTTTTGGACAGACAATTTTTCGAATTTATGCCTTTAAACACGTGAACTTTCGAATAAATATTTTGAACTATATTTCTTTTGAACACGAAACGTTTGGACAGGTGACACACATCCGTTATATATATATATATATATATATATATACTTATTATTAGGGCTAAAATTATTATTATGAAACCAAAATATGTACATAAATATGTATTAAAAAACACAAAATATGTATTTCACTTATACGATTCATTTTCATATATTAATTATTTTGATTAAAATTCGTGATAACATGCATTTTTTTAATTTCCGAATTCAAAATATCTTCGATTTGGTCGTAAAACTACCTTATACCGACTAAATGATCTTTCGCCTTCCACTGATGTCATTGGACAGTATTGCATTTTGTCTATGTCTGAAAGAGTAGGTAAGTTCTACATCCAAAGAAACTTCAGAGGTACGACCAGTGAGAATACTTTTGATACCTTATTCATTTGTGCGAAACCAGAGTTCTTTTGTAGAATATTTGTTACTCGGGTATATCTATAATATCGCCAATTTTTCTCTTGTACTTTTCGGGAAAAATGGAATTGTTGATAAACACGTAAAAACATGTACTTTTCGTATAAAATATGTGAACATATGTAAAATAAAAACGTACAGTTCATTTCATTGGAAATCCGGTGAAACAAATTTATCACTTACCTGAATTCATTTATCAAGTCACAATAAAAACATGTATTTACATATAAATCCGAGCCCTACTTACTATATTTTAGATTCTGAGTGAAGCGAAGGATCTTATGGTTTTACAATGATGTTTATTTTTTTTTCTGTAAACACTTTTTCGTATAAAAATCCTTGTCCAAAAGTTTCGTCCAGCATTTTTTTAGATTCGAAATTGAACTGAGATGGTACTTTAGAGAGGTCATTTTTCCAAAATCTCCACAGTTTTTCCAGTAATTAAGAATAACGATCGAAAAACTGAGTAAAAACGGTAAATTTGGTAAAAATCCGCCGTAAACGAGATTTTCACTGTTCAGATTTTAGGTATTTAGTCATAAATCGAAAAGTATTGAAGCTAGAAACTTGAAAATTTTATCCAATATCAAAAACATACTTTTTTATATTTGACAACATTTTCAGAACAATTATAGCACTTTTGACTTAAATATAGAACTTTTAATTTAGCAAATTGTTTGAAAGTTTTTATGTAATACAATTTTAAATATTTGACAAAAAGTTCTGAAAATTTAATACGACCTTACTCATATACCTACCTAATTATCCTAATAAAAATTCAAAAATCGTGACTCAGGATTTTTTTTTATACACAATTTAATAAATTATTATACGATTTTTTACGATATTGTCTGATTTCTTTTAAGTTTATTTCTAATGAAATATTGATTATTTGTCAGAAAGTTCTGAAATTTTAAAACTATACAAATAACCGTAAAATACGTAAACAGTATTTAAATAATAATATATTATAATATTACACTGAAGCTTTGCTCAGAATCGTTTTATACTAAAGAAATGAGTCATCATTTCTTTAAAACTTAATACATTCATCACCAATATCTTGTCCGACGACAACTTGTACCACCATCATCTCACTTACCAGCTTTTTTCAAATAATTATTTTCGAGCCGTAAAATATAATGTCGTTTAAACGTATTATTTGTCAAGTCAGTTTTTTCGAGGTTTTTTTGTCGGGCCCTTTAAAATCCCAGTCCCGATCAATGAGATCACACAAAACCGCGCGTCTACGCGTCTACGAGTGACGACTTTGCGTTTGCACGCAGGGCGACCAAAGGCCACGGGGCCGGTCTGGTGGAGATCCGCACGTCGGCCACCACGGGCACGATCAGCCTGCACTCGGACAGCATAGACTGCACGGCGTCGCACGGCGTCCAAAACCATCACTTTTTCGTCAAGAAGGACAAGAGCCGCATCCACTACGAGATGCTCAACAGCTTCAACGTGCGCTTCGGCGCCTGTCACACGGGTTTCAACGAGGCGGACGAGGTGGTGATTCACTGACGGCGGCGACGACGTAGACGACGTTTCGCCAAAAAAACAAAAAAGCAAATGTTGTCGGTTACTTTTTTTTTCTTTTCTTTTTTTTTTTTCCAAACGTGTTTCGACCAATATATTTTATGTTACGTTCATCACTACTTTTATCCAAACGAAAACTCACGCGACACGCTTATAGGAGGGTAATATTCGGTGTACCGTACGTATATTGAAGCGTTTCTATATTATAATATAATTCAGGGACCAGAACCGGAACCGAAAAGCACCGGTTAGAACATTAAAACATTTAGGAACTGAAACCGGAACCATTATTTCAGAAAATTAAAAACCGTAACCTTAACCATAACCTTGACGTTCAAAGGGTTCATTTCGGTTAGAAGTAATGATCGTTTGTCGATGAGTACAGAAAAATAAATATTAAATTTTTTGAGGTTTTTTTTTTGTTTTTTTTTTTTGTTTTTACTTTAATGCGTTAATTTTTGATTTGTAATTTTTTTCGATTCTCACCAACTAAGAACAATGAATATATTAACGCAGTAATGCATTATGTATAATTTATATCGATTTCTCGTTTTCAGATAATACAAATATACCTTCAATCGGGTAAAAATATAGTAATGATAATACGGACATGTAATTAAAAATTATCAAATCACATTTCATAAGAAATTAGTGTGCATAAGTCAAGAATAAACATATCCCTGCAATAAGCGTATGTTGTGTTTATAATGAATGAATTCAAATTATAGTTAACACATTTTTTTTTCATTTTTAAAAACAGAAAAAAAAATATTAATTGGTTAATAATAACTTAATACCTACAATTAAAATACACATTGACCTTGATTGATTAATAGGTATATTCTACATTAGGTACTTTATACTTCAATATTATTAAAGATTCACTCTTCCGGTATTATCCAGTTCTATAACCCTTACATTTCTTAGAAAACCGGAACCTGAACCAGAACCTTTAAAAATTTCAATTAAATAACCAAAACCGAAAAACTCAATAGGTTCCAGTCCCTGATATACAGGGTGTTTCACGAAGATCTGACATGTTGAATAACTTTTGTTCTATTCAATATTTTTAACTTTTTTTTTTTTTTTTAAATGAATACTATAGCCTTGCACTACAATAAAATTACATTAAAAATTTTTTTTTTTATTTTTAAAACTCAAATTTCAAAATTTCAAATTTTAATTTAGTTTGAAAAAAAAATCAAAATAGCCATTTTGTAAACATGATTTTTAGAAAAATGTTGGTGTTTGAAATTCTTATAAAGGATGATCCATTAATTTTCTATGATTTTTTTAAAGTTTACGAAAAATCGAATTAAATTGCTAAATAGTTCAATTACGATTATCCGATGACTGATAAACGATACATATTATTACATTTTTCGTAAACTTTAAAAAATCATTGAAAATTAACGGATCAACCTTTATAAGAATTTCAAACACCAAAATTTTGTTATATAATATATATATATTTATTTATTTATTCATTTATTTATTTATCCAGTTTTTAAATTTGGATCAACGCCCGTCAAGTATCTGTATCTCTCTGTTCTTATCCAATGTTTTATATATCTACTCATACTCAGAACAATAGTAAAAACTCAACTTTTAATCGAATGCTGACATTATGTAATAAAGTTAATAATATTGATCTTTTACCATGATTCTTCAACAGTGGCAGATACAAGGGGGGGCAAAAGGGCCATTCCCCCAACTACCCATATTCATACACCAACACCCAAAATACCTAAATTTATTAATAGGATATCGAATAATATTTTCACTTATCATACTATATTGTCGGAGCGTGTTATTGGTAGCATTGGTCGCTCATAGCTCTCTCTCACATACTAACATCCAGTCAAATTATATCGTACTTTTGTTTTTGCCTCCCCCGAATTTAATTTCTGGATCCGCCACTGTTCTTCAATATTATCATGGTCTATTTGTTGTAACACTTGTAATTCATAATACCATAATACGTATACTCTTATAACTCACTTGTTTTGTAACTTTATTTAGTGTTATTTCATTTATATAATTGATAAACTACTAAGCTGATTTCACTATCGTACTATTTTAATATTTAATACAATTAAAAAAAAAAAAAAAAAATGAAATATAATGATAAATAATATAAAAATCTGTTTAATAAATCAATTTTTCAGAAAAATCGAGTTTTTTTTTTTTTATTCCAGATATAAAGAAATTCGGATACAACTATCCGATTCTCTAGGTCCCTTGATAAGATCGTTCAAATAAGCGGATTTGACTTGTATTTGTATTTTGTCTATTTATTATCTGTTTGCCTTACGGGCGTATTCGTCCATTATGATGAAATCAAATAAAAAATAATAATAATAATAAACAAATAAAATAAACACGTTGGTAAAACACTATTAAAGGCCGCCGAGCTAAAGCACCGGTATCATTATTATTGTTATTGTAAATGTCGTCGACGCCCACGCGCCGTTTTCGTCATAATATTATCGTTAAAACACATAATATTTCGCCGTCGTCACGCGTATAATAAGTAAATATTTACATGTGTAGTGTAGTGTTACCGTGCAGCGCGAGTTCTAGTCACGCGCGCACGAAAAAACAACTCGTAGCGATATTGAAATTAATAATTATTATAATATAATATCATTGTTATTAATTGTTAGATTACATCGACATTGATTAACGGTGACGGTTAACTATGAAAATATCAATAAAATAAAATACAATATTATATAACCTATGATGAATAAACAATTAGTATAGTATTATAATAAATTATGGTAATATAATATATATATATGTAAAAAAAAACAATATTATCATAACGACGTCCGAGTACCTCGGGGGTTTAAAGCAGTCGTGTGCGCGTCCGTAACGTCGTAAACGACGACGGGTAAGTAGTGTACGGCTGAAAACGAACACGTAATAAAGTGAATAAAATACGAGCGAGTAAACTCCCGGAAAATTTGTGTCGACGGAAAAAATAACGATCGACGATTCGTCGATCGTCGTACGAGTCGGCGATTATCGTACGTTGTAAGTCGTGAAAGTCGCGGAATACGCGACGGTGCAAACAAAAACAAAAAAAAAATCCGTAGACCACCACGGTGTTCGATGACAATCGGTCGTGTAATCGTACGGTTTTTCTAAACTATCATTGTCGTAGGTACACGATGTGCTTACGAATATTATATTTTTGCCCGGGATACCGGACGTCGAGCGCTTAACGAAACTAGATTAATACAAACGATACATACGTTTTATTATAATTATTATCGATAAAAATCGTGTGAAAGTTATTGAAATGCGTAGGATCAAAATAAAAAATGTAAGTACGTTAAAATTAAAATTAAAATTAAAAAATAAAAACCGCACGCGATAGTAATATATAACGTTACGTCATATTAGTTATCGCGTACGCAAACCGAACGTGTGCGATTAGTAGTAATAGTAATAATATTATTTATAGTTTATACAACACGTGCGACGCTAAAAAAGTATTGAGGAGAGGTTCCGATTGAATGTCCGGGCTATACGGGCGCGAACGAAACGCGGTGAAGACTACGTCGTGTTTCAAATACGTAATAATATAATAATGTATAATAATATGTTATAAATGTCATATAGAAACGAGTACGTCGGATACGGACCGCGCTCGGAGTAAAAACATTACAAAAAAGATAAATCGACAAAAAACACACACACAAAAATAATCAAATTAAAATTATTAAAAATAAGTAGGTACACATCATGAAAACATGTCAATATAAATCATACAAAAGACGTTTTTTTTTTTTTTATAATCGTATCTCATCATAGGCGTGCGATCGAGTTTTTTTTTTTTTTGTTTCAAACGTACACACACGGTGGGTAAAAACGTATTGTTATGGATAAGGAAAATAAAAATAAAAAAAAAACAACAACAACAACAAAAAACTTACATTCGATTACGATGATAACGGTGTTGTAGGTACGCGATACGGGTCGGAGCTAGGACGGACGGACGCCTCACACGGTAGGATTTATTGATACACTTCGTTTTAGCGCGTCAAAAGTGGAATCGAAAAAATTTGTTTACAAAAAATTTTAAGTAACTCTACGGAACGTGATATATTTTAACGCTTATGCTTACGAGATTTTCGGCCTGCCGTGTCGAACGAACGAAACATTTTCAACGGATCACGACTGCGCGCGGACCATCGGTAAGATTAACTACGGGCTATATTTTGCTTGTTTTTAAAAATGTTTAGTCGACTCTTCAAAAGTCCTCAAGGATCAAATTTATTATTATTTTTTTTATTTTATTGCTATATTCTCGGTCTACAGTGTTTCGATGAAAACGATTTTCAACGCGATTGAAGTTTCAAACCGAGTTTTATGTCGTCGGTTCAGACGTAAAATTAATTTTAGTAACTCGATAATTCGACTGGAACTTCGTGGCTTTTAAGGATTTTCAAGGATTTTCGATGTTTTTCTCGTGTACCGACACGGAGATCGACGTCACTGCTGTTCGTTTCATCGCCCGGGAACACATTCGAGTGGTAAGGTGATCAATGTGCGATAAAAAACCGTACGAAAAACGTCGTTTGAACACTCGAAGAGCACTAGCGCGGTGTTCTCGTCGAAGCGATTTAGATTAACGACCAGTAGGTAGTAGACGTTAGAACTGTCGACGGAAAGAACATAAAAATCTACGTAAACTTTTGCACAAAGAGCTGTACGAAAATACAAAAATCGAAGCGTTAGTGAAAGTTTTCTGTTTCGACGTTCGCGTGACGTCTATATTACGGATAACGGTTACGGAAACGCGTGTCGGTGGTTCCAGTCTATAAACGACACTGCGATCGCTCTGTGACGAGAGAAAAAAAAACCGAAATATTGTACGAAAAGAAAAGATTTCCGGCACGCTCAAACCGAAAAATCATTGGATCTCACCGGGCCGTGACACGTGAATGCAAAATCTCACGTGGTCCGTGCGCGTTTGTCGTGTCGGTCCGATTTGACGGTGCGAGGAGGGGGTGGGGAAAGAAACGGTTTGGCATACGTGTACGTTAGGTTCTCGTGCGTCGTCATCGTCGTCGTTTTTTGTTTTTTTTTTTTTTTTTAGCGACGATTTCGATTTCGGCCGTTTCGAGTCGTAACGTTCACACCGGAACGTGGACGTTGGACACCCGGTCTCGGGATACGAATAATCACGATATATCGGTAAACGTCGACGAGAATTACGAGCCGAAAGAGAGAGAGAGAGAAAGAGAGAGAGAGAGAGAGAGAGAGAGAGAGAGAGAGAGAAAGAGAGAGAGAGAGAGAGAGAGAGAGAGAGAGAGAGAGAGAGAGAGAGAGAAACCTGCACCGACTTTGTGCAGAAACGCCTGCAAACTCGGAAACCGTGCGCAAGACGACGTGCGAAAGTTTTTGTTTTTGATTTATTTATTATTATCATTATCGAAGCTCTGTTACCGTGTGCTCGAAGATCTATAGAGATTTTTTGGAATTCCGGGGTATTGAAGATTTACGTAGATCGCCGAATTCTGCACGGACGAAACGGGAAAATTCGTGAGATGAAACGAACATGAAAACGTGTACGTAAAACAAACGTCTGGTAGGTTTGTCGATTTCGAATTTTATTTTATTGTTTTTTTTCGTCTCGACCGGTTTCGTTTTGTTTGTACTTGGCGGATTTTCGGTACTTCGCGCACGCGAGCGACCGACGACGTCCGCCGCCGTTCGTCGTTCAATAGTAACGATTGGTACGATGATTACGTGTACTGTTGTTGTTGTTGTTGTTGTTGTTTTTTTTTTACGCGATTTGTTTTTTTTTTTATTTTGGAACTTTTATCGTAAATTTGTATCATATTATAGAGTACAGGTAGAAGTAGGTAGTTGTGTCGTGTAGAGACGGGACGACGGTCGGGCGCACGCGCTCGCGCGCGTCTCAGTGGCAGAACGCTTCGTTTTTGAACACGTTTTGACCGGCCGTAGAGAACGCGATGCTGCGCAGGCTCCGGGACCGTTCGAACAGCGACGGGTCCGTGTAGATCGGCTCGCTCGGGTCCTCGAAACCGCTGCCTCCGCCGCCTCCACCGCCACCTCCGCCGTCGACGATCACGGTCGTCGAGTTGGCGCGTCGTCCGATCGTGTCTGCCGGCGGTTCCGCCGCGACGGGAGCTCTGAAACAGGAAAAACGGCCGTCAAGAGTGATTTGTTTTCCCGCAGTGGACTGCGACGCGTGTTTCGAGGCCTTTTTCGCGGGATGACGCGGAAAAAGATTTTCCATGTAAACGGGCGATAATCATTTATCGTGGTGCAGAGTGTATTGTGGTCCATCGCCGTACTCGAAGCTTTTTTTTTTTTGCCCCCGAAATCGAATTAATTATTTTTTTATTCACTAAAAATTAAACTCAAAACAATACCATAACGAAATCGTATACATTTTACATTTTATCGTTTTATACCTATCCCTTATAACTAGAGACCGGATTTTTATGTTATTACATCTTTTTACTGAGAGTATGCAGCTCCAATTTGATAAGCTTTCTGGACGATTCATTTACCTATGATCTGATATAAAAAAGTTTTTAGAGCATAAAAAAGAATATTTCAAGGTTAGAGAATATTTTGTGCAAAAAACATGTTTTAGGAATATATTGGTATATTGGGGTTTAATTTGAATATTTTGTAAAAACTCTAATAGTTTATAAAAAAAAAATCCAAAACAATTTTTTATTGTAGTATCATATTATTTATTTTGACGAAAGGAATATTTAAAATAACATAAATTATTTGTGTTGTATACTGTTATTTTACATTTAACTATTTTATGCAATATTATTTAATTTTTTAAATTTTAAAGACTGAATTATTTAAGTTTAAATTGTTCTGATACATAATATTATTTTGTTATTTAACTATATTATGAAATACATTTTTATTTTTTGATTTCATACGCCTGAATTTTTTTTTTTTTTGAGTTGTTTTAATACATAATATTATTCTGTTATTTAACAATACACAATACATTTTTTGTTTTTATTATTTAAAACATTTATTGTTATTGGTTGTACACTCACACATCTAAAATACAATTAAACAATATAGGTACACAAGTATATCATCATATTATTACTGTTATTTATTTTTTCAGTATTCAATATATTTTTACGAAAAAGAATATTTTTGAATATTAAAGAATATTTTGATGAAATTATAGAGCATAGAAACATCTTATTACTATGGTTTTAAGTGCATATAAATCCGGTCTCTACTTATAACTTAACAAGGGTGTTCAAACGGTATTGAAAAATTTACTTCCGAAAAACAATGCCAATCATCACGTCAATTATCTAAATCTAAAATCTAGATTCTAAATATAAGTAATTCAATCGTCATAATCGTATGTGAACATTAATCTTTGATGTAATAATTTGAGCGATATATAAAATAAAATATAAATAACAATATTACTTTTGTTATAGTGTATTGAAATAAAGGTGTTTCACTCTACACGTCTCGTGATCGTTAATAATAAATGTATAAATGTGTGTAAATGTAAATGCTGATTAAACGACAATAATAATCAGTTAATGAAAAATTGTGAAATTATTTAAAACGAGAAGGAACTACAATGTAAATAAAATATTTAAGTAAATTCGAAATTTTTATTTCATTACAACTCTAAATGGTATAACATTGCCGATTCCCTTCACTCGTGGTCGCCTTGTTATTTTGTTTATTCGAACATTTTTCTTCTGATAATATTACGTGTAGGCCAATTTCGAAAAAATACCATCGAATACGTAACAAAACGATAGTTTTAAAAAATGTACCGACGAGTTCTAATGCATGTACCAAAAATTGTATTCAGATGCATTTTTATAATAATTCCGTAAAGAAATTTGTGTAAACCTTATATCATTGTTTTTCTATAACTTTTTATTAATGAATCTCAATTTTTCTCGATTTAATAACGCAATAACAATAATAGGAAAGTATTAATTACTGTATATTATTCATATTAGGTATATACATTTATAATCATCTAAAACCTTCTGTTAAAATGTATTGTATTAATTATTTTTCATTTATTTTTAAAATTGTTTGACGCTTTAATATTATACATTAATTATTTGAAATTTTCATAGATTTAATAAACCATTTTATCATTAGCTTTAACACTGAAAATGATATTCAAAAATCTCTGTGTTAGAAATATTAATTACTATTGTAGAAATTATATCAAGACCTTTCATAGCCATTGTTTAAAACCGCACATTAATGTGTGGATTTTGACAATGACATTTTTCAAAAATGTGTTGTTTTTGATTTCAACAGAGACGTCATATGAAAGAAAAAAAAACATTTAATTTATAATTCAGTAAAAATCACATGAAATGTGTTCGATTCACGTGGTCATATGACATAATATATATGTTACGGGTAAAGTACAAAAACGGTTGGTGTACAGATTACCCGGGTAATGTGAACCTCATCCATTTGAACAGGTTAATGTATACATTATCCACCTTAAGTATGTATTATCAAATCAATTTCTACATTACCCGGTGCGCTGTGGATAAAGTAATCGTAAAACTATAATCGAAAACTTATAACGTCGGTACAACATGACCAACGCATCAAACACTGAAAATGGTACGGATTATACAGAGTCTTTCTAGTGGCAAAAACTAAATTACACCGATTCGAAAAAAAAAATTATACGTTATTATTACTATTAAATTATAAATTATATATTTGAACAATTTTTGCTATTTACTCAATAAAAATTTAAGAATGAAATACAATTATTTCTCAGAACAATTTGAGTTCGGATGACATTCAGAATAAAATTACAAAGTATTCTCCCGGATTTGCATTTACATATTTTATTTGCCAAGCATTTAGTTTTACATAAACACTTCTTAAAACCTTGACCACGTAAACCTGACTAAATATTATTCCGTGTGTTTCTTCATAAACATTTGTCTACAATCGTTATTTTATCGTATACGTTTTGTCAAAGTACTACTATCCACTTAATCATAGATAATGTGTAAAATACCCGAGTAATGTACGAAATAAACGTTTTACAAATAGTGTTTTTACTTTATCCAATAGGTACAGGTAGTGTACATATTACCCGGATAATGTGAACACTAACCATGTTTTTGTACTTTACCCGTAACATATAAATATTCGAGACGACGTGAAGACGAAGACGTATTTTAAAGCGGTTAAAAAGAGTCGTTTGCCATTTCACGTCGAGGATTGTTCAAAATTTGTGATTTTTTTTTTTCAAAATTAAACGTATTAGGTTATGACTATATGTTTAAAATACTTTTTTTTTTTTAAATATTATTATCAGTCATAATACTAATCGTTAATCATTCCAAGTGCACACAAGACGCGTATAACATAATAATATATTACGTGTAATACGTATACCACGGCGCTATCTACCGTAGCGGGCGGGAAATACGGATCGAGCAAATCATAATAAGGAATACGTTATGACGCGAGAGTAGAAACGATAGTAGTTCTATTGTATAATAACAATAATTAAAGGCACGTATTTTTCAACAAACTATAGACATACATATTATTATTTACGTATCGTTTTCGTTTATCGATTATTCCAAATCGTTATGTAAAACTCGTATTGTTTGGTTCAAACTTAACAGTCATTAAAATCATTGAAATTAAATCGGACGAAAAAAACATCGATACGTTTTTGGTGAAAATAGTCATATTATATTGAGTTAGGTATAGTTATTCGATTTATGACAAAAAAAAAAAACATTAATGAATTCTTTATCGGACTGAAAAATACGATTATATTTTTCTAGGATTCATTATTTTCAAATAAAATGATATGCCTTTTTTAACACATACAAATGAAAGAATTTAATAACAGAACTGTATATATTAAAAAATGTCAAATACCCATTCGAGGTCAGTCAAATGCAAATAAATGTATGATTATGATAATTTTCTGTTATGAATAAATCAAAGAAAATATGGTTGTTTAAGTTTTAATTTTAATGTGTGTAATAAGTTTTTGATTTTGAGTGAAACGACAGACCTCATGGTTTTACAGTGATGTTTATTTATTTATTTATTTATTTATTTATTTATTTATTACTATTATTTTTTTTTTTTTTTGAGACAGTTATCTTTATTAATTATTACAATGTTCACACACCTCGTCGGAACGTTATTAAAAAGTATTAACAAATTCAACATTTCTGGTGTTTTTCCAAGCGATAACGACAGTCGAGTGATATTTAAGTCACCTATACATTCGAAATCGAACCAATAGTCGTTTTTTTAGTTTTAATTTAAACGCATGAAAAATACGTAAGAAATCTTGCAGTTTTAAATTTGAAATATTTCAGTATTGAAATTCCACTATTTTTTGAATATTTCAGTGAATTCATGAAATTTTTTTTTTCATTTTCCATATAGATAAGTGATTTTAGATTACACATACAAAATATTGATAGTAAATGATAATGATCACCGTTGGTTATGTTTCCGCTAAAAATGTTTTATTTATGTTTATTTATTTAATATATAGTAATTGCTTATACTTGTTATCGTGCGGTATGTAGTTAATTTTATTTTAACGTCGAGTTTTGAAATATCTATGAAAAGAGGGGAAAAAATAAAATAAAAATATTCAAACAAATTATTATTGTTATTTATTTAGGGTTAAGAAACTTCCTGTTAAAGTTTTGGAAAAAAATAATGAAGAAAAATGTATGTACCAAAAAAGCACAATTTCATAAGCATAAAACAATATATTAGCTATTTAAACAAAAATAATATTTACTGTATTTTTTATTAAAATTAAAAAAAAAATATTGTAATAATTTAAAAGTGAATGACAATCGATAAGTAACAACACTACGTACTTTTTATTAGTTAATAAACAAATTTAAAATTTAAATAATTACTCAACAATATAAGTGTAATATAACTAAAATCTACGGAAAGAATAAAGTATGAAAAAATTTATCGAGTGTTATTTAATTCTTCACGATACCGACAAATTATATTATTCTCTATGCAAATTTTCTATTTTGTTTATTAATTATATTTCTGTGTGTTACGATTCGCAATTAACATTATTTGTTTCCAACATAATATCAGTGTTTCGGTTAAATAAAATATTGTACATTTTAATTTATTAATTAACATTGAAGAATAAATTAAAATATGAAATTATTAATCAACAAACCTTTTATTTTAGTTCTAAAAATATAACTGAGTTATGCTCATGAACTATGATTTTGAGTTCTGAGATAGTTTAAATTATTTAATCTTCCAGTATAATATCTAAAATTAAACAGGAACCTACACAGTTTGCTGTCGCGTGTTACTTGTAGTGATTTATTATTTTTTCATAAAATCAACATACTTTT
This sequence comes from Therioaphis trifolii, assembly GCA_027580255.1. Classification (NCBI taxonomy): domain Eukaryota; kingdom Metazoa; phylum Arthropoda; class Insecta; order Hemiptera; family Aphididae; genus Therioaphis; species Therioaphis trifolii. The sequence continues at coordinate 41,403,148 of CM050405.1, forward strand.
CGTAATGTCTCACTTGATGAAACAATTTTAAAATAGCTGTTCTTTTATTTTACACATTTCACCCAAATGCAATACGTATTTCAAGCAAAAAATATTTCATGAAATTTTAAAACACTAAATGATATTTTATTAGCTATTTATTTCATTAATTCGTCTATGTCTTGTCATCGATGGTTTAGTGTGTTTATCTGTTTCGTATTACTCTTTATCAATAAAATTAACCGTTGCCGGACGGTCGTGTGTAATGAAAAAAAAAAAAAAAAAAAAACGCCGAACAATCGCTGGATTTCGATAAGTTTATCACATTATCATGGTATCGCTCGAGTGTGATACATACCTGATGTTGAGGAACGGCTTGCGTTTTCCGAACGACATGTTGGAGAAGAAACTACGTCCCGAGAACGACATCCTTCCCGTGGATCCGGTGCGTTCGCTCAGACCGGAACTGCTATTCGCCAATTCGTTTTTGGCCGACAGTAACCAATAGCGCCTGTGGAAAAATCGAGCGGTTTTTCAAATCGCATACCATGCTTAATAATCACTTCGTTTTCAAGATCGGGCTGGACTACGTCGTTTTCGAAACGTTCACGTCATCAAAAACAAATTAATAATTTTCGAAATTCTGTCCGACTTACAAAACACAGGTACCTGCCTACAACGGTCGGCCGACGAACTACCGTCCGATTGAATAATACGAACGTTGAAATTGTCATGTACGCAGAAAAAAATCCCTATATTCTCAGACGAATTGTTTTGCCACGGTTAAACCGAAAACATACCCATTTGTATTGCTTTTAAATATTTTTTTTTTTTTTTTGGAATTTCAACCAACGACTTGATCGGGCGTGATATTAATCCAAAACTTATGAAGCGTTAAAACGATTTAAAAAAAGATAACACGATTAATTTATAACAATACGAGAAAACAATTATAATCGTATAGTATTAAATGATACTTTCTTAATTAATATTTTTATTTTAAATTCATATGATGAAATCAAAAGTAGGCACTCTATTGTTAAAAAGTTACTACTAATTTTTTTTTTAAATATATTTTTAAATTAAATATTTTCGAATTTAAGTGTTGACTGACTTTTTTTGCATATATACCGAACGGTTTATTTATCTGTTAATAACGTTATCATGAATAATATGCTTATAAAAATAACACTGCATAATTAATAATACGTATTAGCCGATAACATTCGTTATTTTTGAAACATTTGTTTTAATTTTTTTTTTTTTTTTAGCATTTTTCACTAAGTACTTTCATTTGAAAATATTTTTGGGAATTTTAATTCGGGAATTATTTTTGTGAATAAATCTCTTTAATCACTGTTGTGATTTTAAGTATAAAGAGTAAAAAAATTGCATGCCGACCGATAAAATGAATTACTGTAACGGATCATAGATTTTGAAATCAACTCAATGATTGTCAATAGGGCCGAGGACATCTAGTATTTCACATTGTTTTAAAAAGTTCTTAGAATCATGTTAGTGATCAACAAATATGTTTCATAACACCAGGAAGTCATAATATTTAAAATTTTAATTTGCGTATTTTTGCATACCATATTTTGTCATTATTGCATATAAATGCATATTTGAATATATCAGACAAATTAAGACACCATATTTGGTAATTTTCGATATAAGTCCTTAAATTAGCTCATACGAAAAAGGAAAAATTGATAAAATTTCTTTTTAAAAATAATATTTTCAGTATCGTGTAGATAATTTGCTTTCTGCCCGATAGAATCGAAACGCGTATAGGAAGTGAATTTCAGTGATTGTACGTCATAATTTATCGCATTCTCGTGTTTTGTCGGATAGTTTATCAATAACAAGTCGGTTTTTTTTAAACGTATATTCTTCTCGCGAACCTGCCATCTGACGAACGCTTCAGACCGAAAGTGCGAAACGTTTGGTACATGATATTTGAATATTGAATGCGAAAACTAAAATTCGTGATAAACGCGTTTTCGCGGCAAACGACGGCGAACGATTTTTTTTTTTACCCTCGTGAATTTTCGTCAAAACTACAATCTCCGACACTCACTTGTAATAGATGCCAGCGGACATGGACACGGTGATCAAGAGCACCAAGAACATGAACAGAGAGAACACCATGCTGTAATATTCCCTGCTCGTCAGACACACGGTCTGCGGTGCCGGTTCCGACGTCATTTGCTCCAGCGGCATGTCGTACCGACTTTCGTACACCTGAAAAACGAACTCGCGTTATTAATTTAAAAACAAAATAACAATAATAATAATAATAATGGAATAAATATCGTCCCATTATGCGAAAAACGCGTCAAGTTCAAAAACAATGTTTGACAGCGACCATTTTAAAATTGCTTCGACTTTAAACATGTCAACTTATTTTTAGCAATCATATAAACCAAATCGACTATGGCACATGATAGAGATTTTAGATTTCGATAGTGAAGTAAAGGATCAATTGGTTTCACAATCATGTTCGTTTATTCTTTCTTTTTTTTTTCCGAAACATTTTTCGGTACGATCAACTTTGTTCCGAAAGTTTCGTTGAGTGACTCTATAAATCAGAAATCTCGTTTAAATGGTACTTAGAGGGCGCGAAGAAAAACTGCCGGAAAACCGAGCAAAAACAATAAAAGTTACCGTAAAAGACACTTTCACAAAATCGATTTTAGTTATTTATCAACAACTTCAAAAGTAATGTCGCTAGAGACTAGACACTTGCAATGTTTACCACATATTGAAGATACGTCGATAAAAACTCTAAGAAAGGTTAGAAAAATGTTTTCGAAAAAACTTTCGGACTAAAAATAGAACTTTAAAAATACTATGTTTAATCACATTTTTGATATTTAAAAAAAGTTCTGACAGTTAAATACGATTATACTCGTGTACGTAACTAAAGATACTGAAAAAATTCAAAAATTTGGAATTTCGGATTTTGGATTTTCGCGCGAACCAGGGTAGGGTGACACGTTAGTTTCGAGCCGTTTCGGGCGACTAGGAAAAAGTCCGCGCTGCCATAACGTACCTCGATGACTTGTCGCACTTTTTCCTCTTCTCCGGGCGTCGTTTCCGCCGCGGCCGGGCTCGCGCTGTCCACTGCCGTCTCGTTTTTGTCGTCGTCTCTGCCGCTCACGTCCCTGCGACGTCTGCCCAACGACGGTTCCGTCCTTCCCGCGTGCAACGTACAGTAGGCCTGCAACCGTTTTGTGTACGGATCGTATTAAAAACAAACAAAAAACAAAATACAAAAAAAAAAAAAAACAAAAAAATCCGACCGTGATAAGGCTGCGACGGACGATCGGACCGATTTTATTATATTCGTGCGATACGCTTTTCAACTGTATCACGACACGTAACCGTAAAAACTCAATTTATTAATTTAATAACGAACCGTCTCTCTTCCGGTGAAATTTCCGACAACTCGCGAAAAAGATCTCGTTTTGGCCATGAGACCTGTTGTTCTTACCTAACCCATCTGGTGGCATTTCTTAGTGTTCGACCACTATTTGTTACAATCGTTTTTTTTTTCAAAGGTAGTAAAACGCATTATAAAAACTTTTTTAAATTTATTTTTAAAACAATATTTTATAATACAAGGTGCCCCAAACATATGTAATACATTTTGTTCGGTTCAAAATCTTTATGTTTTTCCACTAGTCGTCGGCACTACAATAAAATGTATTTTTAATGTGATTTTTATAAGAATGAAATGTAAACAAAACATCTAAAATAATTTTTTTGTACAAAGTATATTATATTCAATGAGATAATTAATTTTTAAATTTAATTTTACAAACACGTAGGCGTGAAAAATTTTCTTTCATTACAAGTCACTAATTTTTAAACAATTTTGAATTTTTTTTTTTTAAATTCAAGTATTTTTCATTTTAATCAATGTTAATGGTCTATATTTATTGATTTATTTTTTTTTTTAAAGAGTAATTTCTTACCACTCAAAACAAATATACAGTAGTCACTCGATAATTCGAAATGTCTGTCGGTGAAGCACACTCTACAATTCGAATTTCTTTTTTCACGAATCTCTATAATTCAAATTTCTTTAAACAAGATTATATGTACGTTCATATCTATAAGGATTATGTACAATCTATTTAACGTACTCGTAATGAAACTAATAACGACGGTCGGACGGTGGTTAAATATTATCGTAGTTTAATGTTACCCTATCTTACCTATCTAATCTATACCAAAATAAACCTCTGCTATTGGTAAACCGTTATTGAAATTGAACAAACGTAATCAGTCGTAGCTAACATAGTCAGTCGCAATATGGGTTCCGTAAAATACAAGTGTTTGTCGATAGCCGACAAAAAAAAGTGATCGCAGCAGTTGAAGCAGGTGAAAAAAAAAACGATGTTGCTCTACGTATACCAGCTTCTACGCTTTCAATGCTATCAGTAAGTTAGACAACGCTATAGACCAGATTGTGACCAACAATTTTACAAAAAAAAAAAAAAAAAAAAAAAACAAATTTCTTTAATATGTAATATGTATGTAAAATATAATAATAATATAATGATAAATAAATATCAATTAATAATTTTAAAATATACGAGATACATAATAATATTTATAATAAGTAAATGTCAAAATAAACGTAATACATTATGTACAATTTTGAACTCGGTCCCCTGAATTTCGAATTATCGAGTGACTACTGTATTAATAAAATATTGATAATTCAATCGATTAAAATTACCACAAAATTAATTATAACACGGGTATAATAACCACATGTTATTTAGTATTAAGCATTCATAGACCTGATAATAATATATATGTACGTGATATATCTCGATGAATACGATATAAAAATTGTCAGATATCTCAACTGACGTACTTGTGGATTATTAGGCATATGTTTCGAGCTGCTTGTATTTAAACCACTAACAATCGACCAATTAAAGTTTACGCATTTTTAATGATTTTAACATCATGACGAATACAAATTGTTTAATTAAAAATAAAAAAATGAGATATATTATGTTGTATAGGTAAAAATCAGAATCGGGGATTTTACCACGTCAAATACAGTCCTAAATCTGTTGAAATATAAAAGAGGATGTTGGCTCGAACCTAGATATTCTTTAGTTCAAACGGGTCTTCAAAATCGGTCCAAATAAGTAGCGTTTCAGAAAAATCGGTCCGAACTGGTACTGTCCTTCGTACGGGTATCAGAAAACGACAACTATCATAAATAAAATTGTAAATAATTGTAAAATATGTAATTTTTATTAGAGCTGAGAATTTCAATATATTTAACATTCATATGCTAACCGAGACGTATAACGTAATGTAATATAATAATATAACGTATATTTATTTATTAATTAATTTATAATTTATTTATTCATATTTTATACAAAAACTAAAATATTTACACAAATATGAGCTGAAAACCTCTCAATACTTATAGGTAGTGATGTGAAAAATTCATTGAACGGACGGTCTCGCGGATTGATACTCGAGTTATTTCGGAGAAAAATATACGTGGCGTTATCTCGAAAACATGCTTTTTTCTTAATATTATTGTAAATAAATACACATTTATAAATGTTTAAATGCACAGTGATTATCTTGACGGCAAAGCAGACGATATGCTGAATTTTAAATTATCGAGTACGAACCATCTATAGTATCCCATATACGATTTAATGTTATTTAAGCCGCCCATACACGATCAATAATATTGATCAATATTTAATATTGACAATAATATTGATCATGTATGGGCTATATTGAAGGATTGATCAATATATTGAACAAATTAAAAATGTTTGATTTTTATTGACGTACTGTCAATAATATTATTTAATCATCATTTATCAACGGAGTGATCAAAGTTAAAAGTTCATTAAAACATGCCTCGTCCATTCTTAAAAAATTTCTGTAATCTTCTGGTTGATTTAATTGTAACTCAATTACCTAAAAGATTTTCACAATTAAAGTGATTTCTTTTTTTCAACCACTCTTTGGCCCAAAATTTTTGTTTTCTTTTTTTCTTTTTATTGGTAAGAGAAACAGCTAGAGCAAGAGCTATTAGAACATTATTGGACATAATAATTTTTAGTGATAATTGTTAAAATTAAATGAAATAATGATAACAATAAAATTATAAAATAATAATGAAAATTTCATTTAAAATATATAAATTGATCAATAATATTGATACGTTGAAGGTCGTTGACAATGTTCGTCAATATTTTGTCAATAATATTGATCAATATTATTGATCGTGTATGGGCCACTTTAGATATAAGTCGACGTCGAACACGACAGTGTAAATGATGATAATATTATCGCATTATCAAATTTGTGTTAGTATACGCGGGCAGGAAAAACGGAATTATTATGATACGAATTATATAAAAATAAATAAACGTGTACGAATCCAACACGAATGTCGCGTATAGCTCGTTTATGATATTAGAAAACACGAGTGACAAGTTTTCGCGATATCGCGCAAAATCGATGTAACGGCTCGCGGAAAATACGTTTGAGACGTTATGTCGTTATATTTTCATCATTAAATTCGTGTAATATTACCGGTTGACATCCGTCACGGCACGTCCGCACGGTGGCTTCGAACACCAAAAAGTTCGACTCTGGGATTTTGAAAGCGTTGAACCTCGCTTCCAGGCCGTCGCCTTCTCTGGCCTTGTCCAAACCGGGAAACACGAAGTTGTCCACCGGACACCTGCGAGCGTACAACAGACAAAAACAAAACGTGACGTGTCAGTCGACTGTAAAATAGGCGAGCTTAAAACTAAATTATTAAAAAGCACATCGATTATCGATTCGTAAAAAATGTATGTTTTCTGTTTATTCGAATTTCGGCTGTGAATTGATTTAAAGATTTTATTTTCAACGTCACCGAAAAACGACTAACGTTACCTTGTACATACCTATTATTATATTAACATATAAAATCTCTTTGTATGATATTGTGTATATCCGTTGTAAAAAGGATTTAAGGTTTGCTTTTTCCGTCTTTATTAATCATTATACATTTCACAGCCCAAAGTACAGTTATGACAGTAAGAAATATATTTTACATTATAATCATATATAACATCACATTATTAAAAGAGGTTACTGAGTATTCATTTGCAATGCGCATCATCCTGAATATATGTGTATTGCGGATATAATTAGTGGTGCAAAGAGGAATGAAAAAAGGATAGTGAGAACGTGATTGGAAACTAGGGATTTTGAAGTTAGGTTGACTAAGCAATTCAGGACTGTCTATAGAGCTATCAATGAGTTTTTGTAAAAATGTGAGCGAGTTTTACCGTAGTTGAATATTTAAACATGTATTTATAAATGTAATACTAATGAAATTTCAATAAATGTGTAATTGATTTTTTGACATCGATATTATATTGTCATTTAAAGTTCCCTTTAATGATTGTTGGACCGTTGTAAAAAGGATTTAAGTTTTGTTTTTTCTGTCTTTATCAAATATACATAACTTTAAGTATAATCAAAAATCATGGTTGAAAATTTAAAATTTATTTAAAACTTTAACATATTCTATAAAATCTAAGCAATCGTGTATGTGACCTTTTACATACATACCTATTATTACATTTTCTTTTAATGTTTTCCCCTTTTATTTGTATAAAAATTGTATAATAAAATTGTATAACAGTTGCAAAAAGGTTTTTTAAATTTAGTTTCGTTTTTCCTGTCTTGATTAATTATACAGAACTTCAAGTATAATCAAAAATTATGGTTGAACATTTAAAAATGTATATAAAAATTTAATATTTATGAAATCTCGACGAATACGTAGTAATATTTTTTTATAAGTAATATTTTTTGATATCGATATTGTTTTGTTATTAGATATCGCGATATGATGTCGTTGTGAATGAAGCGATATCGATACTTAAATAAAATATCGATGTGCATCACTACCAATTAATTATTTTCATTATACGCTAGGATTTTATTCTCGAATTCGATAAAACCATCGTTTTATTATTAGGGTATATTTTATTTTTATTTTTTTTTTTTTTTTGCTATGAACACATAATATGGCGTTCGCGTCGTGTCGTCGTAATGTTATATTTCAAAACTCGATTACCCGTATCGATCAATCAGCTGAACGCTTCGGCCGCTGTACGGATCCCTGGCTATCACGTTGGTGGCGAATATGTCACTCGCGTAGTTGTACCCGTCCTGAGCCTCCAGACGGAACGTCAGCGGGTCTCCCACGGCGATGGTCTGCGTGGGCCGACCCTGGAACAATATCGACAGCCGCACGCGCGAGCTCAGCGAGTTCTCCGCCGGCAGGTACTCGATGGGAATGGGACTTCCGGAACTGAAAGAGAAATAATTAAAAAAAAAAAAAACATGTAAATACACCATGAAAAACGAATTGATTTTTCAAAAAAAAAAAAAATAAATAAACAAAAACGATTAATATATAATTATACTTTGCACTCGACTTAAATCCGTGATCTCGGATTGTCAGGGGTGTCATTTGAATTTCTCTTTTTTTTCGGAACCTTTAATTTTTAATTTGATGATTGGGCAGGCCACTATTTTTTTTGTTTTTTTAATTTTTTTTTGCGAAATATTTTACATTATCCATGAATTATCGATACGATCATTAGGAAATTTGACGACATAACACTTTAATTCATGTTACCCTCGATGTGGAGAAAAGGAAATTGTTTAAATAGAATGTCGATAGAATGCTTTAGTCTAATTAACAACTCCTAGCTGAATCTAAGCTGATTAAGACGATTATTTATCTACTAAACGATTAGTTTGTAGTTAATCTTACTTTAGCATATTGTACTCTTTATAATTTTTGTCTAGTTTAAGTTCCACTCAAGTTAATTATTTACAACTGTGTTCCATTTATTGTTTCTAATGTAATCTTAACACTATCATTACTTGTTACTTTACTTTACATCATAATGTAACAACAAAAAACCGATTGGCGTTAAATAAATAAATAAATATATATATATATAAATAAATAAATAAATACTAATTGCATTCGAGTATTTGTTTTGAGCTCCTAACTATAGCTATACTGCTGAAACCGTCTTAAATTCATAAAACACTCGAACTACAACGTTACCATGTGGATACGTGCTAAGACATAAAACCACAAGTTTTAAGTAACACATTATGAATAATAATTAATAAGAGAAATAAATTATAGAATTCATTTTGAACTGTTATGTTTAATCCGTTATAAATTTATACTGATCACATCCCTTTTTTTTTTTTTTTTTTGAAAAATAAAAATTAGTAATGAAAAGATTATTTTTTTATTAACACTAACGTGGAATGTTAAGTTAACCGAGCGGCGTAAAAACTAATTAATCAATTCAATACAAACTGAAACTTGAACGCGAAAATCAAACATGTTTAACTAATTCAAATAAGTAATACAATAAAGAGAACTTAGAATTTATCGATAAGACCAATAAGAGTATTTGGTGGCGTACCGGCGTGGTCTGCGTGATCGTTCCTAGCAGGCGAAAAATGATAATACGGAATTTTAGGTACCGCAAACGACGCCCCTGCTCGGTGTTCAACACACCGAGTGAAATGTACTAGAACACCGAGTGAAATGTACTAGTTTTCATCAGTTTTCATCGGACGTATTTTATTTATTTTTTTTTCAATTCGAATCGCCGTTAGTTAACCTAACCGTTACTACTCGGTCGGTGGTCGAACCCTCCCCTCCGACGAACCCCTTAAACGAGCCACCGACCCGAGTCGACCGCGTCCGACCTCTCGACCCTCGTGACCTTTGTGTTTCACTCTTGGCACACTGGTACCCGCTCAAACCGCGAACCACCACTTACTTGGCCGTCATGTAGCTCGAAGTGACGACAGCCTCCCCTGGGCCTCGAAATAAACAAGTCAGGTTGTACCGCTTGTCTCTGCTGGTCTGCACGTAATCGCTGAACTGCACCACGACGATGTTGGTCATAGTGTCTCCGTACTGAAAACCGTGGAAAGCGTAAAGCGCGTGGTTATTTTGATACTGACGCGTGGACGGAAAAACGACTCGTCGTCACTGCGTCAGGGAGCGAACCGTCGTCGGAGCGAATAACACGACGACGTTGTTATGAAATATTTTGAAAATTAAAAACGTGTCGCGAAATACTGGCAACGAATCCGTGTGAATCAAATCACACGGTCAGCACACGGGTACCTTGCAGGTTACTACTAAACGACGAAAAACGGTTTTGCTTTTACCGTCTGCATGACGAATGACTTCGACGCATCGTATTATATTGTAACACACGTGTTTTTATGTTCTGCCTAAACTCGTTTTCAAAATAATACAAAATGCGTCGGTACGTCAACAATTCGTCATCTTTAAAACGATGCACGATATAAAAACAGTTGTTTCTAGTGATGCACAACGATATCGTTTCTCGATATCGATATCGAACCAATTTTACGATATCGATGGACGATGAGACGAACTTATCGAAAATACATCGATTTTCGATATCGAAAGTTGATATCGCTACATTAAAATATGGTTTCTATTCTCTGTTCATCTGCGTTTTAACAAATAATCAATGTCAAAGAACGATAAACAGTAACGATAATCAATAGCCAATAATACTATAACAATAAGGTTCTCATGATAAACTTTTTTTTAATCTCAGCAACTCTAAAAGAAATCCGTCAATAAATTATTTAAATATAGTATTGTATTGTTAAATCTTGTAGTTTTATAAATCATATTATCATTATATCGCAAAAATTGTTTTGTTTATAATAAATATTATCAATGACGTATTATGAAAACTTTTTTTTTAATGTCTACAATTCCAAAAAAAATCCGTCGATAAATTATACAAATAGTGATTATACAAAAAAGTATGATATTAGTAGTTAATAATAATTCAATTGCTTCGGTTTTATAAATAATTATATCAATAAATCGTATATGGATATCGCGATACGTTATCGATATAAATGAATCAATATCGATAGCTGAAAACTTTTCTTTGTGCATCACTAGTAGTTAGCTACTAGGTTAACCACCGACATCGTTATTATTTGTGTATTATACCAGAGGTGTTCAAAATTTTTAATCCCACGGCTTCTTTGTGTTTTCAAAATACTTCGACGGCTCTCAAATTATTGACGGCAAAAAAAAACGACGATTATATACTTATGTGTATATTATGTAAATTTATATATTTACCGTACGACATATATAAAGCAGTTTTTTCGATCAAAAATATCTTTATCGTAAATGAAAAACGAAAATAAATAATAATAATAATAATAATAGTAATAATGACAATTTTTAAAACTGTAATATGGTCGATTACTGCTTCGTCACGTGAGATCACAGCAATAACTTTTCAAGTACGAAATACTGCCCACACAAAGGTATGAAATATACGTATTATGATTTAAAATAAATTGCAAATAAATTGCAAATTGCAACGTATCGTTGTCGAACCGAGTGAGAACACAAACCGTGAGTTTGGAACTTTTCATACATTTAAATAATTAGAATTTCCGCTATTTATTTATACGAGTATATTATTATTTTTTTTTAAGTTTTAAATTTTCTCGTCGTTCGCGTTGTGTTTTTTAATAACCGATCAGACGTCTCTTTTCGGTCGATTTATACGTTTTTACGGCGGCGTCAACGTGACGTTTTATGGCCAATATGACAACGATGCAGACGGTAAAATAATATTATTTCTCAACTCGTTCGAAAATTTCGTTCCGAAATAGAAATCCGAAACACGAAATACGCGACAGTAGATATTTTTCACAAAGACGTCTGAACGCCGACAGCCCTTCCGTTCCACGCCGTCCGTTTTAAAATCACGATCGTGTGTAAACGTATGGAAAAATAACGTCCGAGCGCGCGAAAACGACCTGAGCCCGTGCCCGCGGTACGTTTTCGGGCGGAAACACGTAATATTTTTTCGACAATTCGCTCTCTGCCCAGACGAAATACCACCGTCGTCGTCGTCGTTGTTTACCCGTTGAGTTCCGCAGTCCGGGTATCCCTGCGCGCCGCTGATCCGCAAGACGTTCGCGGTGCCGCCGTTGCCGCGGTAGAAACACCTGTCGTAGTACCCGTGCGTGTAGATCCGGCCCAAGAACCCTTCGGGCGTGCGCAACGTGAACTCCATGCCGTCTTCGCTGCACACTTGCGTAACTGCGAACGATACAGTCGATAAAGTTCCACTCGGGTGGAGGTGGAAACTCGGTGTAAAACCGGTGGGAGGGGGGAGTCAGTCTTGGGTAAAATACTTTTAAAAAGTATTTGGAATAAATACTCGAATACTCTTGAAAAATACTATTCCGAATATGTATTCGAATACATCATACAAATAGTATTCTGAATTAAGTATTTAGAATACTATAAAACTATTCTAAATACTTTTAAAATATTTTTTGTTTTAGATATCAATAAAATAATTATTTTTGTAAAATAATATCCAATATTTAAATATATTGTTTGTAAATTAAAATTATAATTATAATATACCTTACTATGACAATTGATGATTTACAATGTTATATATTAGCAATTATCTGCTATTATTATCTTTTATGAATAATATTAATTACTAAATTATATTATCAAAACCTATAGTTTTTGAATTTTTCACTAGGATAGGCACAATTAAAAACAAAACATACTATAAATTAGGAATGTAAAAAGTACCTATTTAAATAAAATTGAAAATACTTTCAAATTACATTTGGAACATTTTGTTACATTTAAGTATCAATGCATGCTCGAAGTTATCATCTGTCATTTTCCCTCTTTTTTTAATCAATACGGCACTACCAACACTAAAGACACGCTCTACAGCTGCACTGCTTGGCAGTGGTGTATTGAACTTTACAAACACTTTTTTTACTGTTGGAGTTTCAATTAAAGAATCTAAACTTTTAGTTGGACTTTTGGTTAAAAAATTTGATATTTCCTGTTCTAAAGGTAGATTTATTTTATTAGTACTATTAAAGTATTCCGAATATAGAGTATTTAGAATACTTCCAAATGTATTCTGAATACTAGCTAAAAATACCATTAGGAAAAATATTTTAAAAGTATTCTGAATACCTAAATAATATTCCAAATACAGTATTCGGAATACAATATTCGGAATACTTACCCAAGACTGGGGGGAGTTGAGTTTTTTATGCTCGTCGGACCCGTACTCGCCAAAGGCGCTCGCGACTACGAATCAAACATTTACTACTCAGTAGTACCTACTTGGTAGCGAACTTTCTTAGGAAATTGTAATCGAAAAATTTCAAAATTAAAATTAAAAACTGATACTCACAATTCAATTACTTCGATACAATGTATCGGTTTTTATTTGAAATACCATCGAGTATGTCCTGATTACGTATCATCATAGTTAATGTTTTTTTTTTCATTAATTTATATAGATAGGTCTTGTGGAGGGGGCTAAGACGTGTACTTGAATCTTTTTGAAGAACTCAGTTCTTTCAAGCCCCCCAATTTCCGCTACTATATTTAGGTCCAAAGCAACTCTTAGTGTTGGTTTTTTTTTTTGATAATCATTCGAAACGCGACCGGGTGTAACATGAAAATTTGTTTCGTAAAAGACAATTTTTTCAGTGCAAATTGATCCTTTGTCATTTCTAAATGTTTATGCGCGTTTTTCATATCATATTAAATAAAGTTTGATATGACTTTTCATGAATTTTGGGAAAAAAATCCAGAATTAAATTATTATCAAGTCACGAATAACATGTACATAAAAAAAAAAAATGTATGGCACAAATGATTGATTTTTGTTGTTTGTTCAAAGACAAACTCAAAAAATGGGCACAGATTACGAATGAAAAATAAATAATGAAATTCTGAGACGTGACGGCAGAGGCTGATGTGTACATTTTTTGAAGTTTCGGTAAAACGAGTTTTAATGTTTTTCGAAGGGAAAGAAAAAACGACTTTCAATGAAACGCTTTTTTCGTCATTTTTTTATGATTCTAATCGATAATCTTCTATGAATTAAAATATTATGTCATAACTGTTTGAGAAATATACGATATCTCGACCGCTTTAACGGCAATACAAAAATGGACGAAAATTATTGCATGTTGACAGCTTCTGCCATTACACCGCAGAAACAAAACGTTAATTTGAATTTCGAAATTTTAAATAAATAAAGTGTTTCGAAATAAAGCGTTTTTAGGGGTGTGTTAAAAAAACATTTTCGCGTAATTGGCGATTTTTTCAGGGCGTAAATTCAGGCGTCCTTCAATGTTTTTGCTCTCGGATAAAAACGAACAGCGATAAAACCATTTACGAATACACCAACGACAGTCAGGATCACGTGCCTCCGTAGAGACACGCGAAAAAGCGGTTAAAACGTTTCCCGTAGAGATCCGTCGAGCGACGAGAAACGACCGAATCGAGTCTTGCGCCGACCCGTTGGACGTGGTTTTCGTCAGAAACGAACGCAGATAAAACTGTAACTATACGAACCGTCCAAGCACTCTTGACTGTTCCGACTGCCGATCGCAGACTTTTCGTAGAAGTCGTATTCCGGCGCGTTCTCGAAGAACGCCGGATTGCCCATGTCGACGAACCGCGTCTCTTGGTCACTCAACTCGCAGTTTTCTCTCTGCACTCCGTACGGCGCGGTCCTGTGAACGACATACATTAAATATCACCGTATTATTTGGGGTTTCGGGTGAGGGGGGGGGGGTGTTATTTTTGATAAAGTTGTTTCTTTTTCTCACACGTTCGCGTCTAAATACCATATTTGTATCCGTACACGAAAATCCCGGTCGCGCTTAATACCAAATGGTAGATCGAACTCATAAATATTATCACGAACCGAACTCGAACGGAACGATTCAGTTTTTACATCAAACTCGAACCGAACTATTTAGGTCGACATCGGACCGGACTCGTGTAAAAACGTTTCTTTCAACAGAGCAAACTGAATCCGAACCGAGTTTTCGAACAACGTTTTTTAGTTTTATTTCAAACCTAAATAGCAAATTTGATTTCAGACCAAACTATTTTAGTTTTAATTTAACTTCGATCTTATCGATTCAAACTTTTTTTCGTTTAGAGTATTATTATCTAAATTTTACATTGTAAAAATGTTTATCGATTTTGTTTTAATATTTTATTAAATTTTGTTTATTTCATTATAATTTATTTAACTAAAAACAAAAAACTAATTAAACGATTTATAAACTTTATAAATCATAAAAATTTAAAATAATTGATTTTTGGTAACGGCCAAGATTATAAATGAAAAATAATGATGGTTTGCGAACGACTTAATAATCAATAGGTATCGACTAAAATCAATTTAATATGAATGATTTATAAACGTCTAATGTCTATTATATAAACCAAACAAAGCCAAAATGTTATGTCGGTCTATAAATAATTCAGTAACACGAGAAATAATGCTGCCTGGACGATATTAAGCCAAAAGTTTTTAGTTTAAAATTTTGTGGTAAGTATTAGAAACACGAATTGTTAAAATTTTAATGAAAATAAAATTATAAAACGCAACAAGAAATATGGTTATATTTTTCTCGTTAAAATAATAGACAAAATAACAATTTAAAAATAAATACTGAAAACAGAAATTGTTCGTTACGTGTTTGCTGTATCGAATTTTTTTTTTTTTCATTTGAACTTGTATTAAAGTTTATATCAATTATATAATTTCAAACTTTCTCTTCAATTTCGGTTTGGTTCGGTTTTTTGACATTTAAATTCGGTTTTCTATCTCAAACCGGACGTTTAAAGTTCGATTCGATTTTACGAACTTCGAACAGTTCGAGCCACCTTTACAATTAAACAACGTAAGGATAGTCGTTTGCCTCCGGTCACATGACACGTCAATGAACTCAGCAACGACTCGGGTAAATCGAATTTTTATATCAGTCGCGAGACATGAATGTCAAGTGATTTTTGTTGTACTCTTCGATCCGACGGTACTCGAATAAGCAATTTTATCAAACGGTCAAGTCGATTTACGTCCCCTGATTACGTTTTTATGTTTTTCGAAAACCACAGAAAGTAATTTCAAGCGAAGAGTATATTATTAGTTCTAAATTTTTTCTCGTAGTCGATCGACGATGAAAATTTTGGGGAAATCTTTAATTTCAAGAAGTGTGGCGACGTGAGTTTTACTGTTACCGGGCACAAACGAGTGGTTCGACGTGGTTCATGACGGTGTGGAGAGCCGACGAGATTTGCCGGTTTGGTCGCCAATACGCGTTTAGGCGTTTAGGCGTTTAGGAGCAAACGCCGTCCGTCCGATGACCGTAGACTACGACAATAAATCGGACGGACGCTGTTCGGTCCAACGGTTTCGTCCTGTCGAAATAGGCATGTTTTTCAATTACGCGGCGGCCGCGGCCGCAGTTTAAACGTTTTCGAATACATATACGTGTGTTAACGTAAAACGGGACGTGATCGGCGATCAATGGGCATTTATAATCGTAACAATAAAATACTCGTACCTGTAATTGAACGATCGACAGTTGAAATCTCTGGCCGTCATACACTCGCGTTCACAATGCGACAGTGTGGGCGCAGTGATGAATCGTTTAATCAGCCCTCTCGCCATTCGCATTCGCACGCCCATCTGCGGACGGAACGACACACATTTCAATCGTTATTATACGTAGTACGACATAATCAATTAATTATCATGCATTATGTTTGAATCGTTTCCAGGACCGGATTGGGTCGGCGTGCGATCGAGCGATCGTTATATCGATTTAGGCCTGTGCTAACGAGGTCGACACCGTGATGGTTTTTAGTAGCTGAATGACTTTTTGATTTTCTAAAAGCGAACGCCCAATGGTTTGAAGAAAATAATTTAAAATTTAAATTGGAAAAAAATATATAATATACATAAAAAAAAAATAAAAAATAAAAAATAAAAGTCAAACGTAGCGAATATACTGCAGATAAATGTGTGTCGTTTATCAGTTGTCGAGCGGAGAAAATTTGCACATCGGTCGTTCGTAATTATTTTAATGTAGTCATTTATATCATAGGTTCTAATTTTTTTTTTGCGGCGTACACCTTTGTTTCGACTCTTATTACGAACCCGAGTTCGGTGTAAAAAATCTTTTTATAAATTTCAACCCCGTGTAACACCATAGTTTACTTTATTAAATCTATTTTTATTGATACATTGAAAAAAAGTTATTTTAGCCAACGTGGAAAATGAAAAACTATAGGTACAGTTAATTGCGGAATAAAATTCTTCATAAAAAAAAAATACTAGATGAAATAACGGATTTTTTACAGATTAAATATTTACAGTACTTGCATAAGTTATCAATTAGTAATTTATAATGGTGTATGAAGAATTAAATTTTATTCAATCAAATTGTATAAAATGTTTACAATATTGGTGTTTAATATTATTGATCCCACTTATCACTAACTTTTAATGTCCTAATAGAAAACCACTAAACTATTATTTCTACTTTTAAAAACGATTCATTTATGGTTTTAAAAATTGTGAAATCATTTGCAGAATATCTCCAACAGTACTGACTTCAAATAACTGAACGACCGAATAAACAGTGTTTGAGGCAAAGGGGGTCATACTATAATCTTCAAGCCGGTCCACTGTAAAAGCTCAGTCGACTATAATTACCCAATCCGGCCTTTTCCGATCACTAACCTGTTTAAATCCGTCCGTCTCGTCGCACCGTATGTTGAACGGCCTGTTGCCGTCCAAGCCTCCACTGCCGCCAATCATTCCACTGCCGCCACCGCCGCCGCCGGGATAGTATCCCGGAACCAGGGGAGATCCCAGAGGAGCACCCCCGATCGGAGGCAGACCTCCCGGTATCGCGGACGGCGTGTAAGGCGGTATCGACGAGCCTATGATGCCCGGCGTGGAACCGAACCCGAAATTATTCACGCCCAGTCCTCCGGCCCCCTGGCCCAGGAAAGGCGGTGGTATGTCCGCCCCGTGACCCCCGACGTGTCCCCAGTATCCTGTGGGCGCTTCGCTGGGATAGGGTCCGACGCTCGAGCTCAAAGCGCCGCCGATGCCGCTCCCGGCCGTGCTGGAGTAACCCGGATACGATCCGCCTCCGTAGACGCCACCGAAATTGCCACCTGTGAACAGTATACGAGCACGACGAGATTGAAATCGATTTGATTTTGCCGCTGTTTTCGGTCGTGTTTTTTTTTTTGTTATTATTATTATTAAAAAGGTCTTGGATCGATATCTCACCGATAGGTTTCGCCGGTGTCGGATAAGGCGGTTTTCCGCTACCAAGGAAATTCGATCCTTGTCCCAAAGGATCGGGTCTTGTGAACTGTGTCGGAGAAGCGCCTCCGTCTGAAACACGTTCAATAGATAAAAATCAAAGACCTAAAGAGTGCACTCTCGAGTTTGCAAATAAATCGAAAACCAGCCGTACGCGCTGGCAGTCGAAACCTTTCAGAATAATAAATAGTTCACGCGTGGCGAGTTTTATGTACATTGAACATTAATCGTTAAAAAAATGAGTTGCGTCAAAATAAACTGACCCGCCGAGATCGTTTTGAATGTTAGCAAAAAAAATTTTAATTTTAATATTAAATTTTCGGTTTTTATACTACGAACGGACCGACGTGGTTTTCTACAAATTTTAATATTAAAATAACGACTACAGTGAAACCCTGTGAATAAATCACGGACACTCGATCGTGGGCATACAAATTTTGTTCACTATTGATAATTCATAATTTATTGTTTAGTCGCAGGTTCTGATAATCTATAATATCCGTGACAATAATTGGTCTCGTATTGAAATTGACAATTATTTTTAAAGATATTTTTTTTTTTTTTTTTTGCAAGTTACAGTTTTCACAACACATTATAAAAACATGAATTTAATTTAATTATTTACAAAAATAAATTACCATCAACTTGATTTCGATTTTATGTGTTGAAATGTTATACCTTATACATTCATAAATCCAGCCTATAAACTACCTAGCAATTTTTGTGTGTCATCGTTTACGGAAACAATTAAGAAGTATTTTTTTTTTAATTTTAATTTATGATTACCTAAGTTTAAATGATGTAAATCAAAAAAACTTCATTATGATAATAATAATTAAAAAAATAACTACGCCAAAATGCTTAATATAATATTACACGTAGTCAATAATAATATCAACACGTTGTCACTGGAAGGTTTAAAATACAGTTTGATGCCCATTAAAGAGTGTCCGTCAATAAAGGTTTCACTATAGACGCTGGCGCATTCGAGTTCCTCCTAAATAACACGAATCGCGAAAAAAAAGTAAAAAAGATGATTTTTAATAGACATGATATGAGTTATGCCTCGGTAGATAATACAATATTATAACTATATGTTTAATTGATAATATTTTTTTTTATTTATTAATTAATTTTTAAGTATAAATTATTAAGAATAGTCATAAACGTTCAATGTTAATGGTAATAATTACGAAAGGTCAATAAGCGTTTGCAAGGATATCGTAAAAATATAAATTGATATATTATTCAACGTGAAGTCTTTCGTTGGATAATTTTAACAAATACAATATTAGGTTTTCTATTAGATCAAATTAATTTAGTCTATTAAAAAAAGACGCTTAACGTGCATTTCTTCGATATTTGCGAATAAAATTGATAAATTATATAATCGTTTGTCTTGTACGGTTCATGAGACTATTTAGTTACCGTGCGATTTGAATTGGTTTTTAAATATTCTTGTCGTGTAAGTTACCAGAACGAGATTATTATTTTAGCTATCCACATAGTTAAAAGGCTTTTAAACTCTATTGAAAAGTTCACTGGACGCTTGATATTCTGGGCGCGACTCACATATGTCATAATAAACGAGATCTTTTTTTGGGGGGGGGGGGACGTTCGTGTTATTTGGACGCAACACGAGTCTGTTGGAGATTTTGTGCGTACGATCGGCACGAAAAACGATATTGATAACAATAGCGGCAAGGGCGTACCCAAGGGGGTCGTTTTGAGGTCCGCACTCCCTTCGATTGATAAAAACTAAATATGATTATGGTCCAACCCGTTTATCGTTCGTTGAAAACGTTTCATACTTTAAACTGACATTGCGTTTGATAGTTGTTATAGATGACGTTTTCAAAACATATTTATTTAAACAAACATCGCTTAAAGCGGTGCAAAGAGACAATATCGATTCGCAATCGGAACGTTTGCAGTGACGCGTTTATCCGAAAACTTAACGAAACGTGTGGGAAAAAGACGTTTCGAAAAATCGACAAGAGAACAATCGTAACGTTTTGACGATTCGTGAAAATTTCAGTGAAACGTGCGCGTGTTGCCGACGAGCGTTTTTCGAATATCGATTTTGAAATAATCATGTTCAGACCGTTTTCGAGCCGTTTCACCGGTCGAACACGTACTGTGCTCGTCTCCGGACCGACTCGGACCGCTAGCTCGAAGTCCCTCGAAAAACTTCGCGCCAAATTCCCTCACCCCACACTCCCCCTTCCTCATGGAATCCCGGGTACGCCCCCGCGATCCCCTACGGTACGACTGCGTCGGTTGCTCACTCATCAGGTTCTCGTAGTAATCGTAGTCCGCGTCGTATATCACGCGGTGGCCGTCCCTCTGGTTGAACCGGCTGAGCCGGCAGATGCGGAACCGCTCGCTGTACACCGCGGACCGGCACTGGAAGCTGACCTGCCGCAGACACTCGTCCAGACACTCGCTCAGCGACCGGCCGGTGATCTCCGAGTGGAACTCGCCGCCCAGCCGGCTGTTGCGGTACCGCTGGAACGCCGTGTCCGGCCGCCGTCCGTCGGCGAACAGGTGCGACGTGAGCGTGTTGTCCGCGAACTCGTTGCCCTTGGCTGTAAGCAGATCGCCACCTGTGGTTTCGTTAGAGATTTTGCAAAACACACACGTTGGGCTGGTGACGGTTAGTCGGGGCCGGTGGGAGTGGGTGGGAGGGGTTAATAATTTCGGGGGAAAACCAAGAGGAAAAAAGAAAAACGTATGCAACACTTACGGTTGTCCAGGCACACCAGGTCGTACAGGTCGTGCGTGGGGCTGTTGCTCACCCGCAGGTCGTCCTTCTGCGACATGGAGTCCTCCTCGAATATGATGCACCGCCGGATCTGCTCGTCGTACTCGACCGACCGGCAGAAGTACCTGTGGGCCGTGAACGATTCGTGAATCGACGGTTCGGTTTTAAAACCGACGGCGGACGTGTGCCGAAACAAGTAGAACACGGATGTTCATACCTCTTCCACTTTCATGGCGACTTACCGCCCTTTGATCCCGATGTTTTTATCATCATTAGGGACGATAAGTTGTAAAAGGAGAAATCGGTGAAATAAGAATTTAAATATTATGCGCAAAAATTAAAAAAAAACGAAAATATGCATTTGAAATATAACTAAACTAAATTTGATTTGTTCGATTGTGAATGCGAAAATAATCTTGTACCTACTAATTACTATAAAGATGAGACGAAATTTACCGACGCTTTGATTAGTACGATCATGTTCTGTCGTAATTCAGTTTAAGCATTATAATTAGGGATGGGCCGATACTAGAACCGATACTAAATATCGGCCGATATAGGTTTTTTTTTTCAAAACCGATACTTTCAAAAAAAAAAAAAACCATAATTTATCATTAATCAATATCAAAAACTATAGATTATTGGCAGGACTGTCGTTGTTATCACATTACAATAATATTTCAATAATTTATTACAATTAATAATCAATTTTTTACCTTTTCTATGTAACTTTTGAGTTATCGGGTATCGGTTTTTAGTATAATATATCGGTTAGTGGTATCGGTTTTATGGTGGTATGGGCTCATGTTTTTTTTTTTTTTTTTTTTTTTTTTGCAAAAAATGCTTTTTTTATATTCACATAATATTATCGGCTATCGGTTTTATATCAGCAGCATATATCGGAGTATCGGATATCGGTAATAAGTGGTATCGGCCCATCCCTAATTATAATGAATACGTTCAATACTCAATGGAATACAAATACATAGTACTACCTATATTTCGATGACGTTTACCTTAACGTTTTAGATGTTATGAACGCCTGTGAATTATTGAAACTACAGATTTTATTTTGGACTTTTATGTTATAGGATACACTTTACTTAAAATGCATTTATATGCTCAAAAAAAAAAAAATCATAAATATGCGATTCTATATAAAGAAGCGAATGACCAAAATATGCAAAAACCCATCGGTGTGAACTAACTAAGTTATGGAACAGATTTTTAGCTCATCAAGCTATAAATGGAAAATGTAGAAAAAAGTATGCGATTTCCGAAAATTCTGATCTTAAATTATCAGTGTCTGTGGTACGAGACAAACTTTCGTTGTTTTTTTTTTTTTTTTTTTTTGATAATATCGTCAGTTTAATTCACTGTCTTTATAAAAATAATTTGAGTTTTTCGTAAATGATTTTTTCGAATTCATTATTTCGGTCCCACACCCGTGTACTTCTGGACACTAGCCACCACCGATTCCAACTGCAAAATGTCAAAACCACCACTATAGGCGTGCGCCTATGGAGCGAAAAAGCTATGTATGATTTAGCACTATGGCGTAACCACGAGAACGGTTAAGCGATACTTCTACCTTCCCTTTTAAACTAAACATGGACGTTTTTTTTTTTTTTGATCATTTAAAACCCCGATTAAAATGATTGTTGAAAAATACTTATTTAAAACACCAAAAACCCAATAAGATTTAATCAGAAAATTCTCTGAAAATCACCTATTTTCAGTATTTTTTATGAGGTTTCAAAAAAAAAAAAAAAAAAAATGTTAGACAAGTTTTTTTTTCAACGCCTAAACATTTATTTTTAATCTATTTTTTTCTAATCCAAATTTTAATATCAAAATTGCGCAAAAAGTCATAGAAGACTAATTTGTTTTAACGATTCGCCCGGTGAAAGGTCCTGCGCACGACTACCTATTATAAACCTAAAACGTTATTAGCTAAACCAATGTGACTTTGAGAACTTTGACTTTTTACATAATAACTATGATAACATAAATACGAATAATAATAATAATAATAGTAAAACGACCGCTATATATAGACATAGATATAGTCGCAAAAACGAAACCACCGCGTCACGAGCACAAAGAAAACACTCACTTTTCGGCGCGTAAACATTGTGCCTGGCATTCGATCAACGACAGATTGGCGAATATGTCGACTTCGAACGGTCCGCCCAGCCGCTTGTTCTCCTCCTTGACGAATATGATCGGTCCGTCGCAACGTCTTTCCACTGTAAAAAAAAACACACACCGGGCAGCGGTTAAGGAAACGAATGAACTCTGGACTCGACACTCGAACGCGTTACGGAGATTTCGCGATTTGTCACCGTGAACACGACTTTGTGGTATTATTGAAATACGCGGGCACGACCAGTGGCGTAGAAAGTCTCGCTAGCGCCCCCGGGAAATGTTAGAAAAAACCGCCTCTCTACCGATTACGAAATTGACGTTTTTTTTTTTTTTTTTTTTTTAATCCAGTAATAATAAAATAGTGTTTTAAAATTTCGTTGATAAAATTGCCCGTAAAAAAAATCATTACGTTTTTCTACTCGAACCGAAATTGTTATTAACGTGTAAACGTTATAGCACACTTTAGTGTTACTTTTAATTTTTTTTTTTTTTTTAGTGTTTCGAGTAAGTCAGTAACTTTAAACGGTACATTGCATGGAAGCAAAAAAAGTATTCGAAAAAATAGCGCGTAGAAGTTAACCCGATATAACCGTAGTTTATTACATTCAAAATCGATTAATCAATAGAAAAAAATTACAAATTATTTATCGCTAGAAATTGTATGGCACTTGCGCGAGCGCACGACTAAGTCGAGTGTCGAGAAAAAAGTAATTGCGAATGGAAATCGACGGTCGTCTTTATGCCGTAAGCCCACGAGAGTCGTACGTATCATTATTGTTATCTTTAATATATTGTTGTCGTTAAACAGACGATATAACGATTGAATGCGTCAGTGGAATAAGCTCTATTTTTCAAAATTGTACAGGAAAAAAAAATTATTGAATTAAAAAATTTACTGAAGTTAAAAGTTTATTTTGGAATTTTGAAACTGTTGTTAACGGCAGTACTTACAAGTTAACATCAAATTAAAGCTTGAAAATAAACTTTAAATTGAATTTTCTTGTGTTTTTAAGTATTTTTTACTGAAACTGTGTGGTTTTTGCCCCGATTCGGCAACAAGTTTTATTTAAACTTTGTGTAATTAATCATAATAATTATTTGACTAATAATTATGAAATTAACCCGAAAAATAAAAAATTCCATATAAATACATGTAAGAAGTAGTTAAAATAATAAATCATAAAAGCTCCGGAGCTTTCATGTTCTCTCCGGGAATACAAATAACCTGAGAGCTCCTTTTACGTAATAACGGATGAAAAAACAATCGGAACTTTTAATAATAACAGGTCGTTATACAGAAATGACTGCCAATTTTTTCTTTATCGGAATGTATAAAACATCGATTTTGAAAAAAAATGAAACTGTCTGGTTTTTCCACTGACGCTTTCAATTATTGCCATATTATTGAAATAAAAATACCTATTTTGAAGCGTTATTATCATGTGCCCCTGGCACAGTTCGCCATATCTTTGCAACGCCACTGGACACGACTATCGTGTTCGACACGAGTTATTTTTAAACACGGTTAGATTATCTCGGACCCCGCCGGAGCCGAATCAAAGCTACCGGGACCGTAAGCGTGTTATTCGCGTTAATGAATAGCTTAATCTCGACGAATAAATCAATTGTTTTTTTTTCGTTTTACTTTTGCAGGTAATTTTTAATATTCGAAAACGACGTTCGATCAAATCGATTAAAACAAAATTTAAATCGGTACGCTGGGGCGTGCGTTCGAGTTTAATCACCGTGTAAAAACAAATATTTTTCAGTTTTGAAAATTTCCCAGAGAAATCGTTCGTTTTTTTTTTTTTTATATATATATATTTAAACCGTCGGTCTGTAGGCGATCCCCGCGTATCGAACGACGACGCGGCCGCGGAAATCGAAAAACTCACGAGAGACGGAAAATTGTCGCTTACCGTTCAAACAGGTGTTTTCCAGATAATCGGAGCTGGGGTCTTCCTCCAGCAGTTCCGGGTGTGACCTCCTGGTGAACCTGCTCATCCAACAGGTCTTCGAGGCCGAGTCGTACGTGGCCGACCGGCAAACGAACGTGAACTCGTTCAGACACTTGTCCTCGCAGTCCGTCCGGTTGGCCGCTATCATCTCCTTGTACTCGCTGGGCGGCAACTTGAGCTTCTTCCGAGTGTGTCTCTCGAACACGTAATGTCTGTTGGCGCACTCTCTTTCGATTCGGCTGGCTGCAAACGAGACGCGTCACGTGTCGTTAATCGTCATAATGATTATTACTATTATTATCAATTCAAAGGTGGCCATTGGCTGGTTAAAAATTTTTTTTAAAAACTGGTTGAAAAGTTAATTTTAATTCCAGTTATTTTTATTTATTTAATTGCGTTACTTTTTTTTCAAATTAACTTATGATTTCGACTTAAATATATTTACAGCGATACTGAACGTGCTTCAATCTTAAAAATATTTGCAAATAATTTTTCACTGTAAAGTCTCATGTTTAAAGAATTTTGAGTACGTATTTACAGTAAATTATAAAAATATATAGTACCGCTGGATTATACCTACCACACGACTTTGTTTCACAAACTTCGTATAAACAAAAATGAAGTTAGAAAATTATTTAAAAAAGGTATTTATTTTTGTTTGATTTTTGCTGTTGATTGTAGCGTTTGTAATCGATTTTTCTATTTTATTTAAAGCTGACTAATGAGTAATGACCTTATTTTATAGATAAATGAGGAAAACATCACAATATTGTAATATAAATATAACTCAAAACTTCGAGTTATCCACGAAAACATTCGAGTTAAACAAGATTTGTTCACATTGTTTAAATAGGAAATTCTAGGGACCGGAGTAAAAGTTCGAGATATCGACCTCGAACCCGAGATTTCGGGTTAAAGAAGTTCGAGATAACCAAGTTCCACTGTATAATGTAACGTATAATGTTGTATTATGTACAATAAATAACTGTTGAGCTATCGTAGTTTTTGCTTGTAGCTAAATAAAAAAATAAAAAAAATTGCAAAAACAAAATCAAAAAGAACAAAAAGAAAACAACGAGATAAATTGGACTTCCCAACGATTTAAATCGCGATGGGTATCGCGCACAATGGGTTATTGACCTCGCGTCGATCGTCATGACGTGACGCGGTCGGTTGCGCACGGTGTGTTTGACCGGGAGGAGGGTGATTATTGTCCAGAACAAAGATAATTCGTACGTTGTGCGTACCCTTCGATCGAGGTCAAAGAAAATGTTGAACTTTCGCCGTGCAACGAGACAGACGTGGAATGCACGCGCAAATAACAACACCAGATGATTAGTGGGCGCCGGGCCGGTGCAGCGCGTAGGTTCAAATCGCGACGTATAATAATAGGTACGTGGGCTTGATTGTTTGCGCGATCGCACAATGTGTGATTGTGCGAGCGAGAGAGAGGAAATAACTACGAAAAATCAAACCGCACGCGAATCGCGAGTGCACGAGCGAAAACGATTTTTGAATCGGTCAATACGTTTTTTTTTTCACACTGATTTGGAATGAGGAAGTTGAATGTCTATCGGTTTGAATATTATGACATGACATCGTGCCACAAAAAAAAAAAAAATTGACTTTTGAGTCTGTCGAGAAGCAAACAGCGAAAAACTAGACATCGATCTCGACTGTTTCGACAGAATAGGTCTTTTTTACAATTAAAACCCGTTCACGAGTCACTTCGACTTGGTCGAAAGTTTGATGTTTTGAAACGATAGAAATACTGACGAACGAGTGTTGTACCGGAATACTATTCGCTTGGAGGTTGACGTATAAAGTCTGCTTACATCTCGATGTAAATGAAACCGAATGGGATTTATCAACACTAAAGTTAAGTACTACAGCCGTATTCAGACGAAAAACCGTTTTACGCGGTTTTTTTTCGTTGTTTTTCGTTAAGTAATTTACATCTGGATTCACAACATAACAAAAAATACTATTGAAAACATTTCACAAATAATAGGAAATCCAAGTAAAAATAATAATAATAATAATAATAATAAAAACAGAATCGAGAGAAAACACGACCTGTAAAAACCAAAATAATCAGAAGTAAACGATAAATCGTCACATCTCAGTGACATCACAACTCGATATCGGGTTTTCGTGTTAAGTGATTCAATCGTAAAAATACACGAATCGTCAACACACCGATTAACTTAACGTTTTAACGTTACAATTTCAGCATATACTTTTAAATTTAATATCCACCACGATTTAAAAGACATATTATTATCAACTATGATATCTTATTAATTATTTTCGATATTAAACTACAGTTTATCGTTGATATGAAATAATGAAATAGTTTGTATTCTCGAACCACAACAGTTTATGAGGTACCCTAAATCATCGTAAAAAGATTTAATTTTGCCTGCAAAACAATATTCGATTAATGTTTGATTTTAATATCTATAATATAGTTTTTTGTGATTAGTACCAATATTAGTTACAGTCCAAAATAATACTGTGATGTGTGAAAATAATATGTTCGCCTATTCCGGAGGATACACTCAATGTTATTAACCGTCATTTACTATTCGTAAGACAACCGATCTCTAGCACATATCATATAATAAATTTAAATGTTTTTTCCTTTTTTATTTCTTTATCGATTTTTCTATTTTATATAAAATCTGTTCTTTTTTTTTTCTTTTAAATCTTCGTCAACTATGTCCAATAGACATTTTATCTTTTTATAATATCTGTCTTTTATTATATCTATACAATCATTTACTATAATTTATAATTTTATAACAATCCTACGTCGTACATCAATATTGAATAAAATATTGTATATACTGTGTCTTTTGGCACGGTGGGCAGTCCACTTAATAAAGTTGTCATAATATTAATATAAATGTATATGAAAGTAAAATCCGTCGAGTTTCATTTCAAAACTGACTTTTCTAAAATACTGATCTTCACTAATAAAAACAACAAGTCGGCACTTTTATAAAGTCCTTAAAACAATTAAAAGTTATAAACTATGTAAATTAAAAGAGTATACGACGCGTAATCATTACTCAATCCGAACATCTGAGCATTAGACTGTGGTGAAAATCCTCTGAGTGTTTAGATGTCGATGTGTTTGACGTATTCATTAAAAAAAAAAAATAATAACAAAACAAAAAAAAAACAAACAAAACTATAGTTTTCCACGCGAATTGACAGCGAGCGATGAACAAATGACAAAATTATCGAGAGACGAACCGCTCTACGTGCGGCGTACCTAATTTTACCAACATCGCGGTTCTTCGTTCGTGTCATATTATTGACCTTACGATGTCGGCCTCCGCTTTTGTCTGCAAAAGCCTTGATCGTAATTCGTGCATACGTTAAGAGGGTAAAAAAAAAGTATACAACACTAAACTTTTGAGAGGTGAAAATTCATGCTGTTCTCAAATACGTTATTCGATACCGTGTTATAATTATTACTGTTCGTAAGATTAAAAAAATTCCCGAATGGAAAAACTCGACAACGAATAACTCCGACACTATCCCTGACGAAATGTGGTTTCGAGAATCGATGTTTTTTTTCTGTCAAAGTTTTTTTTTTTTTAAATTCACGATGATCTGTCGAAAAAACGGAATATCTTTAAATCACGTCGAATGATTAAAGCTATCAAATATTTTTTGTTGATAGACAAATTTCGTGGTAAAATGAAATTTCGGACCGAAGAATGAAAGACGTTTAGATCGTATTATACGACCGGTTTTATTTGAAAAAATTAATTCTCAGATAATACAAGAGCAACGTATACGACGCAAAATGTGTTTAATGTTTTGTGTTCGTTCGTTGTTCAGTCACTGACGTGATGATAGATTTCGCGTATAATCACAAGTCGATTTTTCGCTATGTTTTCCGCGGCCTTAGATTAACAATCGTCATTCCGATCCGTCATAAATACGCGATTGTTTTTCACCGTCACCGATATCCTTTGTGTTGATCTCTGACAAAACTAACCGGATGTGGTACATTTTTTAATAACCGTCCAATAAAAAACGAAAGAAAATTATCGTACACGAAGGAAACGATATTTGTACCCAGTGACCACAATGAAATAAAGAAAAGTAATTTTAATAACGGTATTGAAATATACGAATAGGTTTAACAATTATTAATATTCTATGAGAACATCAATACGGTTTATAATTTAATAGGTAAAATAATTAAAACTAGGGAAATCCTTAGTATATAACTATTTTTGAAATATACGCGTTTTAAAAGTAATTTGTTATTATTTTTTTACAAAACTACTATACTCGTAAAAAATGTTCCGATTTCAAAATACCATTCTATATGACTTCATTTTATTTTTTTTTATTTTTATTAATCATTATTTTAAAACAATGGTAATAACATCGATTTTAACAAATTTCTATGATTTTATTGACCATAATACCTATTAATTAATTTTGATTGATTAATAACAATAACAGAACAAAACATTTTATGACATGAAAATCTATTGTGTACTTAAATTATCATTATGTAAATTAATATTAAAATTCAATGAAATTATTCCCATCGTTTCATAATAAATTAATGAAATAATTAATATCAATAATTTTTTCAATAAAAATTAAGGAATCATCCAATAAAATTGACTTACTAAATTTTGTATATATGTTTTGTTCGAACATTTTACTATCGGTTTTGAAAATTATATTTATTTTCGACGAATGGACTACAGAATTGGATAGATGGTATATTAATCGATTTTATTATGATGACGTTGCTAAAGTCAAAATTTAATAATCGATTCTAAGAAATTACCCTATCGATCCTACTGGCACTAATCCCATCACCAAAATCGTATTACTATTATTTTTTAAGTACACGGAGTATTATATTTTATAGTTATTTTTGTTGTCGTGTCAAGTAATAATTACTGAAATAGAAATTTTTTTTAAATTTTGTCATTGAACCTACACGGTGTCCACGTATAAGACCGTAGTAAATGAAAGTGTTTACTAATTTTTCAGCGGGTTCCGTTCTTTTGGGTTTAATATTCAGTGGTGATTTTTTTCCCCCGTAATTTTAACAAATTTACGACGATTTGATAAATCGAAAACGGTCGATAACACTCGATGAAAATCTATGCGGTATATAAGCAGTACACAACTTCATTGTGTTCACCGAAAAAAAATTAATTAAAAATACCAAAATATGTTTAAAATGTTTCCATTTCTTTTTCTGTTTTATAGAAGAAATGAGTCGTTGTCGGAAAATGTATTGTATTTCAAAACAGTTTAAATACGATATTCGTTATCGTGAATATTTTTATCGGGAGATATTACGACCGGTCGGCTAAAATTTTTAATTTCTATTTTATAATAGAATATTCATATTCTAATTTCGATCTCGTTCCGTGCAATAGTGAAATATTTCAAAACATGCGCGTTTGCGTTTGTTTGGTCTATTATAATGTCGTATTTTCTTCTTCTTTTTTACCAAGTTTTTACGTTGCCACTTGAAGCTGCTCTTCACACGTCGTCAACGATAATACGGAATAAATAATCGTCTATAAACGTTGAAAAACGCGGAGATATTGAAACGTGTGCACCACCTACGCGCATCGGATAAAAGCGACGCGTCCAATTGAACGCGCGTTATTATTGTAATATTACGTTCGTTTCGATCGGACTCTATAAAAATGTACAACAATAGTCGTCAGCCTATCCGCCGGTAGTAGCGAAACGCGTATGTATATTTGACTGGACGTTTGTTTTTTATTAGTAGGTCAAAGATGCGAGTTGCGTGGTGACAATATACCAATGCGATGAAAACAACGTTTCCCGTCTAGATATTTCGAATAAATATTCGTGTTCGTATTTGTCCGCGTTGACGCGTTCATCGCGTGCGGACAGTCTAGTGATGGAACAAATCCGGATTTACCGAAGTTCGAAAATCCGGATTTATGGAATTCGAAATCCAAAATCTGGCTTTGATTAATTTTCTGAAATTCCTAAAGTTGATTTAATGAAAATGTCGTTTACAGGGAATTTTTACTCCGTTTTAGAGTGTTTTTCTCCCGTCTGGAAAAACTATTGAGATGAGAACTAAGAAACTCTCATAGTATCATCTACACATAATTTTCGATCGATAGAGTTGGTTGGATAAAACTTTTGAATAAATTTAAGTTGAGCAAAAAGTGTCTCCAGATAAAAAAAAAATTTTTTTAAGTATAATTAAAATAAACATTGGAACATTGGACAACCATTTCACTCAGAATCGAAAATTTCATTTTTTGATTTAGAACACCAAAATACACAATGTGACACGTGAATATTCGAATTTTCATATCCAGAATTTTTTGAAATCCAGAAATCTGTATTTATATCACATCACTAGCGGACACACACGCTTCCGTGGGCGGTCATGTTATAATACGTATATTATCATCTCTGGTTTTCAAATTTCACGAAACTAATATTTTTGAAACATTTCATTCGGGTAAGAAATAAAAAAAATTCACAGTTATATTTACTGAAACCAAGACATCGTGAACAATTATAAAAGTCAAATTTATGAAAAATAATAAATCTGAACTCTTGATCATAGCAAAATGCATTTACTTCCTCGAAAATTCGGTCCAAAGAGTCGATTTTATTTTTCTACGATTATCGACATTTACTCACGTTTATCGAGTTAATATGTAGTGTTTGATACTAATAAGTATCGTTTTTTTTCCTCAAACAAGCGGAGGAACTCGTTTGCACCCGCGATTTTATGTCAAACTGAGATCTAACGGATCGAAAGCGCACAAAACCCTGTTTTAATTTTACCCGACACTTATAGCGACACCGAAACGTACAAATGAATAGGTAATAATAATAATAATAATAATAATAATAATAATGTACAATCATTGAGTGTCGTAAATTATCAGTACGTAACGACTGTTGTACGCGATGTACCGTGACCGTATAACAGTAGGTTAGGTTTATCTGTATGTGATTTTGATTTTTGTTTGTTTTTTTGTTTTATCAAATGACAATCCGATCTACCTATCTACTATTGATGTTACTAATATTTTGCGCTTCTATCTGCTCTGTTGAATATTGCGACGACAAAGACACTGTTTTTGCACAGTGCAGATCACATTATTATCGTCGTGCACATTATTTCACCGTTCTCGATAGAAACAAACGCCCTTATATAAAAGTAAATAGTTTATTATTATATAATTATAATAATTTTCAATCACGAATGCGTGAAAAACGTTGAAATTCCGGCAAATAATGAGAAATCAAATTTTTGTATTCTGTTTTATTTTATTTATTTATTTATTTATTTTTTTTTTTTTGAGCGCAATAGAGTAGTATAAAACTCGCGTGAACGAATAAATAACGTTGTGCTTTCGGACAGATACGTAGTGCAAAGTGATCTAAAAATGATTTTCCGCCGGTCGGGACTGTGGGTTTCCGTCGAACAGTATGCGCTCCCGCTCCCATTCATAAAATTTATATTTAATATCACCGTCGTCGTCGCGTTGTGCGCACTATAGGCGTCACCACGACCCGGATTCAATTACGTATTATTAAACGCCTGCACGACAAAATAACATCACGGGCCACGTAGGTTGGTCGGCATAAATAACGCTCGTATCGTTACACTGCGGTGAATACGACGGTCGACGGCGCGTTATATTATTATTATTATTATTATTATTATCATCATTACTATTATTATTACTATTATTATCATTATGTTTTTCGATTGTATCCGCACGTTTCGTGTTGAAAATGGTCACGTGTTTTACGCGATGACCACGACGACGACGACGTGATTTACACTGTTTATCGCGTGTTATACGTCTTCTTGTTTGATGCTGGGTATCGGATGCGCACTGTTCTCGAGAAAAGGCGGCCGACAGCCAAGCGTATTGTGACGTTGTGTTAGAATATCGAGAAATATCATGCTTTGAGTCCGAACCTCAGGTGTCGAAGGACGAACTAAATCAGTGGGTTTTCGACCTTTCCTCCCCCTAAAAAAAAAACCCCCGGCACACTTTGTCGCATACGTAATTTTTTACTACTTGTCCAAATCCAAAGTTAGATTTTAAATAAATTAAATTTGTTTCCAAACTTGGGTTCAACACTTGCTCTAAAATCTAAAATTTCCCAACATTGTACAAAAACTACAAAAAATGACCTAAAAGATGAAAAAATGTCTTAAAAATGTTGAAAAATGACGTTAAACAACAAACAAAATGCATTTTTAACTAAAAATGCCGACAAATTCAAAAAAATGCAAAATAAAATAAGAATATTCTGCATTAAGAGAGCATGAATCAAATTTTTAGCTAGGATAGCATTGTATAGAATCAAAGGGAAAAACATGCAAAAGTCATCATCATCCTAACTCTAGTTATGATTTATAACTTATAAATAATGTAAAATATTAGAATTTACAAAAACTGGTTTACACCGTTCACATAAACTCTACATTATTGGAGGCTTAATGATTGAGAGGTGGTTTTTTTTCATTTATCAAAAAAAAAAGGGTTTTTTATCACTTAATACGCGGATGATGTATTATAAAACATAGATGCATAATACATAATGTATTATACGTATAATGATAATTATACATTTGTGTATAATATATGCAAACCCTGATTATTACGCACGGTCGAAACTATAGCCTGGGTCAAGTAAAGAACCTTGGAATAAATAATTAATCTACCTGTGTAATTATCGTGGTCGAAAAATGGTATCTACGAAAAAATGTCCATAACGTACAAATGAATATTTGACAGCCAAGTACGTTTAATCAATTGTTTTTTGGCACACCTTTTTTCAACGTGCCGAAAAAATCAAATTAATGTATGCAAACAAAACAAATATAGACATACCGCCTACTTTATCGATGTAATATTATTTGTTCTAATATTGAATGTACGACCTCCGTTTCTCTGTATAATCATAATTATTCAAGTTTTGTTTAAATTAAATTATCGTTTATATAGGCACGCTTGATTTTTTTTTTTATATAAAAATTAAAATTTTCAAAAACAAATCACAAAATAATAAATATTACGTATTCCGGATAATTTCGGTGAAAAGTTAAGTTTACATAAACTGTTTATTAAAAATACTGTACTCACTCAATACTTTTTTTTTTAATTCACGCCCAAGTTAAATCGATTAAACTTACTTAATATATCAAATAACTACGTGATAATATTTACCAAAGAAATCGTGTGTAATAAGTAGATACATGTTATTTTGTTTATTTATTTAATGAATAATTATATTTTTTTTCTTATAACTAATATTGAGTTATTTATATTATTTGTTAAATTATTTCTATATCGTCATTATTTTCGTAATCTAAATAAAGTTTTGTATATTTTCGTATGTACCTAAAGTCTCCTCGAGCTATATAGTGTACTTGTTATTTCAAGAAAATAGAATATGTGAATAATGTTGCATACGGTATTTTCCGACTCGAGAATTTGATCCACATTTCGTGATTTAATATACGCAATATAGAAAACAATTCAAGTAACATTATACAAGAAAGTTTATACAATTTTTTAATTTCTTAATGATTCTTAATATCTGTATGTCTTTCAAAGTCAATACAAATTAACGCATATTATTTTGAACTTTTCGAGTGAATCCTGACTTAATTTAGTATTACTATTATTACTATTATCCATTATGTTATCAAAATATCGACGGCGACAATCCAAAAGGGCGTTTTTTTCATAAAAAATTTTTTTGCCAATAACTCGACTATCGTTGAATTTTTTTTTATAGGAAAAAAATCCAAAACAGAGTCGGATTTTGACCTGTACTTTATAACGATCGCTCTACTATATTATTTTTTTGTTTGACAGTGCATATACCGATCGAAAGATCTGAGCGCAACACGCGTGCCCTTTTGGATCGTTGCCGCGCGAATCGTGATCGTCGGTATATTATGATATTATACTCACACGACAGACAGACTTCGGTGTAGTGCACGCTGTTGGGCACCAGCACCAGCACGCCGATGCCCTCGGGGTGCGCCTGTTCCCGCGTCAGGTAGCACGTGGACTCCTCGTACTCGACCGTGCCGCTGAACGACGCGATGCGGCTGCCCGGCTGAAAGTCGAACGACGTGCACGTCCGCACCAGGTTGTTGGTGGCCGTGCGGTCGCGCAGGCACAGCTCCTGGCACTTTTCCAACACGCGGAACGGCGGCGCCGTGTCACGCACCTGTGTGTGAGCGGCGAAGACGTGGATGAGACGGTGGGTCGGCACCGGCGGCGGGTGGGTTCTGTAGTCGGGGAGAGACGGAGAATGGGGGAGACGCGGGACGGACGAACGGACGGAAAACGCTCGGACG
The DNA here is from genome assembly GCA_027580255.1 of Therioaphis trifolii. NCBI lineage: Eukaryota > Metazoa > Arthropoda > Insecta > Hemiptera > Aphididae > Therioaphis > Therioaphis trifolii. The sequence goes on from CM050405.1 coordinate 41,438,716, forward strand.
GCTTTTCGAATTGGCTTCCGCACCCCGCGTCGGGGAAAAAAATAAAAACTCTGTTTTCTATCGCGCGCAACGAAAACCCGAGGAAAACGACGATTACGTCTATCTACGACGATTCGTCACTCCCGGTCCGATCATTGTCGGACAACTGCAGCTGTTTGTACGGTACTATTATATTATTACTATTCCGATTCGCAGATCTCTGGCGGATCTAGAACGATTTTTTCGGGCGTGCCGCTCGTTTTCTGTTTATCGGAGCGAACAAATGTAGACGCGGATTTTTGAGGATGTTAAAAAAAAAAAAACAGAAAAGAAAAACGTTTCTGTAATATTCGAGGCGAAAAATTAGAAAAAAAATGTGTAAAAACCGAAAAAGCGAAATCGGTCAAATAACACGTTGGTTGCGATAAAAGTTTTTGTTTTTTTCGTATTGTAAATTACGATACGTAGATTGCGCAAAGGACGTAGGAATGATTTTTTTTTTATCGTTTTCGCGTAGTGTTTTCATTCTTACGAACGATCAAAATCTATCTACGCGATTCGTAAACACCTGTTTATGCTAGTGAACTAACCATTGAACCAATCAAAGACTACTGACGATCTGGAATCACACCACAGCCACCCGAAACCCCGATTTCGTTATCCGACGACCGTACGGTTTTGGGACGCACGTCGATTCGCCGTGAGATTAATATGAAATAAAATATATTTCCGAAATTTAATTGCATTTAATACGGATATGAATATTTCGAAAAGCTAGAAATCGAAAAGTACACACTTCAATGTTATAGTTGTGACTGACACTTGTGAGATATTCTTCTGGGGTAGTCATTGTCGAACGAGTAATCAAAACTCTCGAAGAACACCGAACAAGAATTTACTTCAGACTTTAACCGAATGAACGAAAAAGAAACGATTTAGACTTGACACAGGTAAAAAACGTGTTTCCTATATTTAAGTAAAGATTTGTAGACTTCGGAAAAAAACGTTTTTATTGAGGATATTGGTCAGAAGCCTGCATGGACTTGAAATTGAAAATTTTATTTTTAATCACTTGGTCGTATCTGATAAATACTCGATTACTTTTAACGATATATTTTTATGAAATCAATTAATTTTTTGTTCAGTAAAACATATCCGAGCTTTCGGGTAATGATCTGTGGCGCAAGTATATTGTATTATAATAAATTATATTGTTTAAATAATGAAAGTAATGATATCATTTTGATTGATTAAATTAAGAAAATAATCTACTGGGTAAATTCATCGCGTATTGTTACCACGAATAATTGCATGAAAATCGTTTTCGCCATCACAAAAACAACATAAAAATGGACGTAGAAATTTACAGCGTTTCGGAGCTCATAAAAATCGTACAGGGTTTAAACGTAGAAAAATGTTAAATTAGAAATCTACGTAAATTTAAAACCATGTGATACGTAACGTTAGTTCCGTAGAAAAATGTTTTTTTTTTTTTTTATCAATTTAATCGTAATTTTAATCGAAAAATCAAAATTAAAAAAATTAAAAAAATTAAAATAAAATTACAGAACAAGTTGTACGGTATACGTATTTTACGCTTATGAGTGACAAACGGTGGAATACGCGATGCGTCCGAAAACCGCACGCTTTTAATTTTTGTCTAAAAAAAAGTCGACGAAACCGCAAGCTATTTAGGTTGATCGTTTAAACATCACGTCGAGGTTTTTTTCGAATTTAAAAATTTGTCGTACAGTAAAGTATTTTTGATTTTTGATTGAAAACAATATAATGTTTTACAACAATGTTATGTAAATAGTCCGACAGCAGCCAAAAAATAAAATAAATAATATTTCGAATTTTCACTCATTTCTACTGAACAGTGAACTGAAAATAACTATTGATAAATATAAAATAATATGACTTGTTAAAATACTAAATTTTGTGCCGATATCAAAAAACTAATTTTCATTAAAAAAAAAACAAACGAAAAAAATTTATTTTTAATCCGTTAAAAACGTGCGGTTTGTCTCGTAAACTTGATTAAAAATGTGCAATTTTCGGATGAGATCGAAGTTCGCACGAGCTCGTAAAATCGGCATGTGTTCTTTTTTTATTTTTCACCGACATTTTCGTCACGATTGTCCGTGCGGCGCGAAAATTTGCAAAAAAGCCGGTGAATTCATGAATGTTTGCATTCAGTTTTGTCTTTTATCATTGGTTCTTTGAACGCCTACTCGAGTGTATTGTATATTTTATCGTGGGTCTCCTGGTATTTTTTAAATGTTTTTTCTTAACAAAACCATAGTTCGAGGAAATTTTATTTTACACGAATGGAACCAAAACGACTTGAAAAAAATTGGCTGAAAATTCGCGTACGATTTACAAAAGTACGGCATAAGCGACAAATGAGTCAAAAAAATTAAAATTGAAAAATACTTTGGATTGTATTATTGTTTCATAACATTGTTTAAAATACTTTTTCACGTGAATACCGAAACAGTATAATTAATCGAAATAATTCGTCTGTATCGAGACGATATCATTAGAAAAATATTAAAAATATTAATTGAAAATCAAGAATTAATTTTGAAATAATTACTCATCGTGTAAGAAATTATAGTTAAATAATAAAGTAAAAATTAATCGAATTCTACGCGTGTTTGTCGTAATACAGTAAGTTTTCACAATCAAATTTGAAATAATATTCTATTAAATCCAAATTTTTTCAAACATACTTATTCTGCTTAAAAATAATGCATGAAATTATATTTAAACATAATGAGAAAAAGCAAAAAAATAAATAAATAAATAAATAAATAAATACATTTGTAACTAGAAATATTAGAAAGTACGAAAAAAAATTTATATCGCGATTATCATTATATTGAAATCATATACAATTATGCATACGAATCGACGAAATAATTAAAGAGTGAAACGAATTTTTAGGTAAATTATAATACAATAGAACCAAAACTCGACCTATTTTTAATGATCGAAAATCATTTTAATTCGAAATGCATGAATTCAGACAAATTTAGTTTTGATTTAATTTAGTTTATTGTTTTTGGGACACGATAAAATCAATAAGTCAGTATAAGTTTAATATTTTTTCAATGTCGATCATTCTTAGTTTTCTCAATTAAAACACGAATAATTTGAAATTTTCGCTCTAGAATTTTGATACTCAGTCTTTTGAGTTCGAAAATTTAATACTTAAAAAAGGAATTATTAAAAAGAAAAAATCAAAAAATCTAAATCCGTTTTTTACGTTATAAATAACCATCGAAAAAGTAAGTACGCCGATAAAACATTGCCGTATCCATTCCAATATTTCGTCGTATTTGAAATTGAATATAATATTATTTTATAACACTTGGCGTGTTTTGCAGATGATTAAAAATCGATATTAATCTCAGGGAATCGGACTAATTATGAAAAGGCCACAATGTAATAATTAGTCGTAGGTACGTATAAATTTATCGTTGTAAACGGTTTCCGATGTTAACGTGTGTTGAATTCGGAAAATCGTTCGAATCTATTTTACCGAAGAGTCGAGAAACGTCGAAATCGATTTTATTTTAGTAATTCAATTTTTCTCCCTCAAATATTTCCAAAGTTCTTAAGTTACCCGACACGTTCATTAGACATTTCGTCGGAACGTCTGCCGCGTGCGACGCATTTTCTCGAAAACCGCAACCGTCTCGCGATCTCTATCTCTGTCTCTCCGAAAGGGTAAACGGGGGAGGGGAGTGGGTTATTTGGTACTTACAACGTCGTCGTCGAATCCTTGTAGTTGTTGATCCGGTAATCTCTCGTAAACGATTCGGCCGATACCTTGATTGCACGTTGTTTGTGCTGAAATAATATGGATTATCTTATGTAAAACGATATAAATTAATATAAACTATTACACCACACTCTCGACGTGCAAACGAAAATAAATGGCAAACGAAATTGATCGCACGATCATGATGTACGTAACGTCGTTATTGTGCGTTTTGTTTCTCATTTTATTAATTTAATGTAGTGATTTGTTCATTGTTTTTTTTTTTTTTTTTTTTTGTAATTCGCATACTCGTCAAACTCAAACACCTACCTGCGACGCCGAAATGGTGTGCTCGCAGCGACTTACCGGCGGACGTTTCTATCGAAAACGCCGCGAAACACGCCGAGTACGAGACGATTAAAGAGTACATTCTCGCCGCGACCATATTGGCTCGTCGGGCGTAAAAAGACGAAAACGATATTTACTGTCGGACAAAAGCCCGACGGCTCGCGATGTTGAGACGCTGATTTTCGAATTCGGAATAACGGCAGCGAGTAACGTTTCCGCCGTCGTGGTCTGACGCGAACTAGTTATGGTTTGACGCGCGTCTGGCCCGTCGTTCCGTACGACGAAATGCCAATCGTTTCCAAAGTCGAATTAACGCATGTCGTACGTGTCGGTTATGGTGTGGGTCGCGATGAGTAGGGGTTCGATTAAAATGTGTCAAGTACAATTTGCCGATTCGACTGTCGATACGTGTTTCGCGACTAATGCTTAATCATGATCGTGATCGATTCGAACTGAATACAGAAAAATAAAATAATAATAATAATAATAATAATGAATAAAAATAAAACTTCGTCGTTGTGTGACGCTATCGTTGCTGAGTGTCATACAAATGCGAATAGTGTTGTGCAATATTAACTATTCACCAGTTACAACTTGCAATGTCAAGCGTGATATTCTATTGTATTTGGAACTTAACTAAACGATTCGAGCAAGTTTTTGATCTGTGATTACCATTACGAATACGTATTGATTACAAATCATCGGTGGATAACGATTAAGGTATTCGGACAAGAGTGGAAATACTCAACGACGTTTGGTCAAGTACAATGACGACGGAGAGCCAACTCAGTATTTTTCTCCGTCGGTCATTTTTACAGCATCGTTGGACGGAAGGACTTAACTTAATGGATTTGACTAACTAACCGTATTATTGTGAGATGGATCAACGAAGCGCATAAAATTACGTAATTAGTAAAATAAAATTACGTAAAGCATAGTAATCGAAAGAAATGTTCGTAAGACAGCGTTCGTGAGACTGAAACCGGTAAGAGAGACGTAAGACGTCGGAGGATAAGACGGCGTGTCGAATAGGCAAAAGCGATACGTGCAAGACAACCACGACGACGGCTGTAAGTTGAGAAATGAAAATGATCAACACAAGTGCATTCCTCGAACACGGTTATATGTATATGCCGTGACCACGCGTCTTGTAAAGCGGGGTATCGATGGAGTCGAGTTTTTTTTTTTTTTTGTCATATTAAATTACGTTTTTTTATCGATTCTGTATTGTTGCTGATTTTGGGCTAGGTCAATCCGAGAGACGGGGGAGACGTGCGAGTCTGCGTCAGAGGTTGGTAAACCCAGCGGGACCCACTCCGGAAACGAGGAAATCTCACCGTGACTTCCTGGCCGCCGGTCAACGTTCGATTGTTATTTGACACAGTTTGACTGTGGTGGCGGCGGCGGCGGTGGCGAAACGCCATAGCGTTGGTCAAAAGCACAATGCCCGAAATCCGTTATCGTGCACGAAATTCCTCAATACGGCCGATCTAAATGTGTGTGTGTGTGTGTGTCTGTGTAGTAGATGCTGGCCACAGGGGGATTTTCGCGAGAGATGATATTGTTATGTTATTGTGACGAAGAAAATCGTAAAGTGAAACCGACGACGATGACGGACGGTGTTGAAATCGAAGAAAACCCGTTTTATCACTGGACTCTTGGCTAGAACTTTTTAAAAGTATACATTTGTTTCCCGAGTATTATCGTTAATAGCGACGTGAGAAAAGTTATCGCATCGTTTCGCGGTGACGAAAAAATCCATTTCGAAATATGTGGAAAAAAAATACGAAAATTATTCTATAAGACTAAAGGTCAATTTCGACTTTAATAACGATGTGACGATAGTTTTATTTAATTTTATGGACGTTCGGTAAGATGTATAAATAATAAATTTTGTTAGAAATCGAAATGCATAGTTATTTTGTTATCTATTTCAGTAAATATATTGTCGGCTTATTTTTTAAATTTTTATTCGTTTTTTATCGATGTCGATTTTAACGATTCTACAATTATGTCGAGAGATTTATAATAATTTGATTTTTATTAAATACGTTCCTGTGCACTCTCTCTCCCTCTCTCTACGTTCGGATTTTCCGTTTTTCACGTAAATCAATTATCAGTCATCATAATATCGCCTCTTGCGATTTGTTTTATTTGATTTTTTGTAAATCACAGTAATCGACGGTCGGGGGCGTGACGACAAAGCAGTTACCGAATCGTCGAGTGATCGTCAAACACAATGCGATTTTATTATTGTATATTCGGTGGTACATTGAACGGGTACCGTGCGCGTCATAAGTCGATCGTCGACGATAAGAACGATATTATAATCGATCGCGTCGGCCGGAACAGCGATTATTTGACGGGCCGGCGAAAGCAACGTGTTATGAAACGCGGTTCAATGAACTTGTGGGAAATAATATCATTTTTTGTAAAAATGTATTTTTTTTATTTCTTTTTTTTTTTCAGATTTGCCAAATAAACGCACCGGTTATCCCACCACGCGTGCATTACAATACACCTCTTTACGCGCTACGTATTGTAGTCGTTATTATAATAATTATTCGATCCTTTTCCACTCGTTTGCCATTGCGAATCACTCATGCAATAACTTGTGGCGTTTGGGTCTCCTGACAAAAGAGTGCAACGAACCGCGGGGTGTTATCGGTACACGATCTCCGCGTTCTCAATGACACGGCCATGGGACGCAAAGTCAGGACGGATTCCAATACATTATAATATCTACATGTGGTAATTTGAATAATTTACGCTGTGTAATTAGTCACTGACGAGAATACGTAATGATAATATTATGTATGCGTGTATGTATGTGTATGTGTGTGTGTGTGTGTGTGTGTGTGTGTGTGTGTGTGTGTGTGTGTGTGTGTGTGTGTGTGTGTGTGTGTGTGTGTGTGTGTGTGCAAGCGCGCGCGCGTAAATTTACATTTGCGATACGTTTTTTCTCGACGTTTTATTTGAATGTTAACAAAAAACAAAAAAATAGAAAATCACGTTTCGCGATGAACATTCCAATTCTCGGTTTCGTCAAAGTGTTTTCAAAAACAAAAATCTAAAAAGCAACAGCTACGGTATTGTTTTTATTAGGTTGCGACAGAGGATTCGACGTGCTCAAAAACGACCGTGTGAGCGAGACGTGATAAATAATTTTAAAAAACGTAGACCATATGAAACGATCATTAAATATTATGTTTTATCATATTTATTATTATTATTATTAGTTTTTTTTCTCATACGAAATGTCACGAAAATATAGTGTCGAGGGCGACGGAATCGGCTCACTGACTGACGGATAAAAAGGAAATATCTGTGAATTTAAATTTAGATCTCGAATTCCAAACAAAACTGTTCTTTATACAAACCGAGATTTTCTCTTTTTAGCCACGTTTCTGTATAAAAACTGCACTATTATTCTTTCTGGCGCTAATTCGGTTAAAATAGCCATTTTAATGAATAACAATTATTTTTAATAATGGTAAATATTTTAGATTTCTCTGTTTTTTTCTCTGCGGATATTCATAAACATATACGATTGCAGTATTTACCGAAAATAAATAGCGTAATTTAATTATTTTCATTATTTAATTAAATATATTGATTTATAAAAATTTCGAGTCGTGATATTTGCATTATCAATTTAATTATTCTTTGTAATTTATACTCATACAGACAGGCGACGGATAAAATATGAACATAAATCCGTTGTTAGTAAAATAATGTAAGTCTAAAAATGATTTTTTTTTTTTTGTTGATAAATAAGTCATAAAATTGATTTTTTCTACGTCTCTATAAAATACCGAAGAAAACTTTTGTATTGACGTGTCACAATATAATACAAATTAAATAATAGTGAATTAAGTCAATATTTTTAAATATCGAGAGAATAAATAAAGGATATAATCTATGCGTTTATTTGGAATTTTCAAAATATTATAGATATCATTCGAATATCTTGAATTTCAAAAAGTTAGTGATATATCACTATATATAAGAAACTGATATTTTAAATCATTATCTACTGAGGTAAAGCACTAAGTAAAAAAAAAAAAAAAAAAAAAATGTAAATCAATTTTATCAATTTTTAGAAGTTTCAGTTATTTTTTCATCGGTCTATGAATAATGATATAATAATTTTAAAGTACGTTATTGATAGTTTCTTATTTTTGATTTAATAATTCATAAAAATGTATTATTACAGAAATATCAATACTATCATTTTTATTTCGTACACGGATTGCTAATATACAAATGGTAATTATTATGGTATATATCATACGATATCGTGATAACTTTAAAATTACAATTAAAACACCTGCATTCTACGTCAATTGAAAAACGTTCGGACGACAGCAACTCATTACGGTAGTAAATATTAAAAAATCATAAACCCGATTGTTTCGTTTTCAACTGGAATATCGTCGGTATTCGTTATAATATTATTATCGTGAATTGCAGTTATTATGTACCGACATTGTACAACGCATCTATACATCATGCTTTTGTTTGGACCGTTCAATTTATTCTAGATGTATCGTATTTTTTGTATACTTTTTTTTTTGTCTGTAGATCATTAATGTCCATATCGTCATAAAAAAAATATCCAATACCTATCTACGTGTGTCATACACGATCAATCCATGTACCTATTTTCGTCTATAAACGCAGCGAGCATTATTATTATTATTATTATTATTATTATACGAATCGAATAATAATGACCAATTATCATAATGACGTCGAAATTGAATTATCATTATTTTTCACGGATCTAGAAATTAAAGAAATAATATGTCGAAACTGTTGGTTTGACGCAAACAATGTTATTCGATACAAAACATAACCATGACTGGATAATTGTGCGTATTGTTGCGAATCGAATGTGTACGAATGATTCGATCGTAGCGTTTCGTTTCAAATAAATTACATAACACGTGATCCCGTTAAATAAATAATAATATCGATAGAAAACACTGGACTTGTTTTATACGTCAAATCAAAATATGTAAGTGATTTTTTTATAGTTGGTGAAAAAACGGACATTTAAATCGAACAATTATTTAGTTATCCAATAAAATCGAGACAGATTATTTGCAGATCGATCTTTAGTTTTTCATAGATATTTTATGGATAATGTGTGCTCCCTAAGACGTAGTAATGTTACAGGTAGATACGTTTTTTATGAAATTTTATTTTTTTTTATGATTTTCAATCAATATGATCGAAAAATACCCGAAAACTATATGAACTTTTTTTTGCGCGTATTTTATTTTCTTTATTATTATTATTTATTTATTTATTTATTTGTTTATTTATTTATTTATTTATTTATTTTTTTGAAAATGTAATAGATACACAAAGAAATAACTATTTGGACCGACACCGTATGCCCAACTATATAGTACGCGTAAAAGAACAATGGACCTGCAAGTGCGTTCGTCGGCAAAAAGGCCAATACGAAAACTAACTCGTCGTTAGTAGAATTCGTGTCAAGGACCGCGGGTAAACCCTTAATTAATTGTTTTTTTTTTAATTATTATTTTTATCGGTCGACTAAACCCGCAGTCACGGCCGGTCCGGCGGAAAATCGTAAAACGAGTAAAATATACACAGAGAATTATGAAAAACCAAAAAACAATGCACACGGGTCTGATAGTGTGTGCGTGCATCGTATAATATTATGTGTACATCGTACGTGTATTTATGTACGCGTATGTGTGTGTGTGTGTGTGTGTGTGTGTGTGTGTGTGTGTGTGTGTGTTTGTGTGTGTGTGCGGTGTCGTACCGTCAAATCTTTCGCCCGAACGTGTCGAACGCTGTAAAATTATACACTACGAGTGTACACAGTGTCTCTCTAACGTATAATAATAATAATAATAATAATTCATCGCGATCATAATAATATTCTACAGGACCGTGTAATATTGTTCGTGTGTGTATGTTTTTTTTCCTCTCTCTGTCTCTCTCTCTCTCTCTGTTCTGTTCGTACCTACTCCACGGATCGTTTGGCGATTTAATTACAGGGCCATTGGACCCTGAATTCGCGTCGTGTGCGCAACCACTGTGACTGCGCGCACGCATTATAACATGTACGTTGACCGGATGGACTAATTACCGTCGACCACCTACAGCCCCTCGTATCGGCGGCCGCGTGTTCCCGCGCGCGAAATTCCGACGCGATTTACCGGGTGTCCGGCGGAACGGTGGAGGGGGTCGCCGGGAGAAGGGCTCTGTGCGTGAAAAAGAATGTCGTCGACGACACCGAAGTCGACGTGAAAAATGATAATCTAGAAGGAAACGACCCGGTCTCGGTGGACCTAACCCCGTGCGTCGGGCGTGGTCTATATAGTGTGCAGACGTAAAAGGGTTACGAAAATACGCGAGAATTATCCAAAAGACACACACACACACACACACACACACACACACACACACACACACACACACACACACACACACACACACTGTTTTTCTGTACAGGGAAACCTCTCACGACCGACACCTCCGAATAGCGGACGTTCACTCGAAAACGGAGGTACGGAACACCTCCGTCTCTGGGTGGAGGGGATCACGAGGAGAAGAGCTCTTTACGTGAAAAAGAATGTCGTCGAGACGAAAGTCGACGTGGAAAATATCTAGAAGGAAACGACCCGGTCTCGGTGGACCTACCTAACCGCGTGCGTCGGGCGTGGTCTATAGTGTGCAAACGTAAAAGGGTTACGAAAGTACGCGAGAATAATCAAAAGACACACATACACACACACACACGCACACTGATTTTCTGTACAGTGAAACCTCTCACGACGGACACCTCTGAACAGCGAACGTTTACTCGGAAACGGAGGTACGAAACACCGTCCGTCTCTCCCTCTGAATAGCGGACACCTACGGGTGACGAACGAGAGAGTGTCGGGCGTTTAGAGCGTTTTCGCTGTTGCAGTACGACGACGGGAAACGTCGTGTCGTTTATAATATTAAATCGTGCGATGCGTGCGAAAAACGAAAAGACAACCACCAGTTGCGCCTGAGTTTTCTGTCGTTTTTCTCGCGAACTCTCAGCCCCGGGCACCGACCGGTGGGAGATTCAAAGCAATTGGTGCGTAATAAAATATTAAAAGAAAAAAGAAAGAAAAAAAGCGAATCTATATAAAAACGAGTCCATATACGCGTATATAACATAATAATATTATATACCAACGCGTTAGTGACTTATGTTAGTACGTACCGTTTGTCAACATCTTGAGAACAGTGAGCACCGTGATAGCTTGAACCATGTTTGGTAAACAATTTGTTGATGTCATTTTCGCGTAAATCACAAATTGAAAAGTGCTAGCACATGTTCCGCGTGTACGACACTACGAACAGCAGCTGCAGGTCACGGCGGCGCGCGCGTTCGTGTCCCCGGGCGGGCGCGGGCCGGTCGGTGTTCGGGTGACGCGGAGAAGACGAAATCGAATAGAAAAAAAAAAAAAAGGAAAAACGAATTCGAAGACTTTTTTTCGGTTTTTTATTTATGTGAATTTTTTTTTGTTTTGTTTTATTTTGAAAAAGCGCTCTGACCGTCTGTTCGGCACGCCAAAAAAAAAAAAAAAAAAATTGAAAATCAACGAAACGGACGGAAATAAATTATACGCAGTCGTCAAATGTATTACTGTGTATACGTGCGTACGTTATGACGGTGTGCTGTCGAATGCCGTGCGGATCGCCGGCGCTGATGCCGAGTGGGTCCACCGACGGCGGGAAAACAGACACGACTGATCGGACGGACGGCGCGCGGCTGAAAGATCGACGCCGGACGCTGCGCTCGGGTATCGCGGTCTCGGATCTCCACGGGTGAATATCACGTATACACACACACGTCCGACTGTGTCCTTGGGCAACGTCCACGCACACACGAATCCGGAAGTGCGCGCGACTATTGTGTCCGGGAGATCCGACTTCCGGAAAAACACCGGCACCGTCGGACCCGAGGTGTGAACTCGCGCGTGTGTGTCGTAAAACACGCGTCCGTACATGTGTGTGTGTGTGTGTGTGTGTGTGTGTATATTTTGTGTGTGTGTGTATATTTTCTGTGTGTGTATGTGTATTTTGTGTATATATTTTGTGTGTGTATGTATATATTGCGTGTATGTGTGTGTATATATTACGTGTATGTGTGTGTGTGTGTGTGTGTGTGTTTGTGTGTACGTATAATGTATATATTGTGTGTATGTGTATGTGTGTATGTATATTTTGTGTGTGTATGTATTTTCTGTGTCTGTGTGTATGGATACATTGTGTATATATTCTGTGTGTGTATGTATATATTGCATGTATGTGTGTACATGTTGTATGTCTTTGTGTATGTACATATAGTGAGTGCGTGTGTGTATGTGTGTGTATATTTTCTGTGTGTGTATGTATATATATTTTTTTCTATGTGTGTTTGTGCTTGTATTTTGTGTGACTGTGTATACATTTTGTGTGTGTGTGTATATGTATATTCTGTGAGTGTGTATGTACATGTCGTGTGTGTGTGTGTATGTGTATGTTTGCGTGAGTTTTATGACGAATGCAGAGGGGACCGACGTCGAGAGTTCGTCGAACCGATGCGACCGCACGAATTTTCATCGCTAGCCATGTTGTAACGACGTTGCGCCGCGTGGGAGAGCCGAGCGGGCCAATGGCATTCGGCCGCCCTGCACGCCGCCGCCTTCGCGCGAAGAAGCCGTTCCGGCCGACGGATCTCGCCGTCAAGACGTCTGTGCGCGGCGCGACTGGCGTCGTCGTTGGTGGGCAGAGGTACCGCGCCGTGCGGGCCGGTCACGACGGCGACTATTCGTCGGCGCGGCGGCCCGGTACGCCTAAGGTGACCATACGTCCCGTTTTTAGAATCTCTGTCCCGTTGTCCCCTGGGAAATCTTCGGGACGCTAAAATGTCCCGTTTTCAATAAGTAGACAAAACAAATAATGAAAATAAAATATGTTTTTTGACGAAATATCGTTTTTAGAAAAATATACAAGTATTTAGTTTTGTATATTTATATCACGGAAACATTTTGTTTATAATAAGTTAATTACCTAGTAAGTGTAATAAGTTAATTTAATTTTTTTGTCCTTTAAAAAAAAATATAAGTGGGTACCACAGAAATTTGCTAGTAATATTATTAAATTAAAAATATTTGTTTGAAACAAATTATTATGATTTCTTTTATTTTTTGTCCCGTTTTGATTAAAAAAATATATGGTCACTTTAGGTATGCCGCCCCGCGCTCGCCGCACGGTGGTCCAAAATGAATGTTTGGTGCGTCAAAATTGATAGGTAATGGATAATGCTTATATAAACAAGTTTAAACTTTTTAAATATATATATATATATATATATATATGTTACGGGCAAAGTGGAAAATTCGGGCAATGTATACAATGCCCGGGCATTGTACACATTGTCCGATGCATATTGGGCAATGTGAATTGTAAAGTATTTATACATTAATAGTATTAATTTTTATATACAATTTATTTATAAAAATTGTGAAATAAGTTAATAATCATTAAATGCACTATATATCCCGAAAATGAAACCGATAAATATCTAATCTCATATAATTTTGGTATACGTACTTTAGTTTTACTTTAGTATTACTTTAGTTGTATAAACGTGAAACATCGGAATTTTTTCTAATTCCAATATTAATGATGGTTATTTATCAATTATTAATTATATCATCTAAAAGTTCTATGTACAACCATTGATTTTTCATGGAACGAGTGCCGTGGTTGACAATTAACTGCTATATAATACACCGGGTCTTGGTTTTCGACTATTTATACCGGTGGCGGCTCGTATTTATGTAATATATTTAACAGCACGAGAAATTGGAAGTATTAAATAATATTTTTTAAATCGTAATTTTTATAAAACGTACTGATTATAATATAATACTCGTTTATCCCGCCACAAGCTTAGCTTAATGGGATAAATTAAACGTAAATACCTACATTGTTTTAAATTTGGTATTTAATTTAGTTTAATATTACATTAATAATTTTTTAAATGTATAATAATGTATTAGTTTTTTCTTAAAAAAAAGTAATTAAAAAAAAATATTAATATTGCTATTGAATACTTGAAAACATTTTAAGAAACTCAGATTATGAAAATGTATTCGAGCTTGATTATTTAAAGGGTGAATTTCTTAGGTAGTTACGATCGTTGTCCACATTATAATAGTGTAAAAATTAAAACAAGTCATAACACGTTACGTGCAATATAATGGAATATAGACGTGCACAGTTGAATCTGTACACATGATCAATCGGTTATTTGAAAAACAAATTTTTATCGGCCTATTATTTTGGACGCCATGATGGTCGGCTTCATTATTTAATTTAACTATCCCTCGTTTTCGATATTCCAATGAACTAATAATGTTCGTTAATCATTAATTATCGCCCCTACAATCGTGTTTTTGTTGTATCTTATTGTATTTTGTTTAACAAAGTAATTGCTATTATTTAATGTTTAAGGTGATTAAAATGAATACAGTACAGCAAGTGTAAAAGTATACATTTCAAATTAAAAAAAATTATTGAATGAAATCAGTAAACAATTGTTTAATATAAGTGTGTGTGTGTGTGTGTGTGTGTGTGTGTGTGTGTGTGTGTGTGTGTGTGTGTGTGTGTGTGTGCGTGTGTTCAAAATCTATTGAGAATTCTGAAAAACGGCCATGATAAAAAATTTGATTAAAATGATTAAATAAAACTCATCATGATAAACCAATACCTACAGGAATACGTTTTTTTTTTTTGGCCTGCAAATATCTATTGGCCTTACATTGATGTTGATTTGTATTATTTTTTCTTCTGGATAAACTTTTTGATACCTTTAGTTTTGTCCAATATTGTTTCATCCAGCAACTCTTTAGATCGGAAATCACCCACAGATAGACAATTAATGCTCCTTGGTGCCTAGTATGACGGACTTTTTTTTATCCTTAACGTGAACGTGCATTGGTATTTTTTCGTCAACACAGTCAAGTTTGATAGAGTTATTTTAAAACGACAAAAGTTTTCTGACAAGAATATGGAGGTATCTATAAAAAAAAGTTGGTGAAAGAAAAGTTTAGTTCTTCTTTTATTAGATTGATATTGATTTTAAACGTTTGTATGGAAACAATGTATACGACTTCCTCAGTACATTTGATGCATCATGCAACAAATTATTACAAATATTTTATGACAGAATAAAAGATGTGAACAGTGAAAAGCTACTTGAAGAACTAAATAACGATATTAATGCATCAGAAAGTATGTATTATATAAATATTTTTTAATGATTCCATTTTATATTAATCGCGTTATTACTTTTATTTAGGTTATAAACATTGTGTGATTATATACTTGATGCATGCTTTATTTTTACCAACGTCCAAAAAATCTTCGATTGACTTGAATGGTAAAAAATGTACAATAAAATTTTCAATTAAGGACTCCCAAAATAGTTTCATCGTGGTATCTAACACAGCAATAGCAATGGAAGAAATGCTGAAATTGAGAAAAAGCAATAACAACCCTATACAACCATGTTTATTAATTGTTGGCACAATATTGAATCCTACTCACATTTTGGTATATTTTGATGACGTAAAGTACAAATTTTTTTCTGTGATTAAAGCTTTAGATATCTGTTTTAAAATATACCATGTATTTAATGTAGAGTATCCATTGGATCGAATCTCAAAACGTTTGGTTATTTATTCAACGTTATTTATATATATATAATGTAAAATTCAAGTTTGATAAACCGTGTCCTTTGGTTTATCAAATTATTTCAGAACTAAAATAAAAAAAAATAAAAGATTTATTGTATCACCTATACTATTGTTTTATAAATTTTTTCATAACTTTAATATATTGAATTAAAATATAAAAAAATAATTTGTCATGCTAATTTTATTTGTGTTTTTCTTCTTCCTATACTAATATACTATATTATTATATATTTGTATAGGTACCTTAAAATGTATTATACTGTAATAATGGTAACATTTTGAAAAAAATAATTTTTCTTAATTAAACCAGTAGCTTTACTACATATTTATAACTGTTAATTTAGGGGATTAAGTCCATTTAAAAATTAAAAAATTTAAAAAAATTGGTGGTTGATTTAAACGAGAAGTATATACATTTAACAAATATAATTATGAATATAAATAATTTATTTTTAAAAATTAAACATGGATTCTGTTAAATGAATTGGGAAATAAATTAATTTTACAAAATTAATTATTAATATTGCCTGGTTTAATTGTTAAAACAACAAATTTTTACAACTCTGATGTTAA
The DNA here is from genome assembly GCA_027580255.1 of Therioaphis trifolii. NCBI lineage: Eukaryota > Metazoa > Arthropoda > Insecta > Hemiptera > Aphididae > Therioaphis > Therioaphis trifolii. The sequence continues at coordinate 41,455,153 of CM050405.1, forward strand.
AAAATGTAATAAACTACTTTGTTAATTTAAACCTGCAATTTAGTGAAACAACAATGCAGTACGTTAATTTACCAATTAACATAGTTTTAATTTTGAAATTAACAATGATGCCTGTTGGTCCTATGTTAACAATGAATTTGTTGATTCAATTGGTATTATTATTAATTTGAACGAGGTTTTTCGTTCTGTGTATTTTTTAAACCATTTAACGTGCATTTAGCCATTAGGAGTGATTCCATACTAATGTATGGGAAACTTTGTCACAGTCGTGTTTAGTGAAATGAATCGAATACCAGACTGCTTAGAATTTTCTCATAATCGTTTATAATTTTTAACATCCATTAATTTTAATACAGACGAGTAAATATGGGTTCTCTCGTCGTTCTCACCGGTAACTCGGGAGTCAGCAGGTGCGTTCGATGTACGCCGATTAATATTGCGAAACATTAACGTACGAGTTTGTATTAGTTTTCGTGGAGAATGAATTCCGATGATTTAGAAACGTGTTGTGCGAACACTCGTTTCTTTGGAGGCGTGCGATTCCGCATCACTAGTGTGAAAATCAGACGTACCTACGAACGAAATCATATTTATCATAATATTGAAGTCTCTGCCGTATTAGAATTCCTTCGATTACATTAAATCAATGTTCAATGTCGTTCATTTACCCGGAGTCGTCAACGTGTGTTCAACTGAGGTATTAAATTATGTGATACGAGATGATAATAACTACCGGTATTTAAAAAAATTAGTTGTAAAAATATTTAAGTCTGACGGTACATAAAAAAAAAACTTATCAGATTTTAGTGTTAACATTTAAAAAAAATGTATTTTTCATTCTTCTTGATTTTTTTTTTTTTTTATTTAATTATCCCGTTCTCTACTAAGGCTACTAAGGCCATTGGGTATTGTGAACAATTAGGTTAACATATAAGTAAAATAAGAAGAAGGAACAGAAGAAAAAACAAAAAGAGAGAGAAAAAAAAATTATAAAAAAAAAAATAAAAAACAAAAATTAATAATATTAGTGCATTGTGATTTTAAATTTTGTTGAGTAAATTCGATAATGAGATGAATTTTATTGTGGCTTATATTGAGATGGGGTCCGGGTTGAGTGTTGACGATAGTGAATCAGGAAGCATAGACTTTTCTCTGAACTGATCGAATGCCCGACATTCTGTGAAAATATGTTTGGTGTTTAATGTGACTCCGCATGCAGGACATATAGGAGGGTCTTCTTTGGCCATTAGAAAGCTGTGAGACATTTTTGTGTGACTGATTCTTAATCTTGTAATGATGATTTCCAGTTTTCTGGGGAGTTCAAGAGGGAAAGGCCAGTAATATTCTTATTGATTTGTTAATAGCGTGAACGTGGTTTGTTAAATAGTATAAAAAATAGGAACCTACTTCTTATCAGATTGTAATTGTTCGGTTTTGCCCTAATTACGTATCTATATTAATATCGTCTTATAAAAACAGAACAGTTTACAGTTTGATAATATTAAAAAATATTATACCCCTTCTATTTATTAGAAAAGGAAAGCTGTGAACGAAACATTTAGTATAGAGAATTTGTAAATCATTAGTTTTTCTGATGCAAAATATTCCTATAAACTATTACTATAATAATATATGCTAGAGGTGTGCAGTTCATGAGTTAGTAGATTCAAAGAGTTAACTCACCAAGATGAGTTGAAGGAGATGAATCAATGTACCCTAAATCATCAACTCACATGACTAGGGTTCTTAATTTGAAATATTTCATTTGGAATATTTCAAAACTGAAAATTTCACTCATCTTGAAATATTTCAATGAAATTATGAAATATACATTTTTTTTTATATATTCATATTTACAGTTAATTTGATTAAATAACCTAATACGAAAAATTTGAAGAAGTATCTTGCAGTTGTATTTTTTTTTCTTGTCTTGTGTTGTAAATTGTAATTTGCAAAAGAAATCTTAAGTGTCAAGTTACAAATTAGATACCTGTCTAGTATTGTATTTTTTGTACTTATTTAGAGATAATATCATTTCATAAATAATTTTGAGAAAAAAAAGTAAAATCTGTAATAGATAAATAATATTGTTTTGTAAAAAATAAAAGTATAGATAACATTCACAGATGCGAGGGTTAAAAATGAATAGTAAGTATGTTTTATGTATAAGTATAACTGTATAAGTGTATATAATTTGGTTCAGGCTATATTTAGGTATCACCTTTATTTATACATTATAAATTTAGTAAAAAATTAAACACTATAGAACTAAAAGTAACAAATAGGCATTGGGCATTTTGTGCTTAAAAATTATTTATGTTTTCATAGAATAGAATAGATATACTACCTAATTAAAACGTGTTTTCTCATCTTTATTACATAATATAGCTGAATATCTCTAGTATGTATTAATTGGAAAACAACCCTTTTTTTTATTTATTTTGGGAAAATTTTTATTTTTCGTGTAAATGAAATATTTCATGAAACTTTCATGAAATATTTCAAGAAAATAAATTTCATGAAATTTTAGAACCCTACACATGACTCAGTGTTATCACAATGAAATTGATGATTTCTGAATCGACTGATTTCAACTATCAAGAGTTGAGAGTTGAATTGATGATTTAACTCATTTAAGTGAATTGAATTGTAGGAGTTGAATCCTATAAAAGAGTTGAAATTCCCACCACTAATATTTGCAGTATGGGACAATTCGCCGTGGTTGTTTCGCCGTAGCTGTTTCGCCGTGGCCGTTTCGCCGGGAAGACATTTAGCCACGTTCCGTTTCGACGTAGGGACATTTCGCCGTAGTCACAACATTCTAATATTTTTATTTGAAACACAACGTATTTCTTAAATTCATCGGGTTTTTTAATATACTTTATTGGATTTTTTTCTTTATCTTGTCTAAAAACCTGTACTCCACAGTTTAGATATAGTTTATTTTCAACACAACGGATTATTAAATTTGCCTTATCTTGGCGACAACAAAAAAACAGAACATTTTGATAATATTAAAAAATTTTCATACGATTAAGAATTTTCATGAATCAATATACCTAAATCCAGTGCTTGATTTACGGGGGAGGGGCAAAGTCGATTTTCTGATGCAAAATATTCTTATAACTAAAGACCGGATTTTGCATAAAATGCATGTTGTTATTTTCAACATCATATACATGCAGTCAATGAGTGTCCACAAATCATAACTTGATTAATTAAATATCAAAATTTTATACTGCATATTTTTGCATATTCTGAGGTTAATGCATGTTCTGCATATTTTTGCATATTTTAACAAAAACCGTACAAATATACAAATAAAAACACAGATCATAGGTACGTTTATATAATATTATAATATCAAATATTTTATGTTTCAAAGAATATTCAGACGCTAAAAATAGTTCCATAGGTTGGTTGTACGGGTTTTATAGTGGAGACATGGCTTTAAATCTTTTATCTAATCTTGTTGATAAAATGCCCTAAACAACATAATTTGTACAACAACATATTATATTACAACCACTTCTACATATATCCAAGACAATTATTGTTAGTAAGAATTACGCTGTAGACAAGACGTGAGTGTTGAGTGTACCTACGTGTTTTTTCGACAATATTTATTTTGTAATACACCAATTCATTTTTAAATAGTTAAAATGCCCAAAATTCCAAATTCAAAACTTGCATCAATTAGAAAATGGATTGAACCGTACAATATTTCTGGTGAGGTTTTCAAAATATTAAATAATACAACAGTTTTCTGTCAAAATTGTCAAAAATCAGTAACAGCAGAAAAACAATTTCAAATTGATCAACATGCAAAATCATTTTTGCATGAAAAATGTTTAAACAAATCTTCTTCTAAACAAACCTTTGTTCATGAAGTATCAACATCGATAGAAAATCAATCACGATTTTTCAAAGAACTTTGGAATACATTAATTTCTTCAAACATACCATTTATATAAATTACAAAATAAAAACTTTAAATCTTTTTTGGAAACATATACCAGATGAAGGTACATTAAGAAAAAACTATTTAAATCAATGTTACACAGACGTTTTACAAAATATTCGAGAAATCATAGGCAGCTCATACATATTTTTTTCTGTTGATGAAACTACTGATCCTCGTGGAAAATATGTAGCAAATTTTATTGTTGGTAAATTAAATGCCGATTCGCCATCTAAATCGTATCTTTTAACAGCGAAAGTTCTCGAAAAAACCAATAATTCAACTAAAGCACAATTTGTAAACAATTCTCTTAAACTATTGTGGCCTGAAGGTAACAATGATGATAAAGTTTTGTTGATGTTATCTGATGCTGCTCCTTATATGACAAAAGCTGCACAAAATTTAAAACCATTTTATTCGAATCTAGTACATGTAACTTGTGTCGCACATGGTATTCACCGAATTGCTGAAAAAATTATATATACTTTTGGTGACATTAATGATTTAATTAATAATGGAAAAAAGGTTTACTCAAAGGCTCCATATAGAATTCAATTATAAAAAGCTGGTAAGTGAGATGATGGTGGTACAAGTTCGTCCATCGTCCCTTCGGTCCTCGGACAAGATATTGGTGATGAATGTATTAAGTTTTAAAGAAATGATGACTCATTTCTTTAGTATAAAACGATTCTGAGCAAAGTTTCAGTGTAATATAATACATTATTATTTAAATACTGTTTACGTATTTTACGGTTATTTGTATAATTTTTGGTGAGTTTTTTTGTAATTAAACCCTCATAAAATATTCAATTAGATATAACTCATTTAAACTTCAATTGTTATAACAATTATAACTCATTAGAAATAAACTTAAAAGAAATCAGACAATATCGAAAAAAATCGTATAATAATTTATTAAAGTGTGTATAAAAAAAAATCCTGACTAACGATTTTTGAACTTTTGTTAGGATAATTAGGTAGGTATATGAGTAAGGTCATATTAAATTTTCAGAACTTTTTGTCAAATATTTAAAATTATATTACATAAAAACTTTCAAACAATTTGGTAAATTAAAAGTTCTATATTTAAGTCAAAAGTGCTTTAATTGTTCTGAAAATTTTGTCCAATATAAAAAAGTATGTATTTGATATTGGATAAAATTTTCAAATTTCTAGCTTCAATACTTTTCGATTTATGACTAAATACCTAAAATCTGAACGGTGAAAATCTCGTTTACGGCGGATTTTTACCGATTTTACCGTTTTTACTCAGTTTTTCGATCGTTATTCTTGATTACTGGAAAAACTACGAAGATTTTGGAAAAATGACCTCTTTAAAGTACCATCTCAGTTCAATTTCGAATCTAAAAAGTTGCTGGACGAAACTTTTGGAAAAGGATTTCTATACGAAAAAGTGTTTACAGAAAAAAAAATAAATAAATAAAAAAAAAATAAAAATAAAAATCATTGTAAAACCATAAGATCCTTCGCTTCACTCAGAATCTAAAAGTAATGTTGCCAAATACACACTTACCACCGCAACCAATAATTATTACCCATTGGGGCACTTGGCTAGAGTCAGCCTTTTTTTTACGCAGATCATTTTGAAGAGTTCAAAAATGTGATTGAAAACTTAGAAGATAATGCAAAATACATTCAAAATTGTAAATCAATTTTTAATAAATTTAATGTAAAATATGATCTTGCTCACATTAAAGCTAATTTTTTATGTATTGTTGAAAGTATCAAAAAGCTTGAAACCTCTAATTTGTCCCTTGTAGACTCGTTAAAAATTTTAGAACAAGTGGAAAACTCTGTTAATGAACTTCCTACTAGTGCAAATCGTACAATAATTAAAAAAAAATGTAAAAACGTTTTGAATAAAAATAAAGGATTAATGGTTTTAAAAGAAATGTCGAAAATAATTCAAGGTGACAGTGCTAATTTCGACGATTTATCTGTTCCAAATTATATGCCGGATATACTAGCAAATTTTAAATATGCTCTACATAGTACATTCTTACAGATCGCCGTCATAATTTCACGGAAATAAACATGGAACATACTTTGATAACTTATTGTTTTTCAAATTAATAATTTACTACCTTCAATAAAATTGTTCGTACTTTTTTTCTATTTATATCAGTAAATCACCAATGTATCTACTATTTAATTTTAATAAAATATTTTTTACAATATATCAATGTTTAAAAATTAAATTACAATTTAACAAAAAATTAAATTTTTGTACTATATTATAGGTACTATAGGTACCTAAATGTAACTTTTTGTTTATGAAAAATGTAATAAAATTAATAAATAATTATCACTGCAAAATTAAAATCAAATATAAAATTTAAATTTTATTTTGCATGTTTTGCATTTTTTCCTTGCATATTTTGACTTTTTTTTAGGGCATGTTTGCATGCATATTTTACAATTTAAAATGCATATAAATCCGGTCTTTACTTATAACCTATTGCCATAATATTTGTACATTTGAGTCAACAATGAAAAAAAAAAAATGATTGTTAAATTGCTAAGAAATTGTATTATGCCCTACACATAAATATAAGCATAGGTACATCTGTGATTATGCCGTAGATACATTTTATGAATTAAATCTCTATTAATCGTAATACATATTAAAACAGTGGTGTCATTTCAGTTTTTTCTAGACTAGGGCGACCATTTACTGATAAGCCGACTGAACTTTTATTTTTGCCGACTACAATGTATTATATGTATAACAATTCAATTATGTTCGTATGAGGTGAAAAAGTATTATACATAATCGTCATTCGTATTCGTCATGATACGACAACTCCGATTATTCGGTTGCACTAAAATAGATTGAATAATATTTATTATTTAATCAATGTTTGTATACAAATTGATAATAATATGAAAATATATTTTCTTATGGATGGCATTGTAACGTCTATAATATTTATAGACTAAACTAGGCCACTAAGGTATTAGTCTAAAAATAATGACGTTTTGTACTTAGTACAGTGTACCGATTTAGCATTTGGGTATGTTACTATGTGCAGAGCGCCCGTCTCCCGTTATCTCAATTTTATCATTTAAATATAGACAAGAATATAGTCAATAATTTTATTCATAATTTATTTTCTACAGGTTTAATGGTTTTATTATTATTATTATTATTATTATTATTATTGTTGTCGACGGGCTCCTAAATGGCGGTTGGCCCAGAATGACGGCAACACGGTGCCCAAACTACCCAGAGAAAAGATTTATAAATACGGGTGACCAATAATATGAACAATATATAACAAATTTGGTTTGTCTGCCAATAGGTCAGAACTACTATTCAGACAAATAAATAATAATGTACAAAATTGGGACGGGTGCCCAAAAAAGGGGGGGGGGTAAAATGCTAATATTAATAATAAAAAAAGGTAAAGCCTTTTATACTGCTATTTATAAAGCCGTATGGGCAATTATAAATATATACAATAATAATAAAACCTGGACGGCGACAGCGGACAGATGATGACGACAGCACGAAATCCAACGGCGCGGCGGCGAGAACAAGCACACAACACCATCAACTCCTACGACAAATTATCGTTATAATAAAAAAAAGGAACGCTCGGTAAACGGCACACGCCAAACACGCCAACGACGGACGGTGGCTGGAACAAAAACGCAAAAGCCGACTCGTCGTCGTGGACCGTGGTACCGGTTGCGGCGATCGACCGAGGTTCGAGGTCGTGGATGCCGAGGGAGGGGGCCGCTGAAACGTCTCGAAAGTTCGCGACGTTCATGGCAGAACCAATAACGGTGGCGCAAAGTTTTCTATTTAAAAGTCACTAACGCGGCAAGTTTCGAACAATTATTATTATTATTATATTCTTTGTATATTTTATATTTTTCATATGTACCAACTTGAGAGACTGAGCAGCTAAACACTAGACTGTGGCAAATGTATGAGTTGCCCCACCCCAAATGACGGCACTGTATTAAAATATTAAAATGTCATTGGATGATGTAGTAACTCGTCTTATCTGTAATTACCAAAGTATAATTATTAATACCATGGTTCGTGGTCTTGTGAAAACACCGCGTTCATAGATAATGAAAGATAATAGAATTCATCTCTTGTCTATGATGTTGTTGATTGCCGGCCGGTGAAAAAATCAACTGTCATTCTACATTTGTTACTCAAGATTGAATTGTGAAAATCGAATTTTTTTTTATTAACTCGTGATTATTAGGGTAAGTCTATTTTAAGAATTATATTAATTAGGTAGGTATAACCTGTTTCATTCAAACATTTTAATAATATATTTTAATTTGTCATCAAAAAATTCATTCCAGATTACCAGAAATTGAAACATTTATGGACCTTATTTTATATGTAGCTTGAGTTTTTTTTTTTTTTTTTTTTTTTTTGTAGAATAATTAATTAGCAATTTAACATTAAATGTCTAAAAAAAAGTAATTAATAAACTATTGTTTATTTTGCGCCGCAATCGCACCGCCGCGCCGCCGCACTGCATTTGGTGTCGCCCTGTCTAAGAATACTGATATCACACACCAAAAACGTAATCAACACTAGTCAGTAGTCACTAATGGGGTGGCGGTCTGCAGCTTGCGTATTAATACAAGTATCGAAAATAAGTTCTAGAGTATTCGCGATTATCAATATACATACAAAATATGGTTTTCCCAACAACGATAAGCCGTGCATTTTCCGGACCATATATCTGAAATACCTTATTCATTTTAAGTGGTGTTAAGCATACTTTATGGATTTAAATGCGTTTGTTGAGGATATTTTGCCAATTTTCTCTCGTATAACTTCTAATCCGTATAAATTAATATTAACGAACGACAGAATTATGAATAATATTCTTTAATATTATTCAATTAATGTTGTTAGTTTATAATTTTTATTCAAACAATTTTAAGTTCATTTACTTTAACTTTTGAACAAGTTCATTCGTACCAAGGTTAGTAATTTGTCATTGATTTTATATAATATAATAAATATAAAATTATTTATAAAATAATTATTAAATATAATATATATTTATAATATTTATATAATCAATGACAAATTATAATCGTTATAACATTATGAAATTCATAACTTTTTTTTGTAAATATGTTCTGGCAAAAAGTATAATGAATGGATAAACAACATGCATTAATTGTTTTAATTATTAATTTTTTCTAGCGGCAGTGGGTAAAGAAGGCGCAGTCCATTTAGCTAATAGATCATGGTACAGGCCACCAAATCATTGCGTGGTAGTACCGCCAACCGTGCATTTGATTGTATACGATTTTTGTAATAATCGTCTAGATCCGTAATGTTACACGTACTTTGAGACGACGTGTAGGTCCTCGGTAGTATAGTGGTAAGTGATTCCGTACGCCGATCCCTTAGTGTCATGGAAATGATAAAGTTTCCACGATTTAACGCACTATAGTAGTAGTGACTGCCCGGTTAATCAGCACTCGTCTTCAACTGTCTAATCATTGTGGTTAAGTAGGCATTTGAAGACATTCGTGCTATTTTAGTTTTATTTTGAGAATAAATTATTCTACTCAAAGTTTATTTTCATCATTATACTTATTGCGTAAAATGCCTACATATTCCTAGATACCTCATGTGTTCTAAATAAACGAAAGCACTTGAGGGGTACCTACCTACTGATTGTCTATATGATCCTTATCAGTTGTTTAAAATAATTACTCTCAGAACATCCATGCATTTCATTGCATAAAAGCGATAATTTCATTGCATTTCATTGCATAAATGCGATTTGAATGAGCATATTACTGTCGGTAGCGCACCTCAGACTAGAATTAAATAAAATATGGTTTCCTGTTTGTGCCACTAGTGATAAATTTCCAACTGAGCTGCTTAACATAGTTTATTTAAATTAAAGTTCTCATAACGATTGAAAGCAGGATTTTTCCACCAAAATTAGACACTTTACAATTGTTTCGTTAAAAAAAAATATTTTCACGTATTAACCTTTTCACTGCCCAATATTTATTTATGTAATTACATAGCTAGGCCCAAATAAAATAATTTTTTAAAAATTTTAAAATATGTCAAAAAAACAATCAATTACTATGATGTAAAACATAAAAAATTGAAATTCTTTAATTTCCCAAATTACAAAATGGAATTTGGCTAATTTTTTAATCCATCGATCAAGGGTTCTTAACATTGTTTAAAAACCGTTATCATCCTTCGAGACATATGGACAGTGTTGGGAAATATCTATTATAGATAAATTTATCTAGATAACAAATATTTATCTTTTATCTTATCTAGATAAATTTATTTTCAAATATCTTTATCTTTATCTAGATACAATTTTAGTTAGCTATGAGTACCTATCTAGATAGATAATTTATTTAAATGGCCTGAAAACAAAGGAAATTTATAATATATTATTTTATTAATTTTTTTTTTCAAATTAATCGAAAAGATTACTGAGAAAAACTCGTGTGGAGGCCCAGGAAAGGAGATTATAATATGTACTATCATGAAAGTGAAGTAGCCATACGCAACAATTTGTTAAAAAATGTAGAAATATATTATTATTTTAATTTTAAGTCAGAGAATGATTTGTCATCTTTTATGAAGTTTATTTAAAAAAGTACATGTATTTTTAAATGTTTTAAATTATTTATTTTTATTTTTTTACCTTATACCTGTAGGATGTAGATCCTGAATATTTTCAAAATTAAAAATGAAATTATCTCAAATTTATCCAGATATAAATGTACTAATTTTTACCTTTATCTAGATAAAATTTATTATAATTATTGTTAAGACTCGGAAAGTAATAATAAAAAAGTACAGTTTTTATAAGAATATAATTGTTCTTTATTTGCTCGGAAAGCTGAATGAATTACAACACGAACTTTTATACACACGAACTCGCGTCGACGGGGAAAAAACCTCGAGCGAACGGTATAGGAGTCGGTGCAATCCCGGAATTACTCTGACTATTGCACCATTGACGTGTGATTATGTTGATCGATGCAATGCCAGAATAACTCCGACTATTACACCATTGACCAACATAAATATACCGTTCGTCGAGGTTGTGGGGAATACTGTCTTCCGACGCCGCGTAAGTCTGCCTGGGAAGGTCTTACTACGGCACCGGATCGGCAGCAAATGACGGTCTTTTGTCAGTTGTCACGCCGCCGGGCCTTTTATAGGTAGGTACACCGGCGACGGCGTCCGCTTTTGCGATGTACAAAGTACCGTGACGACCCGAACTTCGATGTACAAAGCACAAAAATATAATAATAATAATTTAAATATAAAATTGATTTTAATAATCATACGTTAATTAGTTACGTAATATGCGCGGACGCACACGACATCTGGGCACACGACAATATAAGAATGTAATAATAACAATAAGGCCCGGTGCACACTTGCGTTATTTTAACGCACGGCACCGCGGCGAAGCCGCCGTATTCAATGCACACCTAGCGTCAAATAACGTCATACATACGTACGTCAGTACGACGCGCGATGTTGGAACGCCTAGCAACACTCAGTTTATTTTCTTCAGTTTTTCACTAGTATTTTCAGCATGAATTCGACACAAGCGATGGAAATTTATAAAAGAAAACGTATAATTTTTGCGTACCTTGTGTACAAAAAATATGTTTTAAAAAATAAAAGACGTTATTGGGTACACCCATTTACTGATTCAAGACTTGCGAAAGGTATATTTTATACGTCTTTTGAAAATTTACGTGAAAGCCCAAAAAACTCGATAAATATTTATCCACGCACCTCGTTTTTTCTTCCGATCATGATAAGTTTTTACAGCGACTTTCCATATCTCAGGATAGTTTTTAACCTCACCAATAAATAGTTCAATGTCCACTTCTTCTTGATTTCCTGCCATGGTGCGTAACGCGTAATGCGATTTACGAATTAAAAACACGTTATAAAACAAACGTGTTTGCGTCAAAATAACGCAAGGGTGCACTGACCGATATGATACAATATTGTACTGAACGACCGCAAGTGGCGGCGCGGTGACGCTGCGGTGCGATAAAACTTGCGACAACTACTTTGTCGCTGACGGACGCGCGACACCGCAGCGCCGCCGCTATGATGTGTGCAGTACGCAACTAGATTGTGGGTTTTCCACGCCGCGATTGCGGTGCCGCAGCGTTGCCGCGCGTTAAAATAACGCAAGTGTGTACCGGGCCTAAGATAAGATGCCGTGCGTCCACGCACATTACGTAACTGTTGCGGAAACAATTACCTTCATCTGTATCTAGATAAAAATGTTTATAATCATCTTTATCTTTATCTAGATAAATTATTAGTTATCTATTCCCAACACTGCTTATGGATGGCTGTTTTTTCGTCGTAGCTCGTGGAAATCGTCGTATTGGCATAATATCGAATAAATTCAAAATAAAAATGACTTTTGATTACACCGGTTTGATTGTTATAAGTAATATTTGACATTTTGTGAGTCAATGGAAAAGGAAAAACCTATCATTCGTTGAGAAATAATGTTAAAATATTTTAGTTGGCATCACTGTATTAGTTATAGTAGTGACTACAGATTGTTGTTCACAATTCGTTTTGTGTTGCTTTCATTCAAGCCTCAAGGAGACATACTTGTGCGGAACACATGTGCGCCAATGTCAATGAATAGGTTAAGTAAACATTTTAGAATAAACATTTTTTTTTCAAATTTCTAATGACATTATCGATTACATAAATTTAAACTAAAATATCTAGTGAGAGGTTTGTGGTACGAATAAGTTATTGTTTTTTTTTTTTTTTATAATAATTCAAATGGAAGGCTCAAATAGCATAAATGTTGACAGGTAATGTGACTTAATTATTTTTTTTTTTTTTTTTTATCTTATATTAATGTTTTAGTGACTTCCGTGTTCAAAATACCAATAATAAACCTATATGGCGTTCAGAAGAAGATAAATATGTACCTTTGATTACGGATGATATTGAATGTACTCGGGAAAATGGAATTGATATTTCAAAAGATATTGACCAGCAAAATAGTTCAGAAGTTCATTTAACTAATCAGGTATTATTTGCTTAGTTTTTAATATCCCAAAAAACGTGTGCTCAAGAACATTACATACCTACTAACATCGAATTTTTTTTTTCCTGTCGGCTAAAATGATCCATTGGCTTTTTGTAAATTTTACTTATACTTATACAATTTTTGTTGCCACAAAGAATGTTTGTTGATAAGTCAATTTTTAAAAATGTGGACATAATAATTTAGACATTAATTACAACATACCAACCTACTTGATTCACCTATTAATATCATATTTTTCATTTTTGTTTTTGTCCGTAAGATATTATTTAATATGCATATTACAAATAAGATATCTAATTAATATTTTATCATAAAATGAGAGTATTCTTAAAGTTTACATATTTTACTTTATAACTCGGCAGTCGCCCGTTCACAATTTTATTAGTTAAAGTCAGAGGCGGTTTGAGTATACTGTTTTTGGTGCACTGCACCACCAATATTAGGGTGGTGGGTGGGCGGGTGGTCAACACAATGTATATTGTATATATTTTATTGTTTTATTAACAAAAAAGTAATTAGAAAATCATTGCACGATCATTGTTATTATAAAAAGTGTAAACAACTTAACTGAAGAAAATTAGGTATATGAGAAAACTTATAAAAAGTATTTATTTATAATTTCTAGGATGAAGAGGGTGGGTGGGTGTCTATATATTGTCTTGCACCACTAAGTATAATACATTCAAACCGCCTCTGGTTAAAGTATACAATTATGACACAAAGTTTAGTTATAGTAGTATCTAAAGAATAATTAACACTATAGGATTTAGTTAATTATGTATTAAACATTAAATATTGCACATTAAATTTGTACCTACGCATAGAGAATTGCGACAAAAACGTGCTTACTAATAACATACAATAAACGTATATTACATAATTTTTATTTTTGTATCGGAAAGTAAACAATTTAAGTATGTATTAAAAATATTTATAGTATAACGTGAAAAAATATCAATATTATGCTTATTAGTTACTAACAATATCTTTTTATCGGAGCATTTCGACTATAGTTCGTTGACTGAAGTGGCACATAGAAAAAATTTATTTGCCTAATGGTACGGTTGGGAGCAAAAATATTTTCAATGGCAAGTAGTTTTGGACTGTAAATGTTTCCGTTATATAATTTGAAGATATAGTTGAGATCTAACCGTATTTGTCCTTTTTTCAAATGATTCGATGTTTAAAAAGGTCAATAGTGGTGAATAAGAGTAGGTAGTGAGGATTTTGTATTGATTCAATTGCTTGTATTGACCTGTCGTACTTGGTGACCATACTACAGAGTTATTTATACTACAGAATTATAATAATTGAGCGTACGTAGGCGCACTATAATGATTTCAATGCAGTTCGGTTGGGCAAATGTAAACGGGGCCCGCGATTACCTTCTTTTTTGTTGTGAATTCGGCCCCGTAAATTTTAGGTAATAAAGTAGATTGTAAATGACTCGGCCCGTGATTTCAGGTAATAAAAAAGTCGGTTGTGATCTCAGCCCGATAATATATATATATATATATGTTTCCACCCGATATATGGGCCTGTGCATCAGTTAATACGTGTTTAACAACTAATGCACGTGAATCATTTCATGCGCGTTTTAATGCAAGTTTCAATTCCACTCACCCCAATATATATGCCGTCATTGCAAAATTAAATGAACTACCAACAGAAATGTACATTAAAATAAACGACCCAAATGAACCATTTCAATTTCAAAATACAAAAACTAAAAAAAAAAAAAAAAACTCTAAGAAAGAACACTTACAAAATATAAAAATAAGGAAATATCAGTGAGTTATACACATGGCTTTTTACTTAAAAAAATTTACATAAATACATTTTACATTGATTATATAACAAATTTCGTACTATGAATAATAATATGACTATGAAAATAATTTTTCGAGGATAATGAGAATCGCCTCCTCATGGTGTCCTCCGGTTAATGCTAAATGGTTCTCAAAAATATTATAAGAAAATCAAATGTACATTTTTATCCGGGCCGAGTTTACACCTGAATTATTTTTACCTGCAAAAACCCCGGGCCGAGTTGACACCTAAATTATTTTTACCTGAAAAAAACACGGGCCGAGTTTACAATAGACCTTTTGAAAATATTTTTTCCTCGAGCCAAGTTTACAATCGCCCGTTCGGTTATTCAAATCAGTGATGGGAATATTCGAATGATTTTAACAATCAAATGATTAGTAATCGATCAATTTTATAATCGAATGAATTATACAATTAGGCAATACTCAGTTAAAGTGTACTTACACAAAATTGTTTTTATCTATAAAAATAAATTATAAATTCTCTAATTTGAACAGAAAATCTATATAACCATTTTATTATTCGAATGATAATAATTACAAATTAACTATTAATTATTATTTTTTGCTACTGATTTAGTGGTATGTAGATTATTATTCTAAATAATTTAATAATAATAAATAATTATAATAGTATGTTACTCAAATCTAAATTAGTAGTACCGAGTGCCAACCATATACATATAACTCATATTTATTAACCTATCAACTTTTTTAGTGAGTTGTCTGTAACATGTATCTAGGTAAATAAAAAATATAAATGAACAAATATTTAATTTAATTATTTAATTATAAAAGTTATATTATATAAGTTTATATTTATCGTTATAAAGATATTTTATTGCTTTATAATTGTCAAGCTAAATTTATTATTATAGTTACATACTGAACGTTCTTTAAATGAAAAAAAAAATTGTATTTCATTTATTATTTCCGGTTTTTGTTATCAAAAATATAGTGAATTATTCTATTCAATATACCCAAAGTAAACCACAACATGAATATTAAATTTATATATTTTATAATATAATATTATTAATAATTGAACAATATAAAAAATACACTGTAACTGAAGGCTGCCCAATGAGGTATAGGTGCATAGTATTGGTATTATAGGGGAGACCGGGTACGGTTGTCACAATTTTAACATTTTTATTTTTTTTTTTCAAAGGAATTTGTTTTTTTTTTTCGAATTTTGATGATCACATAATTAAATACACTATCCTAGAAGTTCCCAAAAAAATTAACAAATATTAATATTCAACCTTAACCCATTTTAAAATTGTTTTTTTAAAACATAAAATGTGTGACAACCGGCCCCACTTAAGGGTTGGTTGTCACATGGCCTGGGGCTAGTTTTCCCGGGTGTTTATAAATTACAAATAACATAATACTTTTATATTTTATATTTTAACTTGAATATTTCAATAACAACATTATTAACAAAAAGTAATATTGAAGTTTATATTATATTTAGAAATTGACTAGTTAAAACTTTGTACTAGGATGATATATAACAAGACAACAGTCACATGTGACGACCGGACCCATATGGTATGTGACAACAAACCCCATTAAGGTCCGCGCACACTGCCGCGGTGGCGGTGGCGGTGGCGGTAACGGATACCGTTAGCCCGCGCACACTGCGGCGTTAGGGGTGGCGGTGGCGGTGGCGATGACTATCACTGTCCACGCACACTGCATAATTTGCAAAAATTTTCATGTACACTAATGCAATAAATAAATATACCTAATTAATAAGTTGAATAATTAAATATTCATTGAATTAGAATAATTTATCAAGTATGATATGGACTAAGTTTCACAATTTGTAATAGAAACGTTTTATGTACGTATGCCTATAGGATCTTTTTTTTTTTCCGATTTTGAACCGAGGACCGTGCGAGAACTGCGTTGGCATTACTTCCGCACGGCCCCCATCGTTTATCATGTCATATTGATAATAATAATAATAATAATGGCTTTGCAAGGACTCAGGACCTCTAATCCCTATTTCGGCCTTCGGCCTATAACAAATAATATATATTACGTGTTGAACGTATAAGAATAACGATAATAATAATAAATCCGTGATCGGTCGTGCTCCTATTCTCGGGCCGGTGACACGGCACCCGTCGCCCTCGTACTCACGTTCGGCTATGCCTATAGGATCTAGATAATATTATGTGGTCTTTTGTATTATTTTCAATGAACATCTGTAGCTGTAGAAGTATTTCTATTCAATAATCGGTTAGACCCAAATAAACAACGTATTTAGAAGAAATACTCTAATATAACACACAGTGTAAAATTAAAAATATTTAGGTCATAAAATAAAAAAAAATATAATATCAAATGAATATGAAAAATTATAATATTGTAACATATAATCTAACGTATTATATTTTAGATAAATTATAGTTTACATACATTATCAACTAAAATGACAATTTAAAATAATTTTTTAAACCTTGTAAATATAGTAGTACTAGTAGCAAGTAGCATAGATTAAATATACTATTATATATTTTAATCTATACAAGTAGTAACTACAGTAACCACTAACCAGAGATAAATGTCACGATAACATCTTCTCATTGACCAGAACAATCGTTAACGATGTAAAAGTAATTACCTTAATATATTACGTAATAGTATAATATTAACGAAAATAACAATATCATAAACACACATAATAGTACATTTTAATTGAATTAACGAAAAATATATACTGACCGACGTCAAGTTTCGTTTTTTCGTCGTAGAACATTATTCACGACTTCAAACGGCCGTCCGTCGAGATTAAATGAATAAGAATTAAACACATAGAGTTCAGTAAATATCACGAAAAGCAGCGCCATAGAGATTCGAAGTAATAAACATTGTGACAACCAACCCATGTGACAACTAGCCCCGGTCTCCCCTACAATATACAGTATACACCATATTATAATATAATATAAATAATATACTAATTATACATTTATATTTTATACAGTAGTCATACTACTGACTACTGAATAAAAAAAGGAGAAGTAAAAGTGAGATAAGAAAAGCATTCGATTATTTTTAGTTTTTACCATAACGTCAGTTTATTTTGTCAGTATTTTTACTACTAATGTTATCATTTGAATGTTTCATTCGATTATTCGAACGATTTTTGAAATAATCTAATTGATTCGATTATTCAAATTATCGAATGATTCGATTATTTCGTTCGATTATTCCCATCACTTATTGAAATCTTTGCAGCTTCGGGTTACAAAACCTAACATGGATGACGCTTTGTTATGGATAAATGTACAGTGAAAATTATAAGAGAGAGGCGTGTCAAATATTACACTTAAATCGTTATTCTGGTTGACACGAGTGAGTTCTAGACCATTTAAATCAGGCGTGCCCACCCCGCGGCCCCCATGCCGCATCCAGCCCGTGGAAGTATTCCAACCGGCCCAACACCATTTTATAAAAATTAGAAATTTGTATAGGACATACCTGTAATAAAAAAAAAAAAAAATTATAATTAATTAAGATTCAATTTTAATAAGCTTTAAAGAATTAAGAAATATCTTACAGTTTTACAATCTCATGATTTTAGAATATTAATAGAAATATATAAGTGTAAAATTTGGCCAGTTTTTCAATATTTGAAGTGAAATGTGAAACGCTAATTCTTAATAAGAAGTGTAAGTGTTTAAAAGAGATCTTTTTGTACATTTTACGGAATTCATATAATGTAAATACGTATACTCATTGACAATTCTTTTATTTTTGGAAAATCATCAGGAAGGATTTTATAAATATGAATTAAATCTGTATTTTTATATGTGATTTTTTTATGTAAATCTTTCAAATGATTATGTGTTTTCAAATCAATAAGTTCAAGTTGAACAGTTTCTTGGACTTCATTTTCATCAGACAGAAATGGATGTTCAATCATCCGAGATGAAATCATATGTGATTTGAAATCTTGAAAACGGTTTTCAAATTCTGTTGATATTTGTCCCAACACACTCACAAAATGGTTTGTCAGATTTTCAATAAAAGATTTTTGTTTAATTTCTTGACACGTTTTAAAATATAAACAATTTTGGATTAATATTTGATTTTTAATAAGTTGTAATTTTATTTCAAACGATTTTACATCGCTTTTAAGCTCGAAAATAGTTTTTGACTGTTTTTAAGGTTTAAGATTTAATTCATTGAAATGATCTGAATTGTCAGTTAAAAAAACAAAATCATACATAATGTTCGTTTTCAAATTCTTCTACTGGTTTGTTTTTTTCTATCATAAATATTTGAATTTCCCGCCAAAGATCAAAAAATCGTTTTAAAACTTTTCTTCGACTTAACCACCTAACCTGGTTACGTTTCACACATCTTGTGTTCCGATTCCATTTCATTTAAAAATTCTATAAATTGTCTATGTTTTAATCCTTGCGATTTAATGAAGTTGACTGTTTTTATAACAATATGCATCACATGTTCCAAATTCAAAATTTTACAACACAGAGATTGTTGATGAATAATACAATGTAAAAATATAGGCGTTTCAATCATTTTTGAAGTTGTTAACTCAGATATACTTTCAACTTACCGGTATTTCGCCGAACCATATTTGGAGCTCCATCTGTTGTGATAGGGTCTACGAAGTTTTTCCCATGTCAGTCCTAAATTTTCAGTACAACAATTCATTTTTTCAAAAATGGATATTTTGTTCCTTTGTAGTTCCAGAAATAATTTCTAAAGAAGCAAGTTCTTCTGTTATATTATACTCTGTATCTATTCCTCGTATAAATATTAATAACTGTGCAGTATCTGACACATTATATCACACACAGTGCTTTTGTCCAAAGCTAAAGAAAACAATTTAAGCGTTTTCGGTTTTATTTGTAACTGCGTCAATAAGTCACCTCCAATGTCTTCTCCAATGTCTTCATTAAACATAAGTTCAATCAACATAAGTTCACCTCCAATGTCTTCATTGCCTAGTAATAGTGTTGCGAGACAAACTTATATTCTCGAATACAGACATTTATTCTGAAAAAAATTATTTTACACTTGCTATGAAACATTTTTTAACGAATTCACCATCACTAAAACTTTTATTCTCTCGAGTATCAGGTTAGCTACTTCATAATTTGCTCGAATGATTTCCTCCTTACCTCTATTATGTTTTTCAAATACATTTCACTTTTCAAATTTTCTTTGGATTTTTCAAATAAAGAAAGTCTCAGATTCCCTAAATATATGAATTTAAGCGTTTATTTCTACATTTACTTAGCGAAATATCTAAATACCTTCAATAAAATAAAAAAAATAAATAAAGATAAACAATACGTACATTTACAATTGACGTATTTGCTTTGATTTTTACTTTCATAATGTCTTTTAATATTAAATTCTTCAAAGACCGCGACGGTTTCGTAGCATATCAAACACATGGCTTTATTACGATACTCAATAAAAATATAACTTAGACTCCAATTATCATTGAAATAACGGCATTCGGAATCAATTGAACGGCTGAGTAGAAAAAGGATAATATTCCAAAAATACATAAAATAAATATTCCAGCTCATTTAATGTTTTTTACTAAAAAAAAAGTTAACCATTAAGATCTCATATTTTTGGAGGTTAAAGCTAATGTATTAGGTTACGTATGTTGTGCAAATAAGTTATCAATTCAAGTAAAAACTAAGGAAATTAACAGTTATTTTTATTTTCCGAAAATTCGATTTTTGGAATATTATCCTTTTTCTACTCAGCCGTTCAATTATGCGAATTTTATTTTGAGACATTTTAATAATTAAAATTGAGTTTATTATTTTTTGCAATTAAAAATGTGAACCTCCAGTTTCTAATTAAGAAAACAAACCAGCAACTAGCGTTGAAATATTCAGTACTTTAAACACGTAAAATTAGAGTCATATATTCTATAAGTGAACAAAGATAATAATATATCAGATAAAACATACAATAGAATATCTAAACCTAATGTCCTAATATATTTACTGTAGATTTTATCGAAAAAAAAAAAAACTCCGTGAAGTATATGCGGCCCACAGTAAAAATAAAGATTTCGAATGTGGCCTGCAAGTTGAAAAAGGTTGGGCATGCCTGATTTAAATAGTATTTATGAAATTATGGGGATCGATTTTTCGAGAAAGTCATAACTTTGCACATTCGCTAATGTTAAGACATAATTAAATTTTGGTCACACCAAATAGATAGGTGGTTTAAGTCATTTTGAAGCGTGGCATCGTTAGTTGTTTTGAAATCGTCAGCAAATATGTAATAGTATCGGTGAATTGGAGAACTTAATGTCATTAACGAATAAGTTGAATAAGAGCGGTGCAAGATGAGATCCTTCTGGGACACCAGAAGATACATTAAAATAAAAAGAACGGAAGTTTTTATGTTTAGCGTATTGTTTCCTATTAGATATAAAGAAAATATAAGCAATGAAAAGTAAGGGTTTTCAAAGCCTAGTTTTTGCAATTTGATGGCTAGGATATTATGGTCTATTGTGTTTAACGTTTTTGAAAATTCCGTAAGTAAAACGAAAACTTAGTGGCTCGATATGAATGCACTCAAGATATAATTTTGGAATACAAGAAGATTAGTTGTTTAAGATTTACCTGTTGTAAACCCATGTTGCTCATCTAATATAATATTTTTAAAAATTGGATTAATTATTTTAGACACATTTTCGGATATTTTTGGGATTATTTAAGATATTGAAATTGCGCTATAGTTTTTTACTCGACTAATATTTTTGCCCTTTGAAATGAGTGAGATATAAATAATTTTCCATTTGTCCGGAAAGATACCTGTTGATAAAAATTGATTAAATAAGTTTAATAAGGGGATAGTAAGGACAAATTTACATTCAGTAAAAAATTTAGTTGATATCATGTCCGCACCTGCACATGTCTCTGTATTCAGTGGCGTGGCGAGGTAAAATTTACATGTGGGTGAAGTAAACTTAAAGAGGCCCTTTTTTTAATTTTTTTAGTAAAAATTATTTAAGTAACAATAGTTATTTAATAAATATTAAGATTTAGAATTTTTTTAAACAATTAACTCTAATTATTAACCTTTTATTTGCAAATGTAGTTTTAATATAATTTTATTTACACATAATTAAAAAATCAAATACATATTTTTTTTAATTAATAATACTGCAAGAAGTTTCAATTTTTTTTTTATTTACAAGAAATAGACTTATCGGCTTTTTGCTTCACCTATGTATGTAATTATTACGTTTATGATTTTTTTTTTTTTTTTACAGTAAAATAATTTCATAGATACAATAATTTTTGTATAGATACTTCTCCCATATTTATCTATGGTTAATTATAAAGCCCTTTAGAACGCGAGGCCCTTTGAGGTGCGAGGCAATGGCAATGGCCCACGCCGCCCACGCCTAGCACCGCCACTGTCTGTATTCAATCTGTTTAATTCTTCATAAACATTACTCAAGTTCAATTTAAGGTACGGTTTCCCTTGCGCGATGGCGAACGCGATCTGCGTTCTAAGATCGCGCGTCCCGATCGCGCGACTGCTGATACAATGTAAATTAATAGCGTTGGTTTCCCCTGCGCGATCGCGGTCGGCGATCTAAATTTGTTCGCAGCGCGAACGCGAACTGACTGGTTCCGAGCAGACAAATCGCGTTCGCACCGCGATCGATGTGTTGTTTTGATGATATTATTTAATATTAATAATATGCAACTCATTTATGATTGAACACTCGTTGACATCGGTCGTTCAAAACATGAGTTCTTCAATGGTAAAATTTACTAAGGAGCAAGACGAGATATTGGTTGAATCTGTAGCTAAACACCCCCCAATTTATAATCCCCAAAGCAAGGATTATAAAGATTTGAACACACGGGATGCAATTTGGAAAGATATAAGTTGCAACGTTGGACGAAGTGGTAAGCAAAATATTATTATAAATATTGTTGGTAAAAAGTATTAAAAGCACTTCAAAATATCGAGTTCGACTGACGGACGACTGTTAAAATATAAATTATAAATGTTTGGGTCGCAACGTAGAATCGTCTAGAGCAGTGGTCTTCAACCTTTTTGGACTCGCGACCCACTTTTTTAGGCCTACATTTTTCGCGACCCACGTAAGCTTTATAAAAAATCTAAAATTGCTTAATACTTTGCAGTATTAAAACTGAATAAATAAAAATAACATTTTTTAATTATTATTAATTGAAAACGTATAAAATTCATATGAAAATATGAAATAAATGAAAAATATTTTTTTACCTTTAAGTAATTTTATAAATTTAATTTTTATTTTAAAAAGAAGACTTATCGCGACCCAATTTTTTAAAAGCTTTAGCTTACCCGATCCAAAAACGGGTCGTGACCCACCGGTTGAAGACCACTGGTCTAGAGCAAACCAACATGACGCCAACGCGATCTTAATTCGTAGTTCGCGTTCGCTGACCGCGTTCGCGATCGCGCAAGGGAAACCGTACCTTTATACGTATTAAAATCAATAGTGGACATATTACAAGTATCGAATATTTCATAGTGTTGAGTAGTTGATTGTTTAAATACACTAAAAAAATAATTAGCACAAGATTTCGAGATTTCGTCTCAATTATATTATATTGTATTATAGTTGTTGCTGAAATACACTTAAAAATATATTTATTTTTTCTTGGATGAAAAGTATTATTTATGTATGTTATATCGTTACTTTATGTTTATATATTATGTGATAAATCAAGTAATACATTAAATTAATTTGCATATCCGTATGTACCAAAATGTATCTATACAACTTGTATGGTATATTATAATAATTATCAATAGAGCAAGGACTTTCATGCATTTGCATATTTTTTCTGGTAAACTTTATCGTATGCTTGTTAAGTACAAAATATATTTCATATCGTTTATGATGAAATACTTAAAGTTTTTAGTGCATATTTTTGTATATTTGGACATTTTTTGGTTTAAGGGGCATATTTTTGATTATAAAAGCATATTTTAGGCTTTTAGTGCATATTTTGATGGTTTATCGAAAATCAAGCACTTAGGTGAATATTTTTCATGAATCAGGGTCAACAATTCGATATTAACTTATAAAGACGATAAAGATAAATTTTATCTTGAAATAATAATAATGGTCAGTATTTTTTATATCTATTTTTGTCTTTTTATTTAAAGAATAGTAGGTATATGGTACGTTCTCTGCTATTTGCAAATATCAAAGAAATGTTAATAATTCAGTGCAGTTCTAGTTTAGGTAAGGTAAATGTTTGAGAATAATTCAACAATTATTTTAAAATACCTCTTTTGTTTTATTAGACGCAAAATACCTAATAATTAAGAAGAATGGGATCCAACATTCAAAAAAGATTTCCAAATAAATTTGATAAAATAAATCTAGTGAAAACTTATATAGAAAAATAATAAAATTAATTTTTTTAAGGGCATATTTAACCGCATATTTTTATTTTTTCGATGCATAAGTGCATATTTTAAAATGCATATTTGATGATTTTTTAGTGCATGAAAGTCCTTGCTTTAATTATCAATAACAAATCATATGATAGAATATATGAAATTTAAACCATATTTAAATGTCATAATATATTATTCTATTTTTGATAAATGTTCACTTAATCATTAACATATATTTTTATAAAATAATTGTTCATGGTAACTTGTCAATATTTACTTCATGCTGCTTTTTAAATTAATGTTCGCACATGACTGCCTGACAATACCCTAATAAAAATTTGATAATTTTTACTTTAATAAGTTTTACTAACATTTTTCCTCCTTCTAGAATGTACCTGAAAATAATCCAGACTCGAATGGTGACATCACAAATCATAACCTAATGTTTTCTTGCGATATCTGTAAACAAAAATTTGCTCTGCATCATCAATTAAAGACACACATACAAAAACATTATCAAAAACCAACTCAATTAAATTCGAATGCTAACCAATGCAAATTTTGTGGGAAACAGTTCAAGTTAAACTATGTTTTGAATAGACACATTGAAAAAAATCACTCAAACATGATTGAATGTGAAATTTGCAAATCTATTGTTGAAAGATCCGTTTTTAATCAACATTTACAATCCCATGACAGTGATTCGGATAAAAAAATCAATTCTATACCGATTTTAAAACTGTGCAAATCAAATGGTACTTGGATATGTAAACCTAGCGTTTACAAATGTAAAATTTGTTTTCGAAAATTTGATTTTCTAAATTTGACGGCACACGAAAAAACGCATGAAAACAATGTTGGGAATATCCGAATAAAAAATGTAAATGAAATAAATAGCAATTTTTCTCTGCTCACCCTTAATCAATTAAACTGTCCAAAATGCAATGACGAACCGCTTTTAAATATGCATATAAATCAATGTTCAAAAAGTTCTAAAGACATATTGAATGAGTTGGAAGGTAAATTCAAAACTATTACACAAACTGTATATGTTTGTACAGTTTGTGGAACTAGTTATACCGATCCATTCTTATTAAGAAATCATTTAACTTCATTATGTTCAAATACTGAAGTAAGAAGTAGTTTAAATCAAATAAATGCAACTAACAGTAATGGATCAATCGTACAGAATGTACCAGAAGTAGACATGGCAAGTAATATAAGAGTGCAAAGAGAACACGAAGATAACCATCATAGTATTTGTACAGTTAAGGAAGCCAAATATTTCTCCATCAAAAAATTGCCAAGTAATACAAATATTTCTCTAATTTTTATCACCAATCAAAATCGCAGACAAACATCTAACAGTAAAATTATATATGTTTGTACTATTTGTGAAACTTCATCTGTAGATCTACATTCATTCGCATTACACATGAGCTCCCATTCAGAATGCAGTTTGCGCGAATGTGTTGTGTGTGATCAAAAATTTTCGACTGTAAATCATTGGCAAAACCATATGACTTGTCATCAAAAAGAGTTAGATTTAAATTTATCGAATGCTGAAATTAATTCTCTAGATGTTGAACCTGATACCAATATCACTTCTAATTTGGAAAGCACGGAACCTGTAACTGATTCATCAACCGTAAGAAATGAAGAAAACAATTCCATTGAATTAAATATTGACTTCAGAGACTCACCAACTTCAAACGTTAATACAGACATTAAACTTATGACTCATCAAACTCTTCATGATAAATCAAGACGATTTCGCTGTAAATACTGTGATAGAACATTTTCTGCAAGGGGCCCATGTACAAATCATGAAAAGTCGCATGACCCCAATGGATATAAAAATGCAGTCAAAGGTATGGTTTATCAATCAACTGAAATCCAAAACAGCGTACCAATAGAAAATAATCATATTCTAAATGCTAATCCGATTTTAACTAAACATAAGAAAAAGAAAGCATTATTGCAATCAAAATATTTTGTCTGTTATATTTGTGAAAAACAATTTCCCAAACGTTTTGACTTAACAAACCACTTAAAATTACAACATCGTGTAAATCCTAAAGCGTCTACAGAACATGTCGTTACTCATGTCAATAAAATGTATACATGCCAATATTGTAGTAAACAATTTAATCACAAGAGTTCTCACTCAAATCACATCAAATGTCATCAGAATAAAAACAAAAAAATTAAAAGCGTTAACAATGCAAATACAATTCAAGTGGAAATAGAAAGAAATGAAGAACTTCAACAAGAAAACAATGGAAATAATTCTGAGTTTGATAATAGTTCATTAATTGAACCGAGTATTACAAACTCAACAATGACTGCTGCTTCAACGGATCATGTAACTACTCATTCGAATCATGGACTACGCAAATGCAGATATTGTAATAGACAATTTCTTAAGAAAAGCGCATACTCCAATCACCTCAAATCTCATAGTGATAAAAAATATAATCGTGTTGAAAGTAAAAACTTAAATGTAGTAAAAACTGATGTAAATGAAGGATATCAACAAGAAATAAACTCAAACGTTTCTGACATTAATAGTTCATCCATAGAGCCAAATATTGCGATTTTAGAAAAGAAAAATCGTTTTTGGTTTCCTTGTGACGCATGCGAGGAAAAATTTTCTACTCCATTCCTCTTAGTTGTACACCGAAGGTCACATTGTATTGAACCTTATTTATGTAAAATTTGTAACAAGTCCTATAGTGTGAGACATCTTTGGAACAGACACATGAAATCGCACTACCGGAGGAACGAACTTAAAAATAAAAGCAAAGAGCAAAATAATGCCTCAGAATCAGCTACTGGTACATTACAACCTGAACCGGTACAGCAGCAAAACCAGTTAAAATGTGGGTATTGTAAAAGAGGATATTACTCGATATCTGAGTGGGAAAAACACATGTCGCTGAACAGTGAATGTCGTCTTCGTTGTAAAAGTAGCCTTCCAGAGTTTACTACGGATCAAGCAAGGGAAAATTTTTTTAAATCTACACGATTTGAATATCATATTTGTAAGAAAACATATAGTTCTTTGCACAACCGCAAAAAGCATCTCATAACTATTCATAAACTGTCAAATGTAGATTTGGAAACTAGTGCAATTACTGATGTCGTTGAACAAAAAAATAAAATAAAGACAGGAAAAATTCAACAGGATGCAAAACCGGTAAATAAAAAAAAAAAACCACTATTGATTTCCGGCGATAAAAGCCATCAATGTCTTATATGTGGTAAACGTTACAGCAACAGACCTAATTTAAGTCGACATCACACTATTAGTCATTCGATGAAGGTTAATGTTTTAAATTGCACCATTTGTAATAAGTCATTTAAAAATAATTACTCATACCGACAACATTTAAGAACTAAACACAGACATTTATTAAACAAAAATACGAGGCGTAGAGCAAGAGATGGGGAAAAAAGTATACCATTGATGAAATACAAAAATGATATCGCCCAATACTTCTGTAAAATATGTAAAGTGGAGTTTTCTGACAATGTTGCACTAGAGAATCATATAAAAATCCATATCCATAATAAATATGCGTGTGTTGACTGTGGCCAGAAATTTGAGACTAATGCTCTTTTGGGTGAACACATTTTAAATAGCAACTGTGCCAGTTCTTAACTTAATGGTATCAATTTTTAATGGATTTAAAAAAACATCTTCACAACTAATTAATGATAATTTAAAGTGTAAAATTTGTTTTAAGGTTGTTAAATGTGCCTCGCATTTACCTGTTCACATGCGAATACAGTCTGGTGCCACACCATTGAAATGTTATGTGTGTATCATGACATTTAGATTTAAATCAACTTTTTTGATACATAAGAGAATACATAACCGACCTGAACCAACATCTTAAATATGTCATTTCAAAACAAAAATTATCACTGTTCTTATTGACATACTAAACAATTACAATTTTTATGAAACTCAAAACTTGTGTTTTTTTAATTTTTTTAAAATTTTAATTTCGTATTTTTCTTTGTTTGATTATTTGCAATTTAATACCCTAATTGTTTTGTTAGTGATTCCTGTTAAAACTGAAATTGTAAAATGATAATGGAATGTGCACTCAAATATTTGTCATTATAAAATAATAAATTAATGTACCTCTTAAATTAAAGGAACCTATGTTTATGTTTATTGTTATAATATGTTTATGTTTATTTATGCATTTCCATTATTAATGTAAAAAAATAGTAATTACTTAATTTTAAGATTTTTTTTTTTTTTTTGTACCTAACTTAATAAGATTGAAATTGATTTTGAACAAAATGTACTGATTGATTATTGTTTTAAGGACATTTTTTTTTCTGTCTTGATAAAATTAACTCTATAGTTTTTATTATCAATTTTAAATTTAAAAATTTGTTTATGATCATAATTTTACAATTTATTTTTAAATCAACATTTTTTAATTATCTAACTACGATTTTGTACTCGTTCCAGACGCAATTGATCACAGGCCAGATAAGGAAACCAAACTACCGATCCATATTCGAGGATGGAACGGACAAGGCTGAAGTAGAGGGTACGGAGACAGGTGGCGGAGGTAAAGAGGGTTGTGTTTCGTTTGATGAATCCGAGGATCTTCAAGCTCTTTCCAACAGTGACATTTAAGTGGTGTTTGAAGGAGAGTGTGGGCGATAGAAAGAAGCCTAAGTCTTTGATAAGATGGACGCGAGAGAGGGGGGAGCTGCCAAGGTGGTATGAGTGTAGTATGGGGCTACGTTTCCTAGAGAAAGTCATAGCGTGACATTTGTCCAAGTTGAGGGGCAGGTTAAGGTGACGCGTCCAAACGAAGAAATCATCCAATTCGGCTTGTAATAAAAGGCAGTCAGCGGGTGAGTCAATTTTACAAAAAATTTTTATGTCATCCGCAAATAAGAGAACCTTGGCAAAAGAGAAACACTTGTCTATAGAGTTTACAAATATTATAAAAAGAAGAGGACTCAGATGACCTCCCTGTGGAACACCAGAGGAAATTACTGATAACTCTGAAACGGCTCCTTTTAGCTTAACAAATTGTCTACGAGATGTCAAGTAGGATGCGAACCAGGAGATGAGTGGCTGGCCGATACCGAGCGAGTCAAGTGTGGCAATGAGAAGTCCATGGTCTACTGAGTCAAACGCTTTCTTGAAGTCAGTAAAGATTGTGTCAACTTGACTATTTGCTTCAAAACTGTTTAGTATGTAGGTGGTGAAAGAAATGCTGCTGGTGATGGTTGACTTGCCAGGACGAAAACCATGTTGAGAGTCAATAACTATGTGATTGAGGTTTCTTTTAATACAGGAGTAAACAATAGATTCAAGGAGTTTGGCCAGGTGTGGCAAGATAGAAATGGGTCTATAGTTGGAAACGTCAGAGCGGTCACCAGCCTTGAAGATGGGGGTGATAGAACAGGTTTTCCATATGTCGGGGACAATGCCTTCGTCTAGGGAGCGCCTGAACAGGATGAAGACTGGGGCGGCAATAGCATCCCGACAATTATATAGTAGACGAGCAGAGATGCCGTCTGGCCCGTTAGAATTATTATTTTTTAGTGAAGCAAGTGCAGAATGGACGTCATCAAGACTGAAGTGGCAGTTTGACGGTAGATCATATGGGTGTAGATTATCTAAATGGGTACTAGATGGTGAGGGGAGAGGAGGTTTGAAAACAGATAGGAAATATTTAGAGAATAGATTTGCTGAATCAACAGGGGAAGAGGCTGATTCGTCACGGAGATGAACAGTAGAAGGGATAGGAGGGTTAGATTTTAAATCTTTAGCAAATTTCCAGAAGTGAGAAGGATTGGTTGAGATGGCATTTTCGGTTTTTTTGATGTAAAGTGAATAATCAGATTTGGACTGACGTTTACATTTGGCGCGCAGTTGAGAGAAAATCGTATAGTCAAGAGCAAGGTTGGAACGTTTGTAGGTTATGTGAGCACGTTTCTTGGTTATAATCATATTTTTGAGTAATGGGGAAACCCAGCGAGGAAATTTAGGTGTTTTAAACAATTTGAGTGGGATAAACTTATCGATTGAAGTAAGAAGGGCGTCATTAAAAACGGATGCGGCATCGTTAATGGAGTAAGCAGAGAAAGTAGAATTCCAATTAAAAGAGTTGAGGAAGTGAGATATGGCGGTGTAGTCACCAGTTTTGAAGTCGTAAAATGAGTGGGTTGCTTGAGCAATGGGTTCGGCATTGAGAGATAGACTAATGAACAAGGGAGGGTGGTAAGTGTCCAGGGCAAGGACGGAAGTATGAGCTCTAACAACTGACACTTTGCTAGAATTAGAAAAGACTAGGTCTAGAGTGTTGCCCCTGCTATTGAAACAGTAGTTGTGCTGGAAGAAGTTTAAGAAGGAAAAAGAGTCGGCAATTGCATTAGATAAGGGAGATGAGCAACCAGAAGCAGTGAGACCAAGATTGTCGGACGACCATTCTAACTTAAAACTGTTGTTAAATGTACTTGTGTATTATAACTACTAGTTACTACTTTCCATTTGAATGTCAGCCTAACATTTATAATTGTATTGTGTTTTCATAATTTGTTGTACTATTCAACTTCAATACTGTATGAATATTTTTTTAATTCATACAATTTTTAATTTTTAATTTTTATTTCATACAATTTTTTTTTCTTAATTCATTATACAGATTATTTCTCAATGTACTAATGCTTACAAATCAAAATTATTAAACATTAAAAACTTAATTATATTGTATAAATGTGTGTTAGTACTTATTATTTTTATACATAAAACTACTAATATTCCCTCTCCTTCTATTTCCTTTTTTTTTGTATATACTTATAATTTGATATTTTATCTAATTTTCTATTGGACTACCCTTTTGTATAGTAAAGATTATTTCTGAATGGTGCCAACAACGAGTGGTATTTGGCCCTCGGTGAAGATTTTGGTGTTTTGGAGTTTTCTGGTTTCATTGTTTTGACTATTGGTATTGTGATAAGGTGTAATTTGTGGTGATTTGTTATGACGTTTTAAAATACTTTTTTGTTCACGTCGTGTATTGTAGTTACTTTTGGTGGGGCTGATTGTGTTCAATTTGTCAGAGACTTGTCATTTGCGGACATTCAGTTACATTTTTTAGAGGATTAACGTTTTTTCAAGATTCAGTGACCCACATTGGTTAATGCCACGTGCCCAAGCGCTCTCAATTGCATTACTTTTTCAGCTTAATTTGTATTATAAAAGATTAAATTTAGCCCATTTTGAACAAAACGACCCAATGAACTGAATACACAGAATAACTATATGCCAACATAATTTGACGTATAAGTACTTTTTCACTGTCATTTAAGTGAAATAAGAACATTTTTTACTTCATATGGTACCTATATAACAGGGGTGGCGAACTTTTTCCGTGTCGAGTTTCAAAATTTTCCAAACAAAGTTTTCTAAAACTGTTAGCGTGCTCTTCCCCTACACACACAAAAAGAAAGTTTAATAAAGTCAATTTGTGTAGGTTATTTTAGAAATTATATAAAATATTCTTAAATCAGATGTCAATATTGAATGATCGTATTAAAACTATAAATACGTAATTATATTTTAATGTGAACTTTTCTTCCTTTTTTTCATGTAAACAATTTTATAACAGAATATCTTAATATCTAATTTCGGTAAAACATATAGTTTTATTGGTCGACATTTTTTTTGCTTCGACTTGAAAAAATTCACTACACATTATAAACTTTCAAGAAAAAATGAAAAAAATAAAATAAAAGTAAGCGAATTGCATGACTTCCGACATTTCGATGTCTGCATTTTTCACCACTTTTCCATGTAGAAGATTTATTTGTATTTGTGATATTAAAGCATACATGTCTAAAGGAATATAATTATAATTAAAATCTGAAAAAATTGTTTAATCGTACTTATTTTAACTACAATTCATAAATAGTATAATTCATTTTTTTTTTTTTTTTTTTTTTTTATTAAAATTTCGAAAAATTCAATTTTTTCCACGTGCCATTGAAATTTCGCCGACGTGACACTTTTAGCACGCGTTTCATAGGTTCGCCCAGGGCCGGATTTAGGGCCTGGCGAGTAGGGCCCACGCCCAGGGCCTCACGCTCGGGGAGGCCTCGCGCCTTATAAATTTATATTAACAAAAATGTAAACATTTTTGTATTCTATATACACTATACAAGCATACAACGTCCTTAAATTCATAACACCCATTTTATATTGCATTGTATACAATCATAAATTAAATAATTGTTCGTGTCTAAAAACATGCAAAACAATGTTCGATTACGAAGGCAGTGATAACTTATATTACAAGATCCTGAAGAGGATTTTAGATGCCCTTAGTTTTTAGTGTTGATGGATGGTGCTATTGGATCAATTACTCGACGGTTTGAACAAACTTCGAAATTTAATGAAATGTTTGGTTTTTTATTTCGGATTGGGGAACTTAATCTGAAGCCACAAGAACAACTGAAAGCAAATTGTATGGACTTGGCAATATGTTTACAATCAGGAGATGAAAAAGATATTTGTGCGTTTGATTTATTTGAAGAACTATTGATTTGTAAAAATATTGTCGAAAAAACAGTAACTCCTATTGAAGTACTTAATTCTATAAAAAAAAAGTGATCGAGCTTTTTCGAAATTAGCCGTGGCTCTTAGAATAATGTTAACTATTCCAATAACTTCAGCAAGTGCAGAACGCAGTTTTTCGAAGTTAAAACTTATAAAAACGTATTTGAGAAGTTCCATGTGTCAAGAGCGTCTTTCTGGTTTGGCTTTATTAGCTATAGAAAAAGAAGAGTCAGAAAATTTAAATTATGAAAACATCATTGAACATTTTGCGGTCAAAAAGTCAAGAAAAATTAAATTTTAGTGATCTTTAAGTATACGACCTTAATTTTTAAGCAATATGTATTTATTTTTTTTTATTTTGTTGTAGTAATGATTAAAAATGTTGATAAAAATATTTTGAACACGTATTGAGTTGTTGACATATTATTTATGACTTTTAATAATTTAATTTAATTTATAATTAATAAAATATTTTTCTGATAAATTATTTATTTATTAAGTAGGTACCAATACAATTTAAATAGCAAAAATATAATTTTACTTTATCAATAAATACATTATGTTGTAAACAATCATTAACCATATATTATGTATTTAAATAAATAATTTTAAAAATGTAAGGTATTCACACTAATGGTTTATTTAATATTTTTATTTAGAGGAGAGTAGTGTTCAATTTTAAGGTTCACGGAATTTTTAAAGTTATAGGTTTTTTATTTTTGACATATTATATTTAGAGCCTCGCAGAAGTATTCTGCCCAGGGCCTCGCAAAACCTAACGCCGGCCTTGGGTTCGCCACCCCTGCTATACAATATAGTACAACTATTCACATACAATATAGGTATTCAGTTTCTAACTAATATCCTATAGAACGAAAATAGGTCCTATACATAGCATAAAGATGTAATATATATTTATTGCATTGTTTTAATAGAGTTTATCTATTTTTATAAACATCAATTTATAATGAATTTTTTCTTCTATGTTAAATGTGGATATGTAAGTAAATTTATTATGCTTCATAGTTTTTCTGAGCCAGGTTTCATTTTTTTCACAGTTGAGAAACTTTTTTATTATAATATTATGATTAAATTCATACAGATTAAAATAAAATATTGTTAGTAAAACTGTAGGTGGGTACCTAAAATATATAGATAAGAGATTATAAAAATTACATTATTCAGATAAAGATAAAATATTAACAACATTTATCTTGTTAAGCAAAAAGTTACAGTTTCTTTTACTTTATTGTTCACTATAAAATGTGAAATAGGTATATACAAATAAACTATGATTTTGTTTTGTTTATTTAATGAAAAAAAAAAAAAAATTGATTAAGTTTATTATATTAACATCATATTGAAAATAAAAATAAATGAAAATGTGTGTATTTATATATTTTTGATACTATAATAAGTAGGTACACTTTTTCAATTAACTTTGCTATCTAAAGTGTTAAGTGTTGATCTGTAAATTACCTAATACATGTAGTTTATCTCAATGCACATTAAATAAAAAAATTATAATATTTTCCAAACATTAATTATTTAATGTTTGTGTAATTGTTTGAAATAACTGAAAAACAAATAAATATTTCTGTTACATTTATAAACAAGAAAAAAACAATTAGTAGGCGTACTGTAATATTACTGTTCACGAACAATTACTGTGAATATTATTTATTGACACCATTGATAATTCCATATAAATGGTAACGAATTCGTTTGTCACTCAATATTAACTGACTAGGTAGTATAAAAAGATTGTAGCAACTGGATATTAGATCTTAATACAATTACATTTCGTTTTTGGTAAGTATGTGTGTGTGTGTGTGTGTGTGTGTGTGCGTGCGTGCGTGCGTGTGTGTGTGTGTGTGTGTGTGTGTGTGTGTGTGTGTGTGTGTGTGTGTGTGTGTGTGTGTGTGTGTGTGTGTGTGTGTGTGTGTGTGTGTGTGTGTGTGTGTGTGTGTGTGTGTGTGTGTGTGTGTGTGTGTGTGTGTGTGTGCTAAACATTTCATTTATTAGTTAAAGTTATACTAACTTTTTATTTGATCCACAAAATATTTATAAGTGTTAACCAACTTTAAAACTCGATCAAATTTTCGGCGAAAAATTACTTTATCTTAAAAGTATTTATAACTGATCGTTGAAGCTAGGAATTATAAATAAATAAATAAATAAATATATATATATATATATATATATATATATATATATGTGTGTGTGTGTGTGTGTGTGTGTGTGTGTGTGTATATATATACAAATCAATAAGAAAATTAGAATCAATCGGATTTAATAACCCACGTCACTTTCACGTACCTATCGTATGAGCCGCGCAAAGACTTGACGTACCTATATAAAGATACCTGTTGTAAAACGTATTTTCGATACTTTGCTTGAATGACCACGATGACGAGCACTGGCTATTCGGAGTGAGGTATCTTTACCCTATGGCAAAATGTCGTATAACCTCTCAACTGCCCACGATTACGAGCACCGGATAAAATGTGAATACGACACGTTTTAATACCATTTAAAAACAGTTAATAAATCTTTTTATTTAATTTTACTACATACTGTAATATATAAAATGATTGTTGCGACTGAAATGTAATTTAAAAAGAAAGAATAAAATCGTTCGCAAATAGGTTACAATAATATTACAATTATTATGAAATATTACAAATATTATTTAAACACAATAAAACATATCTCTTTAATATTGCACACAGACATTAACAGTCAAAACCGAGTATTTTATCGCTATTTTTTTTTATATTTAAAATAATTATTTTTCATTAATTAAAAAAAAAAATGTTATAAGATATTTATCATGTTAATTTAATGTTAAAACAGTACTTACCTCATTTAGGATAATATTGTACAATAGATTGTCTTGAGTTTATTGTATAGAGTGATTATTAATTTTATTGTTGGCATGCTCGAAAAAAAAAATTAAAAATGCCTAGCTACGCCTCCGATAATTACCAGATCGCGATAGAATCGATTTCCCGTTTTTTTTTTTTTTTTTTTCATTAACGTTTATTTACCAGTAGTTTTTAATATAATTAACAGTCATATTTTTCGATTTTACTATTGAAACTTATAATCAAATAAATCACTATAATATTATGATATTATCATTCGGTTCGTCTTGTCGTATATTTTCGTACACTGTGTACTACTGTATATAGACGCAGTGAGAGTTGTCGGGAGCCGATGAGCCATGAGCGCTGGTACCGGGGTCGCCAAAGACCATGGATATTCTATCGCCCACTGAGAGTTCTACGCCCACACGCCCACTGATCAAAACCGAGTTTAGATAAAAAATTAAAAAACAAAATCTAAACGTGTGATGCACACGTAGCCGCGGTTCCCGGGTCCGCAGCAACGATTATGCGAACTGCAGGGAAAACATAGAATCATCTCCCGCCGCCGGCGACTGAGCGATCACTGAGGTGACATTGTGAATTTAACGTCAATGACTACAGACAAACCACTTGTTTGGTTCTGTGAAACCCAAACGTCGCCCGATGTATCCAATGTGTCCACGGACTAGATGCTGTGACGTGACGCCGACGACGTCACCGATAACCATGAGCGCGGTTACTGGGGTCGACGAAGACCACGGGCGAGGTATCTACACCTGTTGTGCAAAACCGAGTGCGATTAAGCTGTGAAAGAAAAATCTAAACGCGATCGCCCGCGAGATACACACGTGGTGCGGATTCCCGGGTCCGCAGCAAAGTCCGCGAACAGCTGCAGAACAGGGAAAACGTCCTATAGAATTATCTCCCGCCGGCGACTGGGCTGAGGTGACATTGTGAATTTAACGGCAGTGACTACAGACGAACCACTTGTTTGTACGCGGTCCTGCGGAATCCAAACAGCCGATCGAGTCGGGTACCGCTCGTGATGCGAGGTCGACCCGCCGGGAACGCATACACGTGCGTCCACTGCCGCTCACGACCGCTGGCTTTTTGTCTCGGGTACGTCGCCCGATGTGTCCGGTGTATCCGCGAACGCACTGATGTGATGTGCCACGAGAGAGAGAGAGAGAGAGAGAGAGAGAGAGAGCGCTGGTGAAGAGAGTCCGTGACGGGTAGTACCCACGGACCTTCGGAGAGGTGGACAGCCCGCGCAAAGTCCGGTCTGGCGAAAACCGACCGATCTCACGTCGCGATTCCAGATCGAAACGAGAACCAAGAGACGTGTGCGTGTCCGTCGCCGACTCGGACCACTGGCGCTTCTTCGAGGAGTAACCGTCATGCGAGTGCCCGTCGGATGCCCGTGACGTCCCCGGGAGTCGCGTGTTCCCGCGGGAACCGGCGTCGACGAAAACCGCGAACGAGGCGTCTACCTACGTCCATTGTGCAAAACCGCGAGTGTGTTAAACCGATTTTATGGAGCAGAAACAAAACAAAATCTAAATCCACATGTGTGTTTTGCGTTGCCATGGAATTGGCTGTACGTGCTCACCACGACGGTCGTGAAGCGTCGATAAGTCCACCCGGAATAAACCATCTGATCAACCTTGTTTTAATCTAGTTTGAACGAACGCCTGATGTAGACGGTGAATAAATGTGTGTGCGGTGAATACCATGCATTTAATATGTATTTGTTTCATTTATAAACCAGGCCGTAAAACAGTGTTTAGCGAACATATTACGGTAAACGTGCATGAATGTTTCAAAATGTCTTTTTACCGTTCAAGAACGAAATTAATTAATGACTATCGTCTTTTGATAATCAAGTTGGGGAAATTAGTATCGTCAAAGACCTTGGGATAGTATTTAATACAAATTTATCTTTCCAGCCACATGTCGATCATATCTGTGCAAAGCCCCTAAGAACTCTTGGGTTCTTAATTAGAAATACCATAGAATTCAGAAATGAACACAATGAACAGTGTTCTTTCCAACCTTAAAAACCTTAAAAACCTTGTACATTTCTTTAGTTAGACCTACGTTGGCATATTTTTCAATTATTTGGAATCCCTCACAAGTTGGACTGGTGGAATCGCTTGAGCGTGTACAAAGAAGATTTTTACATGTAATTGCATAAGAGACATATGAATTCCAATATTCAATCATCCGAACCAATATCTCTTAATTCTATACAGACTTCCCTTAACTTAGATTCCCTTGTTAATAGACGGAAATATACAGACATATTTAAACTAGTAAATTGTGTTTTATATTGTTCAGAACTATTACAGCCTATAAACTTCCATGTCCCTAAATTTCATTATCGATTTTGTCTCACATTTGAAATCCCTTTTCACCGAACATCTTACGACTTCAACAATCCAATCGATCGAATTAGCCAGAGAGTGCAATAAATTGAAAAAAATTGATTTGTTTAATATGAATAACTTGTATTCCTTAAAGCACTGTTTATTATACACGATGCATATCACTAAAATTTGTCTCTCTATTTTGTAAAATGAATTAATATGAATCTTATTCTATGAATGTTATTATTATATATTCAAAATTACTGTACTTGAGCCCCTTGGACGTTTATACCAAATAAATAAAATTAATTTAAAAATAAATCAATATTAAAGTTCACAGTCCGACGTTGTACGATCTAGTAACAAATCCAGCAAATATAAATTATAATTTTTTCATAGAATATAATTACTGTGAAAGTAAATAAATCTGATACGATTATGGGACTTATTGTTTGATGTTTCGGTTTGAATTTTAAATAAGGTGTAAGGCGATGTTTGTGTAAGTATTATTAATTCTTCATTGGTAGAAAAATTTACAAATTCCACTTATTGCAATGAATATATATGGTTTTAATGTTTCTAAATTTCAAGAAAAAAAGTTATAACTAAATGTTTAAATTTTAAACCATAATATTGTTCATTGATTATGGAATACGAAACAATAAAAATGATAATATATATATATATATATATATATATATATATATATATATATATATATATATATATATATAATACATATCCTCACTTGATCCATAGTTTCTTCAAACACATTGGCATTGACACTAAAATCTAATATTGTTAAAATTACTCAACTAACAAATGTATTGTAAATAGATAAATTTGTAAAAACTACTAACCAATAATCTTGTAACCCTCAACTATAACTAAATTGTACATTATCAGTGTAAAATCTACCGTAGGCTAATGACCTAGCTGTTGAAGCCTTATTCTCAATGAAAAAAAATTGTATATATATATATATATATATATATATATATATATTTACACATATCAACATATAACTGAAAACTGATTTGGTCTCGGATATAAATGTAATCCAACAACCAAAATACTTATGAAAGAAATCAAAACGGATATTACACTAAAACCTGTTTTGTGCGGAATTGCACAGGACCAATAAAATTTTCCGTTTTGGGCAGATTTTCACATAACTGAATAATAAGGAAAATTCCGTATTACAGAGTTATAATTTTCCGTACGATTTAGGTTGTAACATTTTCCGCTCAATAATTAAAATTAATAAAATCATTAGTTACAATAAAGTTTATTTTTCAGTTAATAATTATAAAGTATTAATTAAACATTTAAAAATGATGATAAATAAAAATTTGAAGTATACATATTTAGTTGGTTTTAATAAAATAAGCTGTTTAAAATGCGATTACAAATTCCAAAATTCGTGTAAAGTTTTTTGTCGGGTTTTTTCTTTAACAAAGCTTTTTTTCAAATTGTATTTTTGCCAGTGATATTGTTTCCAATAACTCACTATCGCATTTATTCATCGAAATTTGTTCCAGATTTTTGATATAAACAAGTGCTTACTATACAATGTTGATATAGATTCAAGATAAAACGTAGGTAATTATCCATTGATATGAATTAATCGCTGACCTTAATAATATTGTTTAGTAGTAGAGTAATAATTGAGGGTACCTACTAAAAATATTTTTGTTCATAGCATGATATGTTTTTACGATTTATTAAGATTTATATGACTATCGGGACCAAAAAATAGCTTTCCGTTTCACGTTAGACAGGTTCCGTTTTATAAAGGGTTTAATCCTATATTAAATATTAGAAATCTGCTGGGACCATGATCAATTTCCGCACATAACAGGATTCCGTCTCATCAAAAGGTCCTAATAAGACAGGTTTTACTGTATACAGAAACAATTCGTCTAAAAATAATCATCACATAAAAACGTATTCAGGACTATGGTTTTTGTGAAACGGTCTTTCAGGAAAACGATATTTCAGGGAAAACGTGACGGCTAGGTTCCTGTAGAAATACACGCGATGGCGCGGCGTGATTAGACGTTCGACAACAAACAATAAAACGTAACGAATACGCAACGTGGCGTAATCCTATTTGATTTACATTTTCGACGACTATCTAAACCGGAATGAAAATAATTAACCACTGTGATTCGCATAACGATAATACAGTCGAACCGTACGTGTATAATTAATATCAAATTATTGTCTCGGCTTTGAGTGTTGCAATATGAATAAACGTCAATAAATGCACGTTTTACTATACATGCGTATGGATTCGATGAAAAAATCCTCGGATGTTTATACGTAGGGATTTAAATTTGAAATATTTCGAAATTGAAATTTCACACTTCTTGAAATATTCCAATGGAATTATGAAAATATTTTTCTTTTTCATTCTCTGTCATGGATAATTGATTTTTGATTAAACATAGAAAATATTGATACTAAATGATTATCAACTTTGGTTACGGTTTCCACTATCAGTGTTTTATATAATATATTTTATACTTATTCAATACGTATCATTTCATTAGGTATGCGTATTTTTTATCATGCAGGATGTAGTTAATTTATTTTAGTGTCAAGTTTTGAAATGCATTTGATAAGATGGGAAAGGAATAAAAGAAATATCGATTAACAAATTATTATGGTTATTTATTTAGGATTAAGAAATTTCCTGTTGAAAATTTGAATAAAAAATAGAGGTAAATGTACGTACCGAAAGAGCAAAACTTCATAAAAAATATATATATATATTTATATATATATATATATATATATATATATATATATATATATATATATGTATATATATATATATATATTAGACATTCAAATACAAATAATTTACTTTCTTATTTAATAAAAATATAATAATCGTGTAATAATTTAAAAATGAGTGATAATTGATAAGTAACAACACTACGTATCTTTTATTAGTTAATAAACAAAATTTTAATTTTAAATGATTACTCAACAACATAAGTAGGTATAACGATTTTATCGTAAAAAAATAGTACGTACTTGCCTCATGGGATATTCTTCGCTCCTCGGACGAGTTAATGAGGATGAGTGTATTGAATTTAAAAAAAATGATAGATCATTTCTTTAGTAAAACGATTCTGAGCAAAACTTCAGAATAAAATTATACCGTTTGTATTTTTCAAAAAGGTTGT
Source organism: Therioaphis trifolii (assembly GCA_027580255.1). Taxonomy (NCBI): domain Eukaryota; kingdom Metazoa; phylum Arthropoda; class Insecta; order Hemiptera; family Aphididae; genus Therioaphis; species Therioaphis trifolii. Next base: position 41,496,520 of record CM050405.1, read on the forward strand.
TAAAGTAGAAAATAGACGTGAAAACAGTGTATTACGTAATAATCATAAAATAATTCACTTAAACGCTTATAAACAAATTCCTATGTCACGATTTTTGAAATCTTTTAAAAACGTTTGTAAAGTATATGAATAAGGTCATAGTAAATTTTCAGAAGATTTCATCAAATATTACTAATAACCCGTTCATATAATTCATCCGTTTTCGACTAATTTTCGGAAAAAATTTAAAAAAAAAAAATTATCTTAAGTTTTTATGTTTCATATAAGACATTTTTTATAAAAATGTTCGAAACATCTTGTTCTATTTGTATTCAAAGTTTCATTCTGTTTGGATCGACCAATTTCTTTAAATATATTAAAAATTGATGTAAAACAGATTATTACATAAAAATCTATCATAATTTACTTAAACGCTCATAAGAAATCTTTTGTCGTGATTTTTGAAAATTTTTCAGAATTGTTAGTGACGTATATGAGTAAAGTCATATTAAATTTTCCAAACTTTTTTTTCAAATATTCAAAACTTTATTAGAAATAAACTTTTAAAAAACAGGGTATTTTCTGTTCTATTTTTAGCTCAAAAATTTTCAAATTTTTCCAAAACTATTGTTTAAGAATGCAGTAATATGTCAATAATGTATGGTGAAAATTTCGAATTTCTAGCAACATTACTTTTGGAGTAATGACGAAATTACCAAAGTCGATTCAATGGAAGTGTCGTTTACGGCAAATTACGCCGTTTTTGGTCCATTTTAGTATGTTTTTTCGTTCGCCTGGAAAAACTATTGAGACCAGAGCTTAATAAATCCTCAAAGTACCATCTACATCAAATGTTCGATCCATAGTGTTGCTGTATAAAACTTTTGAACAAAGTTAAGTTGAGCAAAAAGTTTCTTCTGAAAAAAAAAATGAAAAAAAATTAACATCATTGTAAAACCATTAAGATCCTTCGCTTCACACAGAATCTAAAAAAAAATGTATTTATTATTATTGCAGCGCAGTTCATGGCAATGTTTAAAATAGTAAATAGAACAAAAGTTGATGTATCTATTTTGTCAAATCATGAAGGGACCCAGTGTACATATAAATTGAATATATATATATATATATATATATATATATATATATATATATATATATATATATATATATATAGTAGACGCCGCTTATAAGACTCACGGATATAAGGTTCAGTCGCTTATTAGACTCAAAATCGTCTGGAACGGTCCGGACGTATCCAAATACATTTTAAAAAAATCGGTTATAAGACTCAACACTTCGCTTATAAGACTCAAATTTTGTAAAATAAATAGTAGAAAATAAACTTTTTTGGTTATAATTTAGAAATAAATTGATATTGAAAAATTAATCGCAACGATTATCGTTATTATAGTGTACTGATTATCTGGCGGCTGCACAGTTATCGTAATTACGGGTACATAAATACACATACGTACACGTCCACGTAGTTTTTTTATCGGGATCATTAAATTTATTCAATAATAATTAATTAAGAAATGTATTCAATAATAAAGTGTGTAATATACAGTAATATGTGTTAATATATTAAAACCAAAGCAAAATATGTAGTAAAATAAAATTTATAAATACGTAATTAATTTTTTTTTCCACTTTGCCTATAAGATTCATTCGGTTATAAGCAGGGCTCGGAACTTTATGCAATTTTATATTTTTTAGGAAGCTGCATATTCAAAATCTGATTTGATACGAATTCGTTTCACGATCCATACAATTAAAATACAAAAGTTTATGCTGCATATTTTTGCAAAATTTTACTAAATTGATATGGTTTCACATATTAAAAGATTTTAAGCCTATTAATACTTATTTAATGTTTATAATTTTTTTATTAATAAATTTAATTTTATTAAAAACTAGTATTAATTTCAGTTTTGTTTTAATTTGCCCATTTTTTAATTTTAAAATTTTCAAGAATAAAAATATATTTATTTACACCAAGAGCTGTCACAGCACGTGTCATGCCACGTATCGTTAAATAAATTGGATCTCGTAATCTTAATGACCGGCCGTTTGTTGGATGGTCATTAACTGCTGGTATATTAATATTTTAGTTAGAAAAATACATAAAATATTTGTACATTTTTTTAAATTAAATGAATAAATATTAAAATAATTTTTTTTTTTTCATAATCATACTTTTAGATAAATATTATTTATAATAAAAATAGTTGCATATTATACTGCATATTTGAGTTTTTTTTAGTGTATACGTATGCACATATTTTATAGTTTTTTAGTGCATAAAGTTCCGAGCCCTGATAATGATTATTGATTAATAAAGACGGAAAAAGCAAACCTTAAATCCTTTTTACAACGGATATACACAATATCATACAAAGAGATTTTATATGTCAATATAATAATAAGTATGTATGTACAAGCTGGTAACGTTAGTCGTTTTTATAACTTATAAGTAGGGTTAGGATGTTTATGCACTAAAAAATGTATAAATATGTATGCATTTATGCACTAAAAAATAGCTAAATATGCACGAAAAATTTGAAAAATATGCATTAGAAAATCAAAAATTATGGACAAAAAAAATTAAAATAAATATAAATAATTTACTTTAGGCATAACTGAAGTGAGTAGAACAAAACATATAAATTATTTTAAGAGATCTTAATAAATCAAATACACGGCAAAACACGAAACGCGAAATACTCTACATCGGTCGTGAACTAGACGGCAACTAACTACAAATTATTAAACAATTTGTCAAAATATTTGATAAGATTGTAATGGCTCTCAGTTTTAAGATAAGTTTTGATTGTAACAATCGACGAGGGTTATCGAAAATTATATTTATATTTTATTATTATATATATTTTATACTCCGTATAAGGTATAACCATATAATCAAACTTTTATTAGATTCAGTTAATAAAATATAAAATTACGGTATTTTTCAGCATTTTCTATCGAAAACTGTCAAATATGCACTTAAAATTTAAAAAAACACAAATTATGCACTTTTAAATAAAAAATGGTAAAATATGCAAATATATGCAAAATAAAATTTTGATAATTTGAATGTGGATATCATAAAACACATTTCTATATAAAAACGGAAGCTATTGGACAACCTAAAAAAAATATGCAAAATCATAAACATCCTAACCCTACTTATAAGACTCACTTTGTACTGGTCCCCCCAAAGTGATTCTTATAAGCGGTGTCTACTGTATATATATATATATATATATTTTTTTTTTTTTAATCAGAATTTTTTTCACAGTGCTATCATAAATATAACCTACTAACTGAACATTACCCGTCTTCGCCCGTTTGTATTTTTGTTTTTTTCATATTAAAAATATTATTTTAGAATAATATGGGTAATATTGTAGAGTGCAATATACTTTTAATGCATTCATAAATCGTTTTTGTATTTTTTTTTTTTTCAATAATTATCCGGCTTAAAGCAAATGAAATGAATATTTGTTCACGTGCACATAAGAATGTATAGGTACCTATTGTATGGACACCGTGGCAAGGCAATAATAGAGAGATAACTTATAAATAGAATTTGTACGTGTATGGCGACACGCGTGGTCGGTGCGGCTTCAGTGGACGGATCGCACGGCGGCGGCGGCGGCCGAGGACGAACGATTAGGTTAGGTTAGGTCGTTCGAGGTGTACGCGCGCAGCGTGGAAGTCGACGACCGCCGGAAAAGCGACGACCGCCGCGAAAGCGACGACCGATGGATGAGCGACGACCGACGGATAAGCGACGGCGGGTTAGGCAGTTGGGCGTGGCGTGCACCGACGTCCTGAGGGAAATGACTCGAGTGCGAATTTCATCGAAATGTCTTCCGGCTCGGTGTGGAGAAGTGTTATATTACTCGAGATCGAATCCATCACGTTCTACGTGAGGTGCGCTACCCTGGCACCCCAACAAAGTTCACAATTATTTTCGAATAAATGGTGTCGGGGTTCAGTAATCGATAAGTAACCATTCGTAACCATACATACGGAAATAAAAAAAAAATAATAATAAAAAAATACAATAATGTACCTATTTAATTACTAATGTCTACAAATAGATACGAAAGAAAGCATACAGAGCTCATAATTATCTCGTTAAAACGGAGATAAATAACTTCAGAATGAAAAATTTATTTATTTTTTTGGTTCATAAACAAAACGAATTTATAACGATTGAATTATTCGAATAAATTTTAAGTTTTGAATCATACTTACGGTTATTTTATTTATATATTTTCGATTGAATATGCTTATATTTTTTAGCATATTTAATAAACGGTTTATTAAAAAAAAAAAATATTGTTTTACAAAAAAGCGCGGTGACTAAGTATTCGTCTAGAACCATACTTTTGAACCATATTGTATCGTACTGTTGTGTCTATCAAAAATTATAAACCTGCTTACAATTTTCATTTAAGGTATGAAATAATTATTTTGTTGATAACACACAGGTGTTTTAATGTTAGTATAAGTAGGCACATTTCAGAAGCTCGGTGAAATTTAAATATATTTTTTTAATCATTTATACAACACATTACGTAAACACAAAACTACTGAATGAAGATAAATAAGAAAAAAAAAAAGAAAGTATAAAGTAACATAGTTTTTCTTTTATTTAATCGTATACTCTTTCATCACTATCACTTAATCGATCATTAGTTTGCACGAAGAATTCAAAAGTGTTATATTATGACTTTATGTTGTACCTATTATGTTATTTAAAAATTTAATTTTCGGCAGATCTTTTTTTTTTTTAATCACGTGTTTAGTTATATTTCAATATACATAACGAAAGAAAAGTACCCATTAATATACCAAGTATTTTAAATTAAATCTCGAGACATTTTTAGATTATAAGTGAAACGAATAATGTATTGGTTTTACAATGATATATATATATATATATATATATATATATATATATATATTATGTTATCGTGTTTTCAAGGAGAAATAATTTTTCAAAAGTTCCATTGAGAGTCCATACAGAACAGAAATTTCATCAAATTAGTACTATAATCTGGTGATTTTTCTCTATCATAGATAGTTTTTCCAAACGTATGGAAAACCTACATATAAATTGAATAAAAGTGGTAACATTAGGCGTAAAATTTAATAATATAAAATAATAAAATAAAAATTTGTATTAAATTATAAATACAAAAATGATCGTACTAGAAACTTGAAATCTTCACCAAGTATAATTTTAATATTTGATACGAGTATAAGAGTAATTTCAATTCTCATACAGACTTTACGTTAGTTACAATCGAATTTGAGCTTTTTCAGGAAATATATGTTTACACTATACAACTTACAAATTATTGGAAATATCTTCATTGAAAATTTTCATGTTATACGATTTAGAACCGTTATTACTAAAACCTGAATATCGTATTCATATACTCAATTAACTGTGTTAAAAATATTTCAAAAATCATAATTCAGCGTTCTATTATTTTTCATACTCGTTCTAAGTTTGAATTTCAATGAATATCATTAATTACACGTTTAAATCAGCAATATGTTGCAATAAAAACCTAATAAAATTTGTAATTATTTATCCAGTAAAAATTTTCTATGACTAATAGATTCTCCGCAAATATTTCTATCTAACTAAATAAATTATTTTTTAAACGTGTTTCAAGTTGAAATTACCAATCAAATAACTCGTTTTACGTCAAATATAAGATTTATATTGATTTTTTTATATCATGCAATTTGTAATTTTCGACTGTTAATTATAATAATAATTTATTGTGTCAATTATTTTTTATGTAGACAATAATTGTATAAATACGGTGAAACAGAATATTTTTACGAATATTATTCAATCGACATTGATTTTTCTTGTTATTATTTCAGTAATTTTTAGCTTGAAAGTTACATCGATCGTTTATCATAAGAGTTCACATATTTTGTTTTGAAAACTGAATAAATTAAAAGAAAGTATAATTATAAAAAAATATTACTCGAGCTTCGTTCTTAATCGTTTCCGAAAACAATGATTTATCATTGATTTCAAATACAATCATACTATACTTATCGTTCACAAACCGCGGAAGCTTATTTCTATTTCTTTAGATTCATTATAATGTTCTAGGAGCTGAAAATAGGCATGGTACGAAATAGATTGGGGTTTTTACTTTTCGTGCGTACCTTTTAATAATGGAACCGGGTGAGTGAATATTGAACATGCTGAATAAATCCGACTAAATTAAAAACTTATTCGCACATAGTGACTGGTTTCAACTCAGTCTGTACGTCACGATATATTGTGTGAATCCAATTGTAGTTGTAGTTTGAAAATATGAATTCACTACGAATATATTCCCAAAAAACAAAAAGCTACAAATAGGTACAAATTGCAACGTTTCCTTAAAATCTGAACTGTCGTCACTTTACAACCAAGTCTAAGTACAACACTCTAATAATTACTTTATCGTTTTTTTTTCTCTGCCACAGAGTATACATATATTTGAACGAAAAGTTTTAACTCTTTCCCGTTTCTAGTACGTTTCTCGTATATTAAATTATTAAGTTGGTAAATCCAACGCTACGAACGCGAACATTACATATGTTAATATCGAGTACAAAGCCGTGAATCGAGCATGTGTAGATAACACAACACACACACACACACACACACACACACAACGGTCAAATATAGGAAAAGCAAATATAGGTGAGTTGATGATGATATTTCGACTCAGTTGCGTTTAATCAATCTATTTTTTTTTATTATTATTCAGTTAACATATTATGTTTTGAATAAATTCGATTATAACAAAGATAACCAAATAAATTTAATATTATAATCGGTTAGCTAAGTTGAAAAGATAAAATTAATTTAACATTACCTTATTAATGAATTAATGCCAAGCACTACGTCCTTGCAGCTTACAAGAATTATTGGCTGTTCTCAAAACAGTGTTTTTCGTTGGCTCAATCTAATATCTAGATAAAGCCGAGTTTTTGATGTTTGTTAATACAAATTTTCTCTCGACGACAAAACTTTAACGCCCAAGTGTTGATTTGTACTTTTTTAAGCGATTAAAATAATAGCGACTGAATTATGATAAGTTTAAACTAGTTAATTTATAAGGAATCGGGAAAATCTGTTAATACATTACCGCAAAACCACTTCGCGGTACCACGACGTGACTTTGATTTCAACAAATTGAATACAATGGACCACCCGCCAAAATAATATAATAAAACAATTCAATATTTTTCTGCTTTTTAGTACTCAATAGCTAATAACCATGAACAAAACAAAATCGTATACAATTAAACGAAACGGTCGTTAGTATTATCAATACTTATTATCAATAATTATACAAATAAATCATCAAGGAATAATATAGTAAACCTAAAACCACACGTTCGCCGTTCGAGTGAACAAATCAAGCAGCAACTCCACTTTTTTTCAAAATCAGGTTTTAATTGAATTTGATAAAAGAAAAAATTACGAGTTTATCTGTACAAGAACGAGACAAATCGAACAACCATTATTGGAAATATAACGTATTTGAAGTTGTCTTGTTTTTTTCCGTGAAAGAACAGGGTAACTCCAAAGGTATCTGATTTTTGTCACGAATTTTTGTCACGTTAAATATTTGTACTATAATATTATATTATTTAAAGTTATGGTACCTACATTTATTATGGTACAAGTTATGAAGAGTACATATCATTTTTACATTCAGGGTAAGAATGTAGTTTTATTATGTTATAATATTATTGAGTAGATTAAAAAATTTAATATTGAACATATTTTGAAAGAAATCATTTTTCCAATATTTTACTGATGCAAATTATTCTATTTGTGTCTTAAATTATACATTTCATTATGTTTAAGAAAATGAAACTAAGTTTCATATAAATTAGAGTAAATAATTAAAAAATATAATAAATTAAATATATATATATATATATATATATATACAGTAGAAGCCGCTTATTAGAAACACGGATAATTGATATAATCGCGTTATTGAAACAAATGCCCCGGGACGGGCCGGCCGTATATTAGAACATTGAAAATAAATCGGATTATTGAAACATCACATCGGTTATTTGAAACAAATTTAGGCACATTTTAGAAGCTTTTAGGCAATTTTAGAAACTTTAAACTTCCTAAGAAGAGCCCAGCATCGTGTGGATGAAATAGGTTTTGAACGGCATTACTCTTATGAAAATAATATGGTCATGGAATTACTCGACGCAAAAAAACAAACAAAGATAGATAAATATTTTAAATAATATAGTAAAATATACCTGTACATTTGAACATACTTTTTTAAATTATACAACATACATAAATCGACAAATATACATAATACACAATATTATACATACATGGTTATATATATGTATATACATTTTAACAAACATTTCTGGACAAAAAACATGGTAACTCCAAACATTTTAGGTTAACAATTGTAGCCCTCATCTCAAATCAAAAACGAAAATCAAAGCACGTACTACGGCATATTTTTTATCGTTGTCTAACATATCTAAATTGATAACAATATTAGATTCACCTTCAACTCAATATTTTTTAAATGGTTTTTATGTCTCCTGAACAATTACGAAAAATGGAGCTGCCTGCTTTTTGTACGGACTCCTTCAATTTACATAGCCTAATCATATATCTGACTGCTCCCCCCCTCATAGAAAATTTCTTGGTCTACCCCTGACTGAAACTCAGTTTGTATGCAGCTGATCGATCGTCATCGTTGTCCGTCTACGATTTTGCGCCGTTAGACGGCTCGAGTTGTACGTTTGAGTTGGGCGCGGGGTTAGGTTACGTTTGATCTACGACGAGTGAATCGTTATCGACCGTATTCTCGTCGGCGGAGTATTGATGACTATAACATATTATTTTGATATTGGCGTTTATACATTATTGTTTATATATTATTAATATTGTTGATATATATTATGATGTCTATATCGTTAATATTGTGGCGACCGCGAGGTGTCGCCACTTACACGTCGCTCTGTGTTATCGTACGGCAAATTATTGTACTCCGAATTACCGTACGCCGTGCGACATTGTGTGTTATATTTTATGTATTGTATTTGTGTTGAATTATTATTGTATCTGTATGGAAATATTTATTGTACGACCCGTTAATTACGTTAACTTCCCCCGCTCCGCGCACGGCGCGTCCGACTAAGTCGACGGCACCGGCGGGCAAAAAAGCTCCCGGGTTGCTCTCTCGTTCCACCGACTTCCGCGCGTCAAAGTCTCGTCGAGTTTCTCCGAACGAACCGTTTTACGACCTCGCGCCCGTCGACCTTCCGCGCGCGTTTCATCGCTGTATTTTCCCACGCGATCAATCGGCGCGTCCATTATTCAACGTCAGTGTTTTTTGTACTTTTGTTACTGTTTTAAATTATATTAATTATACGTCGTATAGCGACCTCAATTTATAGTCGAGTGATTTTTCCTCCTGTCCTGTTCTCCGGCGACCTCGTGTCGTTCCTTCGTATTTCGACGACATTGGGTGTTGCGGTTACACCGAGTCGGTACACAATAAATCCGCAACACACCAAACTGGTGACCTCGACGTGATCAATACAAGCACCACTTTACGACCTCGCGGCAGAAATTAAAAAACGAGACGGTCCACTGCAGTGGTCAGACGCAACACGCGCGTGTTTCGACACGTGTCGCCGAGCTCTCGCGAGTACCGCACAACTCGCTCATTTACGACCAGACACCGCATTACGTCTCAACACCGATGCGTCGAATATCGCCGTAGGCGCGGTGCTCGAACAGTGCGTAGATAACCAGTGGCAGCCGCTCGGGTTCTTTTCTAAAAAACTGTCCCCCGCCGAACAAAAATACAGCACGTATGACCGGGAGCTCCTCGCCGCGTACTTAGGAACGCGACATTTCGTACATATGATCGAAGGACGAAAAACAACGCTTCGCACCGACCACAAGCCACTCACGTACATGTTCACTTTAAAAAGCGAAAAAATTATCGACAGGCAGGTACGTCAGATTTCATTCTTATCGCAATTCCTACACGACGTCGAGTACGTACAAGGTAAAGACAACGTAGTCCCCGACGCATTATCGAGAATCGAAATCGCCGAATCGACGGAATTACCGTCCATACGTCAATGGGCACGCGACCAGGCCAACGACCCGCAGCTCCAGCGCATCATCACGGACAACTCGACGAGTTCGCTTCAACTTCTACCACGCACAACGCCCGACGGAGTGCTATACGCCGACTATTCCACGGGTAATGCTCGCATGTACGTACCCGACAAGCACCGCCGCCGGGTTTTCAACACACTACACGGACAAGCCCACGGTGGTTGTCGCGCGACACTTCGACTGATCAAAGCGCGATATTGCTGGCCAGACATGGACCGAGAAATCGCACGATGGACACGCGAATGTGAACCCTGTCAGCGGGCCAAGGTAAATAGACACACGTCATCAACGATCACACCTTTCGCCCCGCCCGAACGCCGGTTCGGACACATTCACGTCGACATAGTCGGTCCCCTGCCGCCATCCGGCGGGTTCAAATATCTGCTCACCGTCGTCGACAGATTTACGCGTTGGCCCGAAGCGTGGCCAATCGAAAACATATCAACGCACGCAGTCGCGCGTATACTCACGACAAACTGGATAGCACGTTTCGGGGTACCCGACACTATTACTACCGACCAGGGCCGTCAGTTCGAATCCGAACTTTTCCAATCACTCTTGAACACGTTCGGCATTCAACACGCGAGAACCTCACCATATCACCCGCAAGCGAATGGGATGGTCGAACGTTTCCATCGCACACTCAAGTCCGCGCTCACCGCGCACGAATCGACAAGTTGGTCAACGAAGCTGCCTATCGTTTTGCTCGCACTCCGAAACACAATCAAAACCGATTTTGCGCACACACCGGCCGAGTTGGTTTACGGAACTACGCTACGACTCCCAGGCGAGTATTTTCACCCCGCGCCAGCCGAACCGAAACCGCCCGAACTCGTAGACACCTTACGAAAGACGATGAGTCAGTTGCGTTATACACCCGGTACAAATCACGACACCCGACGTCACACTTTCGTACCAACCGACCTCGACCGAGTCAGTCACGTTTTCGTAAGAATCGACGCCGTCAGACCACCTTTGCAACCACGCTACGAGGGACCATACGCGGTGCTGGAACGCCGCGAAAAGACGTTCAAGGTGCAACGCGACCTGTCAACCACCTGGATCTCCATCGACCGACTCAAACCAGCTTTCGTCACACGCGATGACCCGATCGCCGACCATAGTTACGCCGCCCACACGCCCGACGTTAGATAAACGCATTATTGTAAAAAAAAAAAAAAAAAAAAAAAAATGTACCGTTCGCCCCTTGTATTTTTTTTTTTTCTTTTTCTTTTTTCTTTCTCCGAGGGGGAGTAATGTGGCGACCGCGAGGTGTCGCCACTTACACGTCGCTCTGTGTTATCGTACGGCAAATTATTGTACTCCGAATTACCGTACGCCGTGCGACATTGTGTGTTATATTTTATGTATTGTATTTGTGTTGAATTATTATTGTATCTGTATGGAAATATTTATTGTACGACCCGTTAATTACGTTAACTTCCCCCGCTCCGCGCACGGCGCGTCCGACTAAGTCGACGGCACCGGCGGGCAAAAAAGCTCCCGGGTTGCTCTCTCGTTCCACCGACTTCCGCGCGTCAAAGTCTCGTCGAGTTTCTCCGAACGAACCGTTTTACGACCTCGCGCCCGTCGACCTTCCGCGCGCGTTTCATCGCTGTATTTTCCCACGCGATCAATCGGCGCGTCTATTATTCGACGTCAGTGTTTTTTGTACTTTTGTTACTGTTTTAAATTATATTAATTATACGTCGTATAGCGACCTCAATTTATAGTCGAGTGATTTTTCCTCCTGTCCTGTTCTCCGGCGACCTCGTGTCGTTCCTTCGTATTTCGACGACATTGGGTGTTGCGGTTACACCGAGTCGGTACACAATAAATCCGCAACACACCAAAATATCTTGGCGTAGGGAATGTGGAGCGCCCATCGCCCAATGTACCTTTGGTACCTTGGTACAAAGTTGCAATAGCCCTACCCCGACCCTAACTGTTTGGGGTAGTCTGGTCCTCCAGGTTGGGGGTTTGTGACAACCCTACCTAGGAAAAAATGCATTGTTAAGAAACTTCTCACTAAAAAGCCTCTGATTAACCTATTAATAGAGATAGATGGCATACGGTAGTATAAGCAGCGAAGGCCCTAAATGGGCAATAGAAGCTTTAAAAAAAAATAAAATAAAATTATGTTAATATCCACGTTTCGACTGACGAAAAACCGTAAAAACGGAAACGTCAGATGTCGCAGATGGCAATATAAACCGCGGCGCGACCGCCCCCGATCACGACTGCACCACGGCGCGCCCGTAGAACGAGTATCACTCGAAAAGTCAATAACCACTTTGCCGCGACACGGCCAGATTACGACGACGCGAATTTAATATTACACTACAACGTCACATCGACTCGAGCGTGTCGAATCGGCCGTCCGTCGTCGATTGATCGTCGCCTTTCGCCGTCGATTGATCGTCGTCGCCACACTTCCCTACGACGATTCGTCGTCGTCGTCTTTGTGGTCAGCCGGCTGAGGGTGCACGTGTTTGAGGTGGTCGCGGTACCACCTTTTGTAGATGAACCGTTTGAAGCACGTGGGGCACGCGTACGGCTCACAGCCTTGACTCTGCCGCCGGTGCCGGCGCAGCTCGAGCCGCCCGCAGAACCTCCGGAAGCATTGGGGGCACACGTACACCAGCGGCCGGCTGCTCGTCCACTCGTGGTCCAGCACGCCGTCCAGCCGCGCGTACCTGTCGTAGCACGCGAAACACTGCCACGGCTTCTTTCTGCCGCAGTCATCGTCATCCCCGGTGGGCCTCTCGCCGCGAGATAGCTTGCACCTGAGCCACCGCTGCCAACGCCGCCGCCGTTTCTTATCGCCCGCCGCCGCCGCCGCCGCCACCACCGCCGCCGCCGCCGCCGCCGCACCGTCGTCGTCAAAGTCGCGTGCAAACGCACCGGATGAGTGAGCAGTAGGCCTGTGCGATTACGGATGACGGTCGATTGTTATCAATGACTCGTGATTATGATCGATCAATCGATCGATTCGGGTAGTCCAGGGGTCGGCAACCTTTTTTGACGGAAGAGCCAAAAGTTACAATACACAACATTTTCCAGATTTTAAAGAGCCACTAAAAATTTTCGTAATTTTTTTTATATATAATTTTATTTTTAAATTTTAATAGACATAATAATAACAAAATTAATATATAATAATATAATAAATTTATAATAAAAAAAAAAAAACAAAAAATTAATAATAGGGACTGCGTAAGAATAATTAGTTGTGCATAGTATCGCGATTAGTCTATATCAAACATTTTACAACGATAGACTGTGCTCCATGCGGGCTGTATCAAATTATTTAATAGTTATAAAATATTGTTTTTGAACATAAAATATTAATTTTTGTGTGTAGCTGGAGAGCCGCAACTTTAGACCGAAAGAGCCACATGTGGCTCGCGAGCCGCAGGTTGCCGACCACTGGGGTAGTCGGACGGGCGACGAATAATCGTACTACGTGATGTCCGGCCATTCGGTTACTATTAATAAATCGAATGATTGAGAAATCGGTTGATTCCATCCGTTGAAAATAACAACGGGTTAGTCGACAACAAGCAAAAAATAATTCCACAGCCCTGTACCGCATAATTTTTTTTTGAAAAAAAATCAACTTACGCGCCGCATTAACACGAGACTATCCGAAAACGAGTTGGTCCACCGCGTCGATACATACATATGTTACGGGTGATGTTAACATTTGGTTAACCCACAAATTCAAACCTAAACTTCGACCACTGTCCTGGACAAAATAAAAGCACGTATTAAATAGAAAAAAAAAATTCAAACAAAACCGATCACTAGAAAAGGCGAGCAGCCTGTACGAGTCCATATAGGCGAAACGCCGTCCAACTAAGAAGAATCCCTCTGAGAAGAACAACATTTGGATAATTTCGAAATTACCCAGTCATTTTATTTGATTAAACATAGTTGATAATCAAATCATTTTTTTAGATGTAGCTATTGTCATATATAATATATCATACTGTATCAATATATTGATAGTATACTATAATTATGTTACATGACACTTATATATTAAATATAAAATCTACATTTAATATTTTAATTTAAAAATCGTTCATCGCTCCACTCAAAATCTAAAACATATCTAATTATCTTAACTTTCTTCTATTGATAGATATTTATTTATTTAAAATTTTTTTACATTTTTCTGAATAATAAAATAATTGACAATCGTGAACTTAAAATACAATGCCAACTATTATTTATAATATGTGCTTGTTTTTAATTACCAACCCAATGTTAACCAAAATAAAATAAACGAAAATTAATCGAATTTTTATGTTTGAAATTGCGTCAAATAATTTTTTATTCGAGTAATCATAATTGAAAATTATTCAAATAAAGTTTTATTTGAATAATTGTAAAAAAAAATTATTCGAATAAAATGTTCTCTAAATAATCATGTGGATAAAATTTGAATCGAATAACGCCCAACTCTGTCCGACGCTTTGTTGTGTGGTATTAAAGTATAAAGAATGCGAACAAATATTCTCATTCACTTTATGACAACGTAACTTTAACAGTATCCAAATATTGAATATTGACTAGCTAGCGTTAAAATTATCCAGAAAGTGTTTATATTTCATGTTTATAAACGGAAAACGACACATTTGCCAAAATGCATGGCTAATATCGACATTATCCAAATGTTAACATTACCCGTAACATATCCGGCTACTTCTCACCTAACTCGTACGCCGGTAAAAACCATAAATCCTCATTGATTTGATAATTGCTCCCGCTCAAAGCTTGAACATAAACGCCATTGAGTGATATATAGTGAAACGTCTCTATGACGAACTTTCGTCTTACGAAATTTGGATTGTTTCATTATTTTCCGCATATATTTGCTCTACTTACAGACCAATAATGTAAATTTGTGGTTTCATCCGATTTTATGTCGACGCACACACACTTGTACGAATATAGATAGGTATAATGAGAATTTCTTCATCCTGATTGGCCCATTTGAATAACCGTTCATTATGTAGGTAAACAAGTTTATCTTTATAATCGATGATAAATCCACTTAAATTATACGAGCGCTTAGAAATACTAGGCGATTTCGCCTAACAAAGCAAAAATTTCTCTAGATTTATTTTCAAAAACCGTCTCGAGTTCGATATTTAGTCGTATAGTAATTTTTTATTTTTTTTTTATTTTGAGTTGATATTATTAATATGTACATTGTACACGTACTAACACGAATTGAAAGAATAATTAGTTTTCGAGTAAAATAAATTTGTCGGCAAAAAATCTATGTTATCGAGTGTTATAAATGTTATCGTTCGGAAAAAAAACTTTTTTTTGTCTAGAAATCAGGTATATCAGAAATAATATTATTGTTTAGCGCTATAATTGCCTGTTTCTGACTACATATGATTTATGCTGCGATCGGTTTAAGACGATGCAACCAGTCGCGCAACAAGGAGGAGCCTGTTTTAACACCACGCTTCGTCGCGTTTCAAAACGAAAACAAACATAAATTAATCAATTAAAGTGGTCAGCCAACGAGATGCGTACGCAAGCATTACGGGACTGAGATCTGACCGTAACGAACACAGACGACACGTAAACAACACTTACCCGAGACTGTCTGGATCTCCCGTACGATTCCACGTATTGCTATTTTTATTATTATTATTATTATTATTATTATCATCGTCTTCTATTCTCGTGCCGCCGTTCCGCCTAGCGGCATCAGTGATCAAATCGATTCTGGACGGTCCCAGGATCCGGAACGCGTTCACACGTTCGAGAAATGGAGCGTTTTCGTCTCCGATGGGGTCAGACATCGCGACGCGACAACAGTCGAAATCAGACGAGATTTCCTCTATTCGGAAGTGGTGTCGTCTTCTCCGCACCGCAGTGTCGGCCGATCGCGACGACGCGCTATTCTTCGGATATCGCATTTAGAAAACTATACGAAATTAAACTTCAAAAAAAAAAAAAAAAAAAAAGTAAAATTACCTCGCACAAATCAACTAATACGAACGTTCGAAATAAACGAATCGTTAACATCGCAACAATTTCACGACGATAAGCTAGAAACGATTCAACAAAGAATTCACCTACGAAACCATATAAAGCAATCTGTAGATAATCGATTGTACTCGCTACAACTATACAACGACGTAACCAGCTAATTTTTTTCAAACGATTTTATTTTATTTTTTTCTCCGTTGAAATCTGATAAGTTCAGCTCAGTTGTCTGTGAACTGTGACAATCAATGGTCGATTGACAAAATTGAAAAGAATGCAATGTCACTTTCGTAAATCTGTTGGTATTAAATTGGGATCGACTTGCGCACTTGTGAATGAAATAGGGAACAATTTAGATCCATCTATGATAAATACCACTGAATGTCATAAATACCAATCAATGTCATGAAATGAAATATTAATGATGTCGAAAAAGTAAATTTTCTATAAATCCATTAATAACACTATAAACAGTAGGAGATGACTTTATAGAATTAATTTTAATGCTCGACTACGATTACATTTTAGTTCAAACCATTTTTCATCTAATTAACATGTTTTTTTCATGTATAATTCATGACAATTTATTGCATACAATTATGTGTGTGTGTGTGTGTGTGTGTGTGTGTGTGTGTGTGTGTATGTGTGTGTGTTTGTGTGAGTTAAATAAAAATAATAAACTCAGAGAGTTTTGGATCTAAGCGAATTCCACGCAGGGACAATTTTATCCAAATTAATTTGTCCCAGACAATAATTAGAATCTAAATAATATATGCATTGTTCAAATTATAAGTTATGACACGATGCGTCTATTCTTAGACATACTGTGTACGAAAATTATCATACACTGATTAATTTTGTATATTTTTGGTATGTTAATTGTTATTTACAAGTATATGACAATATGTATATCCGGGCCGCGTGACTGGCGGGCCGCGGCTGGCGGTATCAGGCCTGTAGAGGCGCGATAGATTTTTCACAATTTAGTAATACAAACAAAAGAATACAATATTGAATTGGGGAGGATTTACATTGATTTCTACATGGACTTTAGTAAGTCATGTTTTAAATCATTATAAATGGCAGTGAGACCTACGCAGGCACACTAGAGAGGTTAGGTTTACAACGCGTGATAAACACTGCACGTAAGGGACAAAATAACCACCGGTGGAATACAGACCAGGCAGGACCTCGGACAGAAGGATTTGATTTTACGAGGATGCACTCGACCACTGGTGCAGAATAATCAGTGAACGAATCGAATTAAAACGTCGAAACAAAATCAAAAAATGGCTCATTGTTCTATACTGATTTTATTATAATTGTTCGTAAACGGCGTGTCTGCGCGCTGCGCATTGTGATTCAAAACATTTCATTTTATCGCTGTTAAGGTTATATGCATAATTTTATGTAAATATGCCTATAATCACACGTCGACAGTGTGGTTATGATAATTAACAACGACGCACTATACCTTTGCCGGTCGCTTTTTTACACACACACACACACACACACACACACACACACACACACACACACACACACACACACACACACACACACACACACACACACACACACACACACACACACACACACACACACATGGTACACTAATTATTTACCACGGTGTCGTCTGGATCATTCAAATAGGCCAAGGGAATAAATAAATGATTCGAACAATATAATTTCGAGTTGAACGACGTGATTATAAGTGCATTAAATTACAACAATTACACGGATTTAAATTATGTATGAAATTCCGTTCGGGAACATTGTATTTTATTGGAATCGAAAAGATAATAATAATAATAATAATAATACAATTAGAGGTGTGTCGATACCGAAAGAAAAATCCTGAACGTATTGCAAAAAAAAATCCGTGTTTGTTTGACAATTATCTTGTTGGTATTTAGCCAACAACATTTTTTGTCAGGTATAAATGTTTTGTAATTATGATAATTCTATGTGAAGGAAATTCTTGATAACAATAAATCACATTTAATAACATTAATTGTTGATTGATCCAAGATCGTGTTAATATTTAATGACCCGTAATTGTAGAACTTATAAGAATATTTTTAAAATAAAAATATTGATTTTCATCTCGTTTATTATTAAAAATGTATCGTTGATACGAATTTATAAATTATCAGTTCATATTATGTAATTAATAAATTATAGGTACTGTTAAAATAACACAATTAATATTGTCAATACGTAAAACGAGTTCTGATTACCCTTATATTGCCGAATAATTTAAGAAATACTATATTTAATAATTATAATTATAATTTTTCTCTGGGTATTATTTATTAATTTATTATTTATTTTTGAGTGTATGAGTAAGGTCGTTATTTTCAGAATAATTTTCAGAAGTTTTCATCAACTATGAATAATATATGTATCAATCATATACTTCATCAATTTTCGGGAGGTTTTAGGAAGATTTATTTATTTTTTTTAATTAATGAAAGTTTTTACGTTTGACAGAGAAGACAATTTTTTTGTAAAAAATATTCAAAACATCTTGTTCTATTTGCATTTAAAGTTTCATTATGTTTGGATCGACCAATTTCTTCAAATAAATTATTTAAGTGGAAAATTGACGTAAAAACACATTATTACATACAAATCGTATAATAATTTTCTTTAACGCTTTTAAAAAAAATCATGAATCACGATTTTCGAATTCTTTTCAGAATCGTTCGAGAAGTATTTACATATGATCATATTAAATTTTCAAAAGTTTTTGTCAAATATTTAAAACTCTATTGGGGATAAATTTTTTAAAAACAAGGTATTTTCAAAGTTCTAAAGTTGTCAAATTTTTTTGAAACTATTTACGAAGTATGTAGTAATATGTCCAGGTTATGTTGAGAAAAAAGTGTTTCCAGAAAAAAAATAAAAAAATAAACATCATGGTAAGACCATAATTATTCGCTTTATTCAGAATCTAAAACTTATTTCGAGCAACATTATTTTTGGAGTAATGCCGAAATTACTAATGCCGATTTAATGTAAATGCAGTTTTTGCTACATTTTGGGCTGTTTTTTCACCTGGGAAATTCACCCGAGACGAGAGGTCAATAAACCCTCTAAGTACCGTCTACATAATATTTCTGATCTATATTTGTTGCTTAATGAAACTTTTTGACAAAGTTAAGTTCAGCTAAAATTTTGTCCAGATAAAATAAAAAAATAAACATAAATAAAACAAATATCATTGTAAAACCATAAGATCCTTCGCTTCACTGAAAACTGAAAATTCACTAAGCGAATTCTAAATTTTAAGATATTGATTTAACAAATGTAAAAAATAGCGTTTAAAGGTACATACTATGACACTATGTTATACCCGCCACAGGAAAATCGCGGTGATCAAAAATAGTTATTTCAGAAAATTATAGCACGTTATCGCATTACTATTTATTTAAATTATTATTTCAAGTTAAAAATCGTTGCTGGGTATTACAAAAGTTATTGCATTATTAAATATATCAAATGGATCGTTTACTCCCTGTACTCACCCCATGGGTATTCTTCACTCCTCGGACGAGTTAATGTAGACGGGTGTATTGAATTGAAAAGAAATGATAGATCATTTCTTTAGTTTAACAATTTTGAGCAAAGCTTGAGAATTAAAATATACCATTCATATATTTTTATTTTTCAAAATTATCTTAAGTTTTTTTTCAAAAAAGACATTTTTTTACCAAAAGATTCAAAACTTCTTGTATCAGTACCTACAACTACTATCAGTATTCAAAGTTTCATTATGATTGGATGGACCTTAAAGTTTAAAAACACAACGTATCAAAACATATTTAAAAAATGCAATTTGTTTTATAATTATATATTGTAGGTACATTATACATACATTAGGCCCTAAAATTGTGTGCAGTAGCACACACTATGTGCAGTTGCTAATTTGAAATGTGCAGTAGCAAATTTAAATGTGTGAAGCACTTTTTCGATGTTTAAAAATGTTTTTAGATTAATTAATTATATTAAAAAATGATCGTATTGTATATACATATATTATATATATATAGTCAGTCGTCCAATATCTTGATAACGTCAAGGCGCTATAAAAATAATAACATTTGTTTTTAACTGCATTTATATAATTATATTTTATATTCAATATTAAAATAAAATATTGTTCCTAAATCGGAGTTGGTAAATTGCGTCCCTATAAGTACGGTAATGGTCATATACTATGTGAATTGCGGCCCGTGTACTTTTAAAACATACGTAAAATTGCGGCCCGAGTATTTTTAAAACATACGTAAATTGCGTCCCGGGAACTTACGAAAAAAATGAACTTTGCTTCCTTTCAGTCTCCTATTGACATAACCAGACACAGAACAAGAAACCACCATGATGTTGAATTACTTGAATTGCACTTTACAGTTTATAGTTTATAAATTATAATCGAAAAATTGTGTTTCAATTCGAATCCATATAAAAAGATAACTGATATATAAAACAACATTTTTATATTATATCTTTGGTTTCAATCACAGAAAAAATATATTTCATGGAATAATATAAAATGTCATGGATCAATCAATCATATTTTGCCCTGTTCGCATAAATGGATTCTAGATTTCAATTGTATTCGTTGAGTCGGCTATCTAGTTGTTTTATATATCTGTGGATGCTCTACAGTTTACAGTATTTTTTTTCAATCTAATAAAAATGGACGTTATGAAAAGTGAAAGGAATAAAACGTTGAAAATAGTTGATGGTTTCAAATTTCGTTTTCATAAATTTCTAAACAATGATATTCAACGTTGGTGTTGCACAGTTAAATCCTGTAAGTATTTTTTGAAATTTGATGATAATAATATTTGTATAGATAGTTTTAGGTCTGTTATAGTTATAGTCCTAAATCTGAAAAATGGGAAGGAAAATATTGGTTTTGTGGAAAAAAGGCTTACACGTAATTTACATATTAATAAGAAATAGTTAGATAGGCATATGTACAAAAATATACCCGGGCCGCAATTTATGTATATATAAAATATACCCGGGCCGCAATTTACGTAAAAAATTTGAAATGGGACGCAATTTACAGAGACCCTCCTAAATAAAGTAATTGTTATCATTTAATTTTTAAAGTCAATTAAGTTTTTAATTTTAAATGTATAGTCATATATCTATGATTGTATTATGATTATAATATTAAATATAAATAGTAACATGAATAGTTTTCTATATTTTGATTTTTTATTTAAAATATAATTTGATATAGTGCAATAAAAATAAATTAATATAATAAATATACATTTTGTATACTAGTGATATTAAATGATATTTTCAATAAGTATTTACCCTGTCCTATATAAGACACTGGTACCAATGTATATTATACCAATGTATACTATATTTACACCAAAAAAATGTTATGCTGAGGGTTTTGATTCATTTGCTAATTGGTAGAGCGCGTTGTGGTAAATGTCAATAAATCACTAAGTGAAAAAAAACATGTTGAATATTTTTAATTTTTTTTAAAATGTTTTCTCTATTTAATGATATTGACTACACAATTTTAAATTTAATATGATTTGAAATTCTTTTACTTTTGCCTTATTTAAGTTTCAAATGGTAATAGTTATGGTATATACTATACCATACCAATGAAATTATACAACCGATACATTGTTAAATATTATAATACATTTAAGTTTTAACTGAACTGCTCAAAGCTAAAAGGTCATCTTATATTGTGTTCATTATAACTTATTAAAAACAAACTCCAAAAACAATTACCTAAAGGAAGTTATATGCTCACAAAGATTTCCATTATTTTTTAATTATATGGTGGGAATTAGGTGTGCAGTAGTAAAATACACACATTTTAGGCACTGCATATTAATAATGTATATTGCTCAATTGTACTGTTCACATCATATTAGATATTAACTCTTATAACGTGTAATAGGACTTAAGAGTTTTATATATTTATATTATATATATATATATATACGTATATAAATTTTTTTTCTATGTTACTTCCATTGCCATATAATAATTATTGGATTGAACACGGCAAAGTTTTAAAAAAGTGATAATATATGCATTTTTTCAAGTTCGTTTGAGTTAAAATACGTTTTAATGAATTAACAATTTATTAAAGCCATGGAAAATGTAAACTACACGATAATTATTACAATTATGCACAATTATTAGACGAGTATTATACTTTTACCAGCAAAACTCAATGGTCTCAATGTTAGAATTTATACAAAACCAAAAATTCTCATGCGAATAATTTATTTATTTAATAATAGGATATGCATACTTTTAAATACTATTTACTGTATTTGAAACACATTTTATTTTTAATCGTAATATAATAAAATTAATTTGAATGTTACACAACAACAAGTATACAAACATGTATTATAACTTGAAACAACAATAATATTTTAGATTCTGAGTGAAGCGAAGGATCTTATGGTTTTACAATGATGTTTATTTTTTTTTTTTTCTGTAAACCCTTTTTCGTATAGAAATCCTTGTCCAGAAGTTTCGTCCGGCAACTTTTTAGATTCGAAATTGAACTGAGATAGTACTTTAGAGAGGTCATTTTTCCAAAATTTTCATAGTTTTTCCAGTAATCAAGAATAACGATCGAAAAACTGAGTAAAATCGGTAAAAATCCGCCGTAAACGGGATTTTCATTGTTCAGACTTTAGGTATTTAGTCATAAATCGAAACGTATTGCAGCTAGAAACTTGAAAATTTTATCCAATATCAAATACATACTTTTTTATATTGGACAACATTTTCAGAACAATTATAGCACTTTTGACTTAAATATAGAACTTTTAATTTACCAAATTGTTTAAAAGTTTTTATGTAATATAATTTTAAATATTTGACAAAAAGTTCTGAAAATTTAATATGACCTTACTCATATACCTACCTAATAATCCTAACAAAAATTCAAAAATCGTGACTCAGGATTTTTTTTATACACACTTTAATAAATTATTATTATACGATTTTTTACGATATTGTCTTATTTCTTTTAAGTTTATTTCTAATGAAATATTGAGTATACAATACTTATACACTGAAGCTTTGCTCAGAATCGTTTTATACTAAAGAAATGAGTCATCATTTCTTTAAAACTTGTCCGAGGACCGAAGGGACGAAGGACGAACTTGTACCACCATCATCTCACTTACCAGCTTTTTTTAGATTAAGTTGTGAAGTAACGTTCATATAGTACATTTTCAACATCAAATTATTATACCTATTTCTGTTTTCTTTAGACTCAGTGAATGATAAAACATGAATGATAAATAAAATAATATATATATATATATATATATATATATATATATATATATATATATATATATATATATATACATAAATTAATTTCTGGGTCAGTTTTGTCAGCCATTTGCGTAACATTTTACCTCAGCTTCAATGAGTTTGTAATCTGAAACATCCACAAAAATAAAGTATAAAACTGATGTGCTTTGTTCATTCGTTATCCGTCCTTATCCGTAGAACATGATTACTGATTACCAATCATTCATCAACGTATTTTTTGTCAGAGAACTTTTAGAATTTTTTCTCTTTATAAGAATGAAAATAGATACTTACTTTGACTTTCGATTCTCCATACATATCGGCAACGGAAAGTACCCTGTAAAAGGTTCTTCCCGTATTAATTTATCAATAAAATTTAGACTGTGCTATAATAAGAACACGTAAATAATAATATGTTTCTATAAAAGATTTTCGTGCGATAACCTAGTAATGTTTTGGTACAATTAAAAAAAAAAAAAAAAACATAATCATTTTAAATCAGGAATTTTTTCCAATGACATTTTAAAACGTAATATTATTACTGGTTTCCGAAAAACCGTCAATTTTTAATCGGTAAAAAGGTGGTTTAATGTTTATTCTAAATTTTCCAATTCAGAAAAAAATGTATTGGATTTAATGAAAAACACATATCAAATTAAAGAAAAACGGGTATGATTTCGAGCCTATGAAGTTATGTAATACATTTGAAGAACATTTTTTCATTAAATTATTGCTATTTATTTTCATCAAAATAAAAACAAATTTCATAAATTCGAAGATAATCTTACTTAAAATAATGATGAAGAATATTCAATATAAGAAAAATCAATAATGTAACCAAATGCATAGTGTCTTAAATCAAAGATATAATTCTCAATGATCTATGAAAACAATATAGTACATTTAATGGAAGATGGTATTAAATCAATGACACCTTTTATTTATTATAAAATACTGATATAGTTAAATCAATATTACCTTTTCTTTAAATTAAAAACTCTGGTGTTGAATGAATAACTATTGCATTAATATATGCAATAAATATAAAGGATTTTTTTTTTTTTAATCAAAGAAATAAAGGAATACAAAATTCATGCTAGATAAAATGTATATTTATATTTAAGTATAATAAAACATCATTACAATTTAAAAGGTCAATTCAGTTACTATAATTATATTATACAATGTTAATTAATAATAAAAAAAAATAAATAAGTACTTAAGACACATTTGTTATACTACACAATTAATTAAGAAGATTTTTAGGTTTTAAAAACAATTTAATATTTATGCATTCTAAAAAATCATAAGCTATCTATCTAATGCAATTGACAAATATAAAAGAAATGCACAATAAAATGTAAACAGTTTTAAAAATATTTTAATCTAATAAAATAAACATCTGCATTATTTGGAATACTATATAAATGAATAGGAGGTCCTTTAAAATCCTTTATATTTTTTAATTCACATTCATTTTTAATTATTTTATTTATTTTGCAAGAAGTCAAATGATTTACATAACAAATTATATCCATTTTTTGACAAAATATAAAAACTGTGTTCTTATCAAAACATACAATTTTTTTAACAAATAAACAGTTAATTCATTTTCATATGTTATAAGAACATTATTGTATGAATATTTATTATTAAAATACATAAGTTTATTGTAGCATAATGCATTATGTAACAAATGCTTGTACTCATTAAAACATAATGAAGTTATTTGATTAAAATGTTCATAAGTTGTAATGGGAGATCCATCATCTATTAGTTTATAATTGGTAAGATTATTAATATTAAAATTAAGAAGAAATTCAGAAAAATGTATGGATAATTTTATGCCAAGTGAAATTGATACATTAATCCGTGAATTTGTATTTTTAGTGTAAGACTTTAATTGTTTATGTTTGGATTCAAAATTGTAAGACCAAATAAATTTTAACGGACCAGACTTTTTAATTATGCTACAGTAATGAGCAAGAAAGTGGTGTTTGGGTTTTAGATTGTCATTAAATAGTTCTACATATTTTAAGTTGTGATACTCTATATACTTTTGTAATTTAAATAAAACTTGAATGTCAAATGTAGATAATAACAGTAAATCTATAATTTGTATTAAATTTATAAAAAACTTCCAAGTTGGATCATTCTCAGGGACTAAGTCACCAATTAGTAATGGAAAAAAGTGTACAAATGTTTGCATTTCCCTGGCTGACATTTTTATATGCATATTATTTAAATTAAGTATTTTTAAAGGTGGAGATATGTTACCTATTTCACTCTCCCCATACTGAAAATATTGTTTACGGTTATTTAAAGTTTCTAAATTGAAGTAACCTGATTTTATTAAATTTAAAATAATATGACACATATCATACACACAAACACCCTCGAATATATCGTGCATTATATCAAATAAAAAATTTTTAACAACATGAAATGAATTAACTAAATTAAAAACAGAGTTTTCATGAATACCTGTTTGCTTGTAATCATTTTTTTATGAAATCTTCTTCGTAATTGCGCTTATTACGTAAAGAATCAACAACTTCAGTAGCAAGAATACTTGTATTATTTTTATTAGAATGACAAAATCAACAAAAGAAAGTATCAGAAAATGATTTGGAAAAACCCAAAACACTATTTAGTATTTACACTCAAATTATCTCCCACAATCAGTCCTAATGAAAAATATATTTTTTCATTTCTTCCTGGCAAATTTAATTGAAGACCATTGCTTTCTAAATCATTAAGTTGTTCTATTAATTTAAAAAATGTTTTATCATTTCCTACAGCTTTAACATCTTTTGATTTGAAGAGTGCAGCAATAAAAATATTTTGTAAATTTGAACATAAATAAAAAGGAGCTGAAGGAAAACAGTAATAAACCCCTAAAGTTGATGACGAGTGAGAACCAAGAGGGTTGTTAATCTCAAAGTCATCAAAATATGAAAAATAAGGAATAACTATTTTATCAGAATGTTGTGAAATCTTATGCTTCCACAAATCACCATTACGAAAATTTGTATAATTAGTATAAGAATTTAAAGAACTGTGATTGGCTAAAATTGAGTCTAAAACACCAGGCAACTCAAAATATTTTTGAAATTGAAATTTAATTGGTAATAGTACCCCTTTAACTTTTTTTTCATCAATAGTATTAACATTATTTAAAATAATATTTTCAATGGTATTATTTAATTTAACAATAATTGGTTTTTCATATAATTTTTTTTCTTGTAATTTTTTAAGAAATTTATATTCTGAATCAATACTTTGAAATGGATTTTTACAAAACTCAGAAATAGTTTCTAGTGATTTTATTATTTTAGAATCTGTACAGCTAACTAATACTTTTGTTTCAATTTGCATAGCAATAGTTTTAGTTATGAGCTCTGTAATGTCAATCTGCAATTCGATAGCTTGTTTTCTAGAAAGATTAATTTTTCCGTAGTATTTAAGACATTTTTAATGCGGAATCAAGCATAAAATTCATATTTACTTCTGCAGTATCATTTTTGATTTTATTTGAATGATTATCAGAGTATAGATCATTATAAGGTAATTTTTGTCGAGCTTAATATTCAATAAAAGCTCTATAGAAAAAAAAAAAAATAAGGTGAATTTAGCAATTTAGTTGCATTAATACTACATTTATTACTAGAAATACTTTGAGAACTAATTGTAACATTATTAATTTCTGTTTTCATATGCTTTGCAAACGAGCAAAAAGATGTAAAACTCTGAGTACAATTAAGAACACAACATTTACATATTTCATTAGAACGAAGTGAATGAAATAATTTTAAATGAATAAATATTTTTTGTAGATCATTAATTAACAAATTACATTTGAAACAAAACAAATCCATATTAAATCTATACACATTTTAAATTGTAAATTAGTTAGATAAATATGATACAGAAATAATATTACATAAATATGATAAATACATAAATATGATTACAGAAATAAGGGCAGAACTTTTTACATCAAATTCAGAATAAATATTATAAATTTAATTTTGCAAAAATGTCCACACTAACACAGATTCAATTGGGTACTTCAAGTTAAAAACATGAAATATTTTGAAACATAAATCTACAGCTTTAACAATATTGGGGCATTTGTAATATGTATTAAAATAGTAAACAAAAAATTCTTTAGAATCAATATACTCATCTCCTATGATACAGATTAAGGGCTGTAAAGTTTGTTTCTTTTCATATTAACTGTCAACTTTATTTTGAATCTGTATGTATAAGTCACTGGTGTTGGCGCAAAGTAATAAAAATGAATTTCGGGCATCAGCTATTGAAGTTTTAAAGATACGTTTTGAGTTTGTAGCCTTGTCAATCTCATATGATTTTGAAGTTGGAATAATGAGAGAATTCAGTAAAGCAAATATAACAGTATTTTTAGAATCTGTAAAAAATAACAGATGTAAGTACATTGAAATTCATTATACAACATAATAATTATATAATAAGTTTACTTACCTAAATCAATTTCAGAACTTTTATTATAAACTTTCTTCAATAATTCTTTGCTATTTAAATCTTTAATGTTATTATGCATAAGAGTTGATAGTTTAGGAATAAGCAGTGGCCATTTTTCAAATAGCAAATTTTCTTTCCCTGAGTAGATGTACTCAAAATCAATATCAATCTAAAAAAAAAAAAGCCATATTTTTAGAATTCCTACTCAAATTATTAACATGTGTGTGAAGGTACAAAATTATACCAAATTATGTCCAAATGACTGTTTGTATAAGGGCCACTGGTTCAATATATCATTTATTTTGGTATCTTTATGTATAAGAAATGTCCGACGATATTTTGCAGTTTCTTGCCACTTAATTAATACATCTTGAAGAGGTTCGATGTGAAACTGAAGCCATCTTTTAGAAGTAACCAATGTCTGATCTATAGATATTATATATATATATATATATATACGTATTTATAAAGCATATCATACATCTAAGTAAAAACTAATAATATAATACATGGATGCAGGTTGTTGAATATTTTTAGTAATTTACTAATAGGTAGTAATGTTAACATAAGAAATTAAATATAAAAACCTTACCATCAATTCGCAAAGGAAGATATTGAGGTTGATTAAAATTATCGATAGAGCTGGAAGCAGTTGATCATTTAATTAAATAAATTCTTAGTTGAACTCCAAAGGTCATTTTTGCGCAATTTTGTGACAGTATTATGATATTTTTGATACAACACACCTTTTGGTTTGCGTTTTGGAACATTCAAAAAATAAGTTTCCTATTTCATACAAATAAGTAGGAATTACAATTAATATAAAATTAATTATCAAAATGGATGCTTATTTAAACACACCTTAACTTCAGATTTAAAATATTTTACTTTAGTGTCTGCTATATGTTCAATCAACTCGGGTGAAGCATGAATTTTATGTTCAATTAAATATTCTATAACAACATCTCCTAAAACTTTTCTTAAATTATCTGATAATTTACTGTGCTTTTTATAATATGCTATAATTAAACTTCCTTTTCCAGATTTATTTAAAATATCTTCTATATTTATCTATATAACACACACACAAATTACTAAAATGAAACTATTAAGTAGAATTAAAATTTAAAAAATACTTAAAGAGAAGATAAATCATAGTGGTAAATAATATAATTTAGTGAGAGTAAATAAATTGTATTATGTTTAAAAACTTAGTACCTATACTACTAATTACTATTGAACATTACTAAATGGTACTGCCTATTGTGTGAACCCTTACTACTAATAGTTTGACTTCTAACTGTAACTTTAAATATATTACCTATGCAATTTGAATCTATTTTAAATTCAAATGTCCATATAAAAATAATATGTACCTATAGTATACTAGTAATAATATTTGTATATACCTATCGCATATTCTTTAAATTAAAACAAAAAATAATTTTCTATACTATG
Source organism: Therioaphis trifolii (assembly GCA_027580255.1). Lineage (NCBI taxonomy): Eukaryota > Metazoa > Arthropoda > Insecta > Hemiptera > Aphididae > Therioaphis > Therioaphis trifolii. The sequence goes on from CM050405.1 coordinate 41,526,044, forward strand.
AATTCACTGTCCTGCCATAATTAAAACATTTAAGTACCTGATCTTTCAAAACCATTGAATTAGTTGAGCTACATTCAGATTCAGAAGACTGAGCTGTTGAAGACGATGAACTACAATCTATATTCTGGTTATACATTGATTAATATAATTAATAATATTATTATTATTATAATGAGTAAATAACATACTTCAAAAGTGTTTTGCCACTTTTTTAAATGATGTTCAAAAATTATTCGCTGTCCATAGTTTTCAGCTGGGCATAACGTATTCAAATGATCGGAGTTCATTAGCTTTAAACTTTCAACATTAATACCATGATCTAAAAATATTAATAGGTACACAATTCATTATTGTTTGTAGGTAAATAATATAATACACAATTAAAATAAATTATATTTTACAAGTTAAACTTAGTACATATACTTACTAATAAACACATTAAAAAAACAGTCTCCTTTCAATTCGACCAAAATATCTAATAAAGCTCCTGTTTCTGCATTAAATATTACTGCACTGGAAGTATTTAAGTTACCTATCCAATTCATCAGGATCAATAAACTGCAAATCCGACATAATTTTCTTACAAGTAGCTTCAACTAAAGTGAACTTTTAATGAAAATGTAAAAACTACACTTTTGATAAACAAACCTATTTAACTTAATCACGACCAGCAGGCACCAACTACTTTAAGGTGTAATAAAATGTATTATAAACACCAAACGTTTAAAAACTAAAACTTGTAAAATGCAATCAAAAATTCGAAAATGCAAAAGAAATAGGTAACGCGACACACTGTTATATTATAAATAATTGTCACGGCACAGCCGAACAATAATAATTTACTATTGTTGAACTTATAAGTATATAAATATTTTAATTAATAAATAAATAATATTTTTTGGATGAGAAATTTTTGTGATAACTGGCAACTGATAATACATATTATATCGGATAAATCGGATTAATGATTAGTGATTGCTCTATGATACGCAAAGATGGAACATTTAGCCCGAGGAATGGGTGACGTAGTCGTACCAAACGAATGATGGAACGAAACGTCACCTGTCGAAATGGTTACCTAAATGGTCACGATGGGTCATTTCCATAGACATAATAGAATGTCTATGGTGTCTGTTCTATTATGTTTATGGTCATTTCGACGACAGTGTTGCCAGGTTTGGGGAAATTTCCTCTTTCTGGGGATTTTTGGTGTATAATTTGGTTTTGGAGATTTTTCTGGGGAATTCAAATATTCTGAGGAAATAAGTGCTAAGACTGGAGATTTCTTGCATTTTGATTATTTACCATGTTATGGAAAATTGTTTACGTTATTATGTCGGTCATAAGTCGTAAACTCATAATACCCTACGGACTTTTTGCCGAAAATGAAACGTATAAGCAATGACCATAGATATACAACACTTGTGTGTGGAAATATCTATGGCAATGACCAAGAAAATGCGACGCCTACACGGGTTATAAGCGAATATACTCTAGATCCTATAACCTAAAATTGTTATTCGTCGGCCGTCGCTTCTTACTCGTGCAGTGCGTAACTTGAATTATTTTGTTTTTTATTATTGTGGTTATAAGCGACAAAATGAGTGATAGTGAAAGCTCTAATGAAGGACCATCGTTTAAATGGCCTAAAAAAAAAAAATCATGTAAGCATACGTTTCGTCAAAGTTGGTTTAAGTCCACAGAGTTCAAAGCGTGGTTAAAAATTCTTTAATAAAAGTGCTTAGATAAATAATAAAAATGCGTGGTTTTTTATGTCTAAAAAAAATGTTTTTAATTGGTGGGGGTGGTTTACTACTCTTAATATCGCCCCCTCCCCCTAGGTGAAGGCTTAAATACGCCACTGCATACAATCTATTTAAAAATCTTAGTTTTAATGTTGTTTTCATAGTATCAAGTATTATTTATTATCTGTTTCTATTATTTCAATACTGCTTTCCATTAACTATAAGACAAATTCAATGAATCAAGCTGATGGTATACACTGATAAAATTAAGTAAATTATTTTCATACATTCATAGAATTATTTCTTTCTTTCAACTACTTTTAATAATTGTTTTAATTACATTACATTAAATTAAAACAATGTAAATTCTATTTTTGAATTGACACATGCATATACTTAATAAAATTAACTATTCTATAGATTTTAATAATTAATATTATTCATTTCTATGATACCAATATAATTAGATGTATTACTTAACATTAAAACAACGATTTTTTTTTAAAATAAAATCAAAGAAAGTATATTTAATATAATAGAATTTTCATTGTTTTAAAATAATTCATAATACATTCAAAGAAGTTCTTAAAGTAAATAATGTATGAAACGATATATTTAAAAATAAGACAAGCTTTTTTCTGAGTGAATGGTGCTAACGACACTTCTTACGTCACAGAGAGTTGAGAATATTTGAAGAGTCTCCGGTGAATTATAATAATAATTGTAACCCGAGGTCATCACGACAGACCAGACCAACCACTGCTAAATAAATAATAATTGTATTCGTCATTTTTCCAATAATAATTGTTCACCGTCTTTTTTTCCCGGCGAGCTGCATGCCCACCACATATTATTATCACGCACGTATGATGAAGTCGTCGACGTTCGCGCGTAATGTGTGTACTGTGTATATTTGGGTCACATACCCAACTGATAAAAGGGGCCATAATCGTCATGAAATTTTCATCGTCTCGTTGTAGATGAACGACGGGTGTAATGACAAACTCAACTTTGTCCAAAAGTTTTATCCAGCGATTCTATAAATCAGAAATCTGATGTAGATGGTACTTTGATGGTTTATTATGCTCTAGTCTCGATAGTTATTTCCAGGCGAGCGAAAAATCAGCCTGAAATGGACTAAAAACGGCGAAATTCGCCGTAAACGGCCTTTTTTTTTTTCATTAAATCGGCTTCAGTAATTTCGCCATTACTCCAAAAATAACGTTACTAGAAAATTGAAGCTTACACCGTATATTATTGACGTATCACTACATACATTAAAAAATATTTCAAAACAATTCGACAACTTTTGGGCTAAAATAGAATTTTGAATATACCTTGTTTTTTAAGTTTATCCCTAATTATGTATTAATAAAATGTATACGTTTCGCTATGTTGTATTCAAATATCGCGGGAATATTACAAGTCTCGCTGTTTAAACGCGTATAACTAGGCTAATAGTCAATTTGTTGATTTAAGCCCTTATAATAATTTGAAGCTTTGGAACTAAATTTTTAATTTAATATTGTTTTATTGTAAAATTATGAAACGGTTTATTTATAAACAAATGATAAACTTTCTTAGCAATATTTTTGTATTATTAGATTTGTTCATTTCTTTACTTACGTTCGCCGTTCAATTTTTTTCATGGTAAAAATCTTATAATATTATTATATTACATTACAGTCACGGTGAAATAAAATTTTGTTCTAAAATATTGATTACACTTTTTATAGCTTTTAATGCTTTTATAGTTTATACTATTTGTTCTCATGTTATTGAGTGACACGACGACATCAGCCGTAAAAGTTCGGAGAATCAGTGTAATCTAGACGCAATAATAATGAGATATGAGTTTTTTGTACAAACCTTTTATTTTATTTATTTTATTTTGGGTGATACGGGTTGATTACTTGATTAGCACTAGGATACTGACAAAATGCTTAGTGTGATTCTAAGCTCTAGCCATAGTATGTTCAGTCTTGTGTGTATTATTACTTTCATTTGTCAGACGTCAGTACTTGTGTGTAATGTACAATCGAATTACTACAATTTTATAGTTAAGCATGTGTTACTTATATTTTTCAATTTATATTGTTTAATATTGTTTGGTGAAAACAATGTGAAGGCAGTTTTACACAGTTCAAAAAATAAAAATAAAACTTCGTACGTGTTAGTAACCGTATGCACATCATTGTAGCAATAGATATAGGTACGTACAAAAAAAAAAAAAAACATAATCGCACACATTATAAAACGAACGGGTACTATAGGTATGCTTGATTAAAACATGTCGCATTAAAACATACTTGAGATCAAAGTTGGTGAAAACCGACTGACGGAATTAGCTCTTCTATTAATTCATAATGACATACAAGTAGACCCAGAAAAAGAATTTTCAAAATTTGCTTCATATTCCAAAAGGATGCACTTAATTTTATAATTTTTTTGATTAAGTTATTATTATTATCATTAAAATTGTATTTATTTATTTTTTTCATAATTCATCATACTACCTAGTATTCACAATGAATAACATTATGTCAAAATTTTGATTTCTAAAATTGTTTTATTATTATTATTATTATTATTATTATTATTATTATTATTATTTACACTTTATACATACATGCCAATTTTATTATTTACAGTCATAAATTATGAGTTTAAAAGGTTTAATTCTTATATTGTATTTTTAATATTTGTATAAAAAGATTACGGGTTTTGATGTATACACTTGTAACACTTTATTTTATACCTACTTATTTTAATGAAATAAATGTAAATTTAACGTCAATATATTTACGTCAAAATAATTAAACCACCCCCAAAACAAAATCCTGGGCACGCCTCTGTATGTACAATAAAATATGTTTGAAAATTATTTTTAGACGAATGATTAGTTAATAAGTAATAACATTACTTTATGTGTATTGTATTTACATCAGTAGGTATTATTATTATTAGCTATCAGCAGAACAAGCAGTCGCTTGTCAGTCGCCAGTCGTCACAAGCACAAGCACAGTACACGCATACAACCTGTATATTTTTTTACTCTAGGTAATATTAAAGTTTTGTTAGTGTTATCAAACTAATTTGTGACATGGCATTACAACCATATAGTTTTGAGCCAACAATCAACGATATTGACAGTAATTTCAATCCGATGCATTTCGCTAACGAAATTTTAAATACAAATCAGTGTATCGAAAACAGATCTATAAAACCAGTGAACGAATGGTGTTTATGTGAGAAGTGTTTAAATATAAGTACTGATCGCGAGTGCGTTTGTTGTATTGAATTTGAAACGACGTACGACTGAGGCCTAGACGACTAGACAGTATTAATTATATTAATTATTACAGTTTTTATTTTGATACACCACTGGGCAAATATTGTTATTTATATTACGATAAACACAACATTATACTAAGTTAAACAATACTGTAAATATCTAAAAACATTATTTTCTGTATTTAAAATTGGTAAAGTTTTAATCGAAACGGCTATGACGTATTCTAATCTTGTCAATAATTTAATATCATATTCAATCGATTCTTCTCAAATAGAATTTTGCTTTTCGGCAATTTGACGGGATTTTTTTCGTCCATTACTTCTTACCCCTTATCTTTATATTTCGAACTGATTATCTCTGAACACATCAATGTTATTGTAAATACAGTGGAACCTCTTCTAACGGGTACCTCCTAGTAGCGGACACCACCCAATAGAGTACGATTTCTTGGAGACGGGTACATTTTCATTACTTTTCAATGTAAAAACATCCGAACATCGGACAACTATTATAATCTAAATTTAAAAGTAATGACAAAACACTGTTAAATTTTATTGGAACCTCTTAAAGTCACTATGGGTAAATAATATTATATTACGACGAATGATGACCATTATGACGAAAATATCAATATATTGACAGCAGATATTTTGTACATTTCGTTAGTTATAGTGACGGTTTTCGACGCGATGCGTTCATTAAATCGTAAGCGGCTGTCGCTATACAAAAAGAGAGGCATTTTAGATTTTTTTTAAAACAATGGAAACCTAGGAGTCCACGTATTAGTAGAAAAATTGCACGTAGGGAAAACACTGATCGCAGATAATATATTATCTAATAAAGAAGACATTTTTAAGTCATGGGTTGAAAATGGAAACAATGAACGTAAATTCACAATATGAAGGAAATGTGATCGATAATGAAATTTTGGTCTGGTTTAGCAAAGTACGGGGGAAAAAATTCACTTGTTTCGGGGCTATCGGTATAAGAAAATTTTTTCGATTTTTTCCTATCAAATCGAATTGTATTTTAGTATGTATCTATGCTTTTTTTATACATTTTTTCAAATAAATATATGTACATTTTGTATTATGATATACATGTGTATACATTATTAAAATAATTAAATTTAACTTAGTGCATATTTTCTCCTATAAAACATTTGTTCTGTATGAATTTCAAAAATGTATCCCCTCCGAAAAGTGGACAAACTTCTGGTGACTGAGAGTGTCCGCTACTCAGAGGTTTCACTGTATTTGGACGACTAGCGATAAATATATTATTTTATTTATAGTGGAACGCTTCACAAATATCGGGGTCGCTGCAATTCACCTGGCTGCGTCTCAACATTTTTTATTTTCGGGACGCGATTCACCGAACCCGGAAATAATTGTACATTTTTATCGAATCGACTATTTTATAAGCCGGTACGTTTGAACTCTTCGTCGTCTCGACTTCTCGACCGCGTCGGCTAATACCGCAAAATCGGCCGTTTTAACTGTCGGCTCTCGGTCCTCCGAATCGCAGTATGTAGTGTCTGTATTTTTCAACGTCGTCATAAGCACCGATACACACGCCTTAGTTAGCATTCTCAGGATTTTTCGTTGGAACTGGGATATGAAAATGTATTAAGCGAATCGAGCATCGGAGTCTATGCCACCACACCTCCTTCCACAGTATAATTTAGGTATAGGTTTGGCCTATTTATTAAGTACTTCTATGAACGCATTGAACTGGCATTAACGTATGATCACAGGTATAGTAATTATTGTGCAAACGCAGACGATTATCGGATTACGGAGACATCACAAAGTCTAAACCATTAACAGTATTTGTCTACATCTGTACACTGATCGTTATAGTAACAAATAAAAATTATAACGGTTCACAAAATTATTTTTATTGATTAAAATTTGTATTATTTATAAAAAAAAAAAAAAAAAAAAAAAAAAACTTAAATATCAGTATACCATATAAACGCCTACTTATCAGTACTTATATTTTGGACTAAAACAAATGGCACGGGGGATCTATCCCCCAATATCCGCCCCCTCCCCCCGCGAGAACGCCCGTGCTCACCACGTAAACCAGACGTGTTGCAGACGTACACGGAAACGCGCGAACGGCGTACACGAATACAACCGGTTCGTGAAATTCTCGACCCGTCCGCATGTATACACTGCACCCTACAGGTACAATAAAAAAAAAAAATAACCCGTACGAGAACGTAACGCTGCTATGTAAACGTTCATCGGTGGTGATCCCACTCGTATATACGAATATACTCGCACGTACGTCCCGGCGCTCGAGTGCATTCTTTCACACACGACAATAGAAAACAAAATAAAAATAATAATAATAATAATAATACCTCGCGATCTTATCTGTGTCGTCGGTCAGCTGCAAACGCGGGGAGGTTCGCAACACGTTATTGCGAAAACGGTGCCGAATACCCGTCGAGTTCGCAAAACCATCCACCAGAGTATCAGGGCCTCATGAGTCGTACCGAATGCCCATCACCACGTCGATGCACCCTCCGTAAAGAAATAAAAATACGGTGCCTAAAACGACCTTCAGATCATGAGTTCCTGATACGAATTGCATCGTAAAAGGAATATTGTACCAGGTCGGATTTGCAGCTATGGTCGCTTGCATGGTTTGAATTCATATTTATTTGATTGTTTTTTTTTCTACTCTTATGTGTGGACTAACAGTACGAGTACACGCGGATCAAACCGTAGCTAGGGGAGGTTTTTCGAGTTCAAACCCTCCCGAAAGTTTTTAACCCGAAACTTTTTTATTAAATACAATTATTATTTATTATTAATTATTAATTATATTCGTACTTATTAAACTATAAGTACGAATCAATAGTAGACGAGTGACTGTGAAAAATAGTTAATCATACTCATCAAATCTTAAAACCATGGGCGCCGACTATTGGGGTGCTGCGGTGCTCAAGCACCCCATGAATCATTCTATGGGGTGCTCTGCACCCCGTGAAATAAAAAGATAGAGCAATACGTAATTTAATACGTTTATAATTTTTTCGTTGTATAATATTTATGACGACAATATATTTTGGATGTTTTGATAACTCGTTCCTAACATACGTAGATATGAAATAATTTTAAATAATTTTATCTATTATAATTAATATGAATTTAAAAGTTTTAATATATGAAAAAGGTTGTATTAAATAAGGTAACAATTTATGTTGAAAAAAATTATTATTTATTTAATTTGACATTTATTAATATCTAAGGATTTTAGGCACCCCGTGAAATTTGGGAAACCCGGCGCCCATGCTTAAAACCATTTAATTTGAGGGTTTTCGTGTCGAACGGCTCTTGTTGAATTTTTTACATTTTAATAATTTTAGACAAAATACATATTTACCATCTAACCCCCGCCAAAATAGTGTGCTGTCTACAGCCGAGTATGCGGACCATGCGGTCAATAACCATATATATATATATATTATATATACAGTAGAAGCCGCTTATTAGAAACACGGATAATTGATTGTACGGCCGGTCTCACACTAGAACCGACTATATGCGACTTTTGGTCGTACGTAGTCGGACGACTACGCACGTACTTTCCCGACCTTGATAATGTAATTAGCGCTCTCACTTTAAACCCGATTTTGTCGTGCGATCACGTGCGTTTAGCTCCGACCTGCGACTTGGTCCCAACTGTCTTGGATTTTTGTCCGCAGTCCGTACGACTTTGCGCAGTAACATTTTGTCTCCAACAAGTTTGAGATAATTATACTGCTTGTACAAAGTCCGGCGGACGTGCGTAGTCGTTTTGAGTGTGAGACCGGACTAGTCGTCCGTTATCGTACATAATCGATAGTTGCACGTAGTCGGATCTAGTGTGAGACCGGCCTAAATCGCGTTATTGAAACAAAATGTCCCGGGACGGGCCAGCCGTATATTAGAACATTGAAAATAAATCGGATTATTGAAACATCACATTGGTTATTTGAAACAAATTTTAGAAGCACATTTTAGAAGCTTTTAGGCAGTTTTAGAAGCTCTAAATGTCCTCAGAAGAGCCGTCCAGCATAGTGTGGATGAAATAGGTTTTGAACAGCATTTACTCGTATGAAATTAATATGGTCATGGAGTTACTCGACGCAAAAAAACTAACAAAGACAGATAAATATTTTAAATAATATAGTAAAATATACCTGTACATCTGAACATAGTTTTTTAAATTATACAATATACATTAATAGATAAATATACATATACAATATTATACATACATAGTTAAATATGTATAAATACATATATTTTTCACGTATTTTTCACTTTTTTTTTCATAGTACAAATCAAACCAATCGATTATTAGAAACAGTCGGTTAATTGACACATTTCACTTTGGTCCCAAAGTGTTTCTAATAAGCGGCCTCTGCCCTCTACTGTATATATATACACCGATTATATATATATATTATATCGATTATATTGATTACATCAGTTGAAAGATAAAGGCCCGGCGCACACCAATTCAGTGTGGCGGCGGTGCAGTGGCGTTGTGTATGCGGCGCGCTGCATGCAGTGATGCATGGCAGTTTTTTCTTGCAGTGCGCGTGCGGTGAAAAGTCAAAATATAAACAATTATCGATATGTTAGGAACATTGTTTAACAAGTTGTTGTCAATTGTAATCATTGTATCAAACTTCAAACTACCTAATAAGAGTACACAATAATAACACAGAACATTATTTTTGGTATTTTTTAATAAATAAAAAACTGACCGCGCCACCGCCGCACTGCATTGGTGTGCTTTTGCGGTGCGGTGCGGTGCGGTGCGGACGCAGTGTTTTTCGCGCGCTACTACCGCCGCCGCGCCGCAACCGCACTGCATTGGTGTGCGCCGGACCAAAGGGGTCAGATAAAATTTGCTGATACATCTCGTATAGGTGCGATACACGGTGTATTTTCCCAACTATATATTTTAAAGTTACTAAATTATAAAATAGTTGCATTCCGAACTATCGTGTAATATAAATCATAATGACGTAATTAAGAAGATTAGTAGATGGTCGAAAAGAATATGCTTACTCATTTGTTTCATTTTTTATGGACATTAAAGCAGTTTATAAGAAATTGTTTTTATTATTTTTTATTATTTTCTATATTACGGATTATTATTTTTTAATGAAATTTTATAATGCTAGTGTATTATATTTTTTTGACCAAGTGCTTATTTATTTATTTATTTATTCGTATGGCATAACTAATGTTTATCAGTGGCGTAATCACGGGAGTGCACGACTTGCACCCCGTTGAAAAATGTAGCAGGTGCAAAGATAAGATTTTGCATCTGCTGAAACTGAATTTTAACCAAATAAAAGTATACTATATAGTACTGTTATATTGTTTTGGTATTATTACAATAAAAGGTTAAATTTTGTATTAAAAAAATATTAATTACATTATAAAATAATATTATATTTTAATTAAAATGTATTCAATATTCATGTAGAGTTTAAATAATGAAGATTGTACAGATTGTGTTGTGAACAATTTTCATGTTTGGATGTAATCAAATTTAAAATGGTAAATAATACGCGAGCAACGCAAATTGCTTTGAAAACGACCCAATTCGACTTTTTGATTTTTGAATACATGAAAGTTTTGCACCTGCTGTACTTTTAAGGAATTACGCCAATGATGTTTCTAAACTATATTTAATTACAACGTAATATAAAGATATTTAGGAAAGAAAGAACAATGAACGATATATAATTAGTAAGCAATAACAATGATAGGAACAGCATTAATATCGACAGTAATATAATAGTAGGTAGTAGGAATTATCATGTTTATTTCACATGTTCAGATCAAGCCGATCACGGATCCAATCGATGACATTCAAACAATCTAGGCAATCAGTATAATAAATGACTGCCCTATTTGAAAATATAACGGTTGCTGGAATGACTTCATCAACGCAACCGCGAATGCCATCGATTGGACCAAGTTCTAACAAACTAATTTTGTGATTGTAAATATGGTGCATATAAATATCCCAAGTGATCTACATCTCATTATATATTCCGCATACTCGAACAGTAACATTAAGTTAGTAGTCCGCATATGACCGCTACACATTTTTTTTTTTTTTTTTAATTACTTTATTAATACTATCCTGTTTATCCTGAGTAATGACAATATAACTCACGGACTTTTATGAATAAAACGAAAAATACACCTGTGCAAAAAATATTTAATGTTATTGTATTATTATATTTAACACACTTAAAATAATACTTAAAATCAGTGATTTTTAAGGACCAAAATGCGTCCGGTTTTTATAGCCATATTTCAATCACAGCCCGATTAACAATTTTATCGCTGATTATTTTGTCATAGCCCTAATGCGTCTGCGATATAATCGTTTATGATTTTAATATAACCCGACTGCGTCCGCGTTAGAATCACTGATACTACAACTTTTCAATAGCGCAACTATATCTGAAATAATTTTGGTATAACCATATTTTATTTCGATACCTCTTAGTTACTGATTACAAAATCCAGTATCATTTTGTATTTTTCCAACGTAATATCTTACTTTGTATCTCGTGTATTAATTTTATATAATTGGAACATTTTTGTTCTTATAAATAAATTCATATTATCGAAAGCGATAAATATGAAAGCAAACAAATTACGAGAGATAACTATGTGAAAATGATGGCATTGAAAATCAAACAAAAAATATACTGCATAATTAAAAAAACAAAATTTTGAAGTGTAGTTCAGTTCACCTGCTAGTGGTGCATCCTGGGTAGCGCTAAATTAACTAAGACGTACAAGTATCATTTAGGTGCACACACACACAAGCTACGTGAAAAAATCTTTTTTTTAAGGACGCAATCTGGTGATACTTTATTGCGGACGCACTCGGTACATTGGAAAAATGGTTATCTTGGGACGCACTCGGGAGACAGTCGATTTTTAAACTGGATACCACGAGTCAGTGGCATATTTATAGGGGGCAATGCCCCCATCGAAATAAATAAAAAATGTTTAATTTTGAGTGACATTAAAAAAAAAAATTGTTCATTGAAATGTAGTTTTTGTTTATTTTTCAAATAACAATTCACGAAAAATGTTATAGAGTTTTTTATTTCTCCGATGGTGTAAACAGAGTCGAAAGGTCTATAGTATTCAAGCAATTTCAAAATGCAAGATCGGTCCCCTTCGAAACGAAATCCTATATACGCCACTGCCGCGGCCGTGAGTATTCTGCAAATGTGCCTCAAAGCGATATATATATTTTGTTCAATGACCGATTTTATTAAATTGTTATACACTGTATCCATTATTGTATGGTCAATTGTTACCTAAACTTTATATTGTAAATTCCAGTATCCGTACATACCCACGCGTTTTTTAATTACATCAAAGTAGGTATAGATTGATTTTTAGAAGAACAATAACCGTTATAATTCAACCAAAATTATTGTCAGAGAAACAGAGAAACCTCTGAATACCGGACACTCTCAGTCGCTGAAATATTGTCCGTTATCAAGAGGTATCCGCTATTCAAAGGGTAAAATAAAAGAAGTAAAAATGTAACCATACTCATAAAAATGTCTGCTATTTAGAGGTGTCCGTTATTTGGAGATGTCCGTTAAGGGAGGTTTCACTGTATTTCAATAGGTATTTTTACGTATGAAGTAGTAATTTAGACTTTCTTAATCATATTATTGAACGTTTTTGAAAGCAGATGCTCATTTAAAATATTCCTATTATTAATTAATCAATACGCAGTCACTGCGTAAAGATTAACTATGATTGACTTGGAAAAAATGTAGTAGAAGTAATCAATATTTGAAGTTTAAATTATAAAATTAGTTACATAAAATATATTCTTCGACAGGCATGTCAAACACGTGGCACTTAACTTTTTTTTGTGGCCCATGACTACCAGGTTAGTTTAGCATAAGAAAACTTAAGTGAAATTTAAAAACAAAGATAACAAAAAAATAAATAAAAGGTTCATTCTATTTTGTTTCAGAAAGGTATATTTAGTAGCGAAATCGATTTACATATTATATTTATTACACCGACTTTAACTGTAAACTTAACCTAACCTAACGTATTAGTAATGTAAATCATTTACATTTTTGTAATTTAAATAAAATCTTATAAATAATGAAAAATTTCATAATAAATCTAAGTGTATTTTAGATAAATTATATTAAATGTTTTTTTTTTCAAAATTTTTGTTTTGCGAGCCTGCATAATATTTTATTTTATTTTTTTGTCCAAATTACAACATTGAGTTTGACATGACAGTTTTACGTACTTATAGAAAAATAACAATCGACATCTAAAACTTAAGCCGATATTGCGAGGATAGATGTCCAAGTTTGATAATATAGATAGTTAAATATGGTTAACAACATAAACTGTATAAACAAAATTTTTCAATTTGAACGTCATTAACTTAATCAACTAGTAGTCGACCTTCAAATAATAAATTCCGAAAATTACTCATTGACTTTATGTAATGTATGAGTCTATACCAGTGGTTTTCAACCGGTGTGCCGCGGGCCCGATTGCGTACATTTGACCTTTTTGCGACTCGTTTGCGTACAAATTTACAACTCGATTGCGTATACGAATTTTTAATACCTGCGATAAATGACCTAAAACGTATGACTCGTTTGCGTACATAAACTATAGCAAAAGTCTACTAAAACCCAAAAGAAAAATTTCAGTTTAAATGTATATTTGTGAATTGTAATATCTACGTCATTTATAGCTTGTATTATACTGTTCAAATATGTAATGTAAACATTTAGAACTCCTGAGCCCCCACACGAATCTTCTCAGTGGGGCCCAGCATTTCATTGTATAAAACCAAAATTAAATAAATAAATAAATAAAATACTACACAACACAAACAAACAATGTCTATAAACTTTATTTTGTGAAATTCAACCTTTAAAGAGGGTTATAAGTGTTGAAAAGTGTAAAATTAGAATAAACCGCGGAGCCAAAACCGGTGAAGCTATGAGTATGATATTCGGTCAGTAGTTTTGTTTCATAAAGTAGACATCTACTAAAAAAGGATGTTTAATATTAAAATTAAACAAGCAAATCAAGGATACTTCTTGAAGTCCGATTTCAATGTATGTATGTAATATGTATTTCGTTGTTGTCTGGACTATGTTCGTTAGGAAACTGTTTCGATTAAAAATGTTATTTGATTGAAAATTAAAAATCGTGTCTACAATTCTAGGACAGAAAAGATGTCGACGAATTCATAAATATTTCCAGAATGAAAATCGGACCACAGAAAGTATATATGTTAAATTAACTCCCGCTTATTGATCTAAACCAACGGTTCCCAACCTTTTTATTAGTGCGGACCATCAATTTCGTAAACAAAACTTAGAGGCCCTCAATGAGGTGGCCCTCAGTGGCGTTTCCTGGTTTTGAAAATCGGGCGTTAAAATTTTGATTAAACCATTTTTTTTTATTGTATTTTACATGAGTTTATTGTTTTAACAACACAAAAAAAATACTATGTCAACTATCGACTAAAGAGGTACTAGGTTCGTATAATCGAAATCGAATTACCAATAGTCGTTAAAAATAAAAATAACGCCTTACAGCGCTATGACTATGTGTTGCGCCGCCCGTTTCACGCGACGCGTGACTTATCGCAATGTAGAGCTGATACACTAAATACATCAAAGCGTTGGAAAATATTTTAACGACTTAAAATTTCTATTAATATTTCTATATGTAATAAAATGTAACATAATATGTAATAGTTATCATTTAAAATGCGATGTATCATTGCAAGTCCATGATTATATATTTCATTTATGATTGGGCGTTAATGCACAACTTGCACACCCGGAGCAAACACCACTGGGCCCTCTAACTTAATAAACTAGTAAAAAATATAAACACACAAACGCGAGTAGATATCTATGAACGTGAATAAATATAAATACATGTATATAGTATGCATACACTATGCCAGCTATTAAGAAACCATAGGTACTATAAAAAAGGGGAAAAATGTAATAATGAAAAAAGTGTAATGTATTCAGCTCAAAAACAAATCATTAAAAAAACTCAGTGTGATTTTTGACATTGTTTGTCTTCCACTACAGGCAGACTGATCAAATAATCAACAATGAAATACTAATGCACGTATGACTAAAGTGACCATGTATTTTTTTAGTCAGAACGGGATAAAAAAAACAAATCGTAATTTTTATTATAAATCTATTTTTTTTTTTTTTTTATTGAATAATTAGCAAAATTATGTTTTATTTTATTTTTGGAGGACAAAAAAACTCTTGATAGATAATAACAAATATGTAGAAAATATAAATGTGATTATTCTAACAATGTTAAAAATCACAATTGAGTTATAAAAATATTTTTATTACAATTTCGGATAATCAATCTGAAGGTTTGGAACAAACATATTCCCCGTGGTGATAAATTAGTGAGTAAAAATGATTATGTTTGTGCATTACACATTGAGGCTAATGCTAACAGTATCTATGTATAGTTAAATATGACTAGTTCAAAATAGATGAAGGAGTAGTAGAAAAGCTAGAAAGAACTACTCCAATTTTAAAAACTGAGGCAGTCCCAACAATATTTCCAGGTCTTCCAAAATATTTAACCTCAACCGCAAAAAAACGGTTTGCACCGAAATTACTTTTGATAAATCCTACAAAAAAAGATAAATATGATGAGAATAATGAAATAAATGGCACAGACAATTTATAACCCGATTCCCGATACACTAAACAATCCCGATACCGTTTACAATCATTACCGCTAATCGACCATATACACATGCACGTAATGGTGGGTTTATACGTTCAGTTTAACTGCGCAAACAATTTGTCGATATTTTTGTGTAGTCCGTTTGCGCAAATGAACTGAGTAAATTATTTCGGTTTAGACATTCAGTTTTTAATTCAAATTTTTGTTCAGTCATAATTTGAAACTCTATCAAACATAATAATATTTAATAATAATATACTGAATAGTGAATACAAGTATGTATATTGTACATGACACGAACATGTCCTCACAAGGAGAATATCGTATCATAGGTACTTTGTTTTTCGGAAATATAAGCTATTTTTATCTTCTAAAATCTAAATAAAATATAGATTGAAATATAATTGTATTTATCCATACATTATACATTTAATAATAAACTAATAATAATTCAATTAAAAAATTATTAAAAATTTTAACTAAATTAAAATCGAAATCGAGTTGTCTATGGCTTTTTCATTATTATTATTATAAATCAAATATTTATTACAATATTAGTATAAGTATATAATATTAATATAAGTATAAAGTAATAAATTATAGTTAAAATGTGTTATTATTTTATTTATTATTAATATATTTCAAAAAAACTGGCTAAAAACCCACAGTTGTACGTTTACACGCACGGAAAAAATGCGCAAACACCATAATCGCACAATTTTTTTCAGGCACCGCCTGAACTCGCACAGTCCAAAATTTTGAACTGTGCAGTCATATGATTTTCATTTACACGTACAGTTAATTTGCGCAAATTTGAGTTCGTACAGTCCGTTTGCGCAGTTAAACTGAACGTGTAAACCCACCCTAAGAATTAAATATACTTAGATATGATAACATAATTAGATATGTATAATAGAAACGATAGAAAATTTATTTTCGTAAATTTTTTTTTGTCTGTCTTTTGATAACGGGACATTTTAGTATCCCGAAGATTCCTCAGGGGACAACGGGACAACAATACAAAAAACAGGACTGTCCCGTTCAAAACGGGACGTATGGTCACCTTACGTATGACCAGTGTTGTGCGTACATCGCAACGTGTCCACGCATATTGTGATAGCGGCAGGTAGACAATAATAATGCACGTGGAAAAGCAATAGAAAAAACAACGTTATGAGATCGCATTCAAGAATATTGTGCGATAGTGTTGATTGTTGTGGCCCGTGGGTTTATTAACGCTTGTTACCTATTATATTATATAACCAATAATTGTCCTAATCTAACTAAACCATTATCCGACCATACGACCATAGGAGTTATTATGATATGATATCGGCTTTAATTAAAATTGTCCGACCCTCAACCAAGACGCTAGACCACGTGTCACACGTTGCCCGAGGCCTACGGGTTTAGGAACCGCTGATCTAAACGAACAAAAATCATGCGCGTTTGCGGTGGCAATCAGAGTCATGATAAAAGCACGGAGGAATTAATGTACTTTGGTCGTGACAAACTCGCCGCCGACCGACCCATATCTTCTCCCGCCACACGTACGCGAACGTTGCGCGTCGTCGTCGCCGTCGTCGCCGTTAGCGCGCGGAGAAGCCGTCTAGTCGTGACTCGTGATTCGCGGAGACGTGACAAGTGACGACATTTTCTCACGGTAACTCGAGTGCCACGGTGACTTTTTATGGTGACGGTTCACTGCTTATTTCAGTTAATCACTGTGTGTAAATTATGGCGCCAAAAGTGACTTAAATATTTGTCGAGTATTATAATATAATATATTATATCATAATATTATGATCTGGTGACTGGCGGTCACCAGCCGCCACGACGATGATGGCTTAATGCTGAATACCGCATACGATGCACAACTGCACACTGCCGAGATATCGATACGAACTCGGAAACGATTATTGTTTTAAACAAAAAAAAAACAAAAAATGGTATTCGAGTATTATTAAGTATTCTTGAATTATTTGAAAATGTATGTGAAAAAAAAATTGGTCCGTGACGTCGTCAGTCAGGCCATGTGTTATAATCAAATATGGTTATATTACATTTATACTCGACCACCCGATATATTCTTTATTATTATTTTATAAATGCAGAACATACATGGTGTACACGAACAACTGACACCACCGAGAGTGCGACAGTCAGTCGTCCTGTAAAACCAACAATAATATGTAAGACCGTTCGGCAGCGGTTCGGCTCCGCCGCCGGCGTGAGTCCGCACGGCAATATTAATCTTAATGATTATATCACGTAAAATCTGTCGTGGCTCAACAGTAAAATAACTATTCTTACACAATCCAGTGTTAAGCCAATTATTTCAACCGTCTTCAAACCATTCATACTCTTTCGTAGTGCGTGAAAGTGCGAGCTCGTATAACGTTACATGTTGTCGGCGGGCTCTGTCGAGCTTAACCGTACCGGCACACAACACATGTTATATAGACACGTAGTAATTGTTTTAAATAACGAAAGAAATATTCCGATACGTTTTACAAGAGTAAATGTTGAATTTAAAGCAACGGAAGTCGGTAAACGGATACAATATGACGTAGAAAATTTCACATTCTGCGAGTGATAGGTCGAATAACGACCGACAGAATAGAAAATCGAATGTCAACGATTCCGATAGATACCTGGGTACTTTGATCCAGTCACCTA
The DNA here is from genome assembly GCA_027580255.1 of Therioaphis trifolii. Taxonomy (NCBI): domain Eukaryota; kingdom Metazoa; phylum Arthropoda; class Insecta; order Hemiptera; family Aphididae; genus Therioaphis; species Therioaphis trifolii. The sequence continues at coordinate 41,544,556 of CM050405.1, forward strand.
TCGTATTTTTCGTATCTCAATCTACAGTCGCTGTGGCTACCATGTCACCTGTACTCGAGTAAAGAACATTGAGGGTTTATTAAGCTCTCTTCGCAATAGTTTTTCCAGGCGAGTGGAAAAAACAGTCTAAAAAGTATCAATAACGGCGAAATTCACCGTAAACGACACTTTCATTATATCGACATGGGTAATTTCGTCATTAATCCAAAAATAATGTTGATGGAAACTCGAAACTTTCACCGTATACTATTAACGTATCATTACATGTATTAAAAAAAGTTTCAAAGAAATTTCACAACTTTTGGACCGAAAATAGAACTTTGAAAATGCCTTGTTTTTTAAAAATGTATTCCTAATAAAGTTTTAAATATTTGAGAAAAACTTTGGAAAATTGTATATGACTTTACACATACACTTCTCTAACGATTCCAAAAAGTTAAAAAAAATCGTGAATCCGATTTTTTTATAAGCGTTTAAGTAAAGTATTGTACGATTTTTACGTAATAATATGTTTTTACGCCAATTTTCAACTTAAACAATTTATTTTAAAAAGTTGGTCGATCCAACATAACGTAACTTTGAATACAGATTGTTCTATCTTGTTCTAGATGTTTTGAGTATTTTTCATTAAAAAATTGTCTTCTTTGTGAAACATAAAAACTTTAGATAATTTTTTACAAAAAATGAAGGCTCCGGGGCAAAAACCATACTCGTCCATTTTTCATAATGTTCAGGAAACACAAAAAACTATCTATAAAGTTGGTAAATGAACCAAAAATTAAAAACGTGGTGTTATTTTATTTGTCTGATTAAGATACATCACTTAAACAAGTTTTCTTTGGTTTTAATTTTATATCCATAAAAATACTTATAAAAATCTAAAAAATTATGACAATTAGATTTTCAATGGTCGCAATAACCACATACGTCGATGAGGATTTTAATATTTGAAGAAAACTTCTGAAAATATAATATGACCGTACTCTTATACTTCATGAACGATACTTAAAAAAATTCAAAAATCATGACAAAAGATTTTTTTTCACAAGCGTCCAAGTAGGTACATTATTTTACGGTTTTTACGTAATAACCCGTTTTTACGTCAATTTTCAACTTAAAATATTTATTGAGCGAAATTATTCCATCCAAACGGTACATTTTATTAAGCTTTTCTCAGAATTGTATAACGAAATAAATGATCTATCATTTCTTTAAAATTCATTACACTCGTCCCCATTAACTCGTCTGATTAGGGAAGAATATCCTTTTCAGGATAAAGTCTTAACCCAAAGAAATTAACCCAACAGTTACGTTTAGCCGAACGACGGAGTAAAAACGGCAAAATGTAAAAGAGATTTTCGTTCAATCGTTTACAGTTATTTAGTCATAACTTCTATTAGTAACGTGCTCCAAACTTGACAATTTTACCATACATCAACAACACACTTTTATATACTAATAAACATTGTTTGATATAATAATTGATCACCTTCCGACAAAATATACAATTTCGGAAAACTTTGTTTTCAAGCATTTTCATAAAATGTGTATTATATATTTGTATTTCTGGATTATAAGTAGAAAATTTAATATGACATAACAAATTATACACAAAACTGATGATGTTGTAAAAGCTAAAAATCCACAAATAAGATTTTTAAAATTTTTTTATCAAAATCAAAGGCCGTAGGTATACAAGATTTTTATTTTATTGATTTTAATTATTTTAGACATCAGTCATCACACTAAATGTGACGTTAATAGAAGCTTGAAATGATCACCATTTATGTCAACAACATTCTTTTAAAAAACTCGAGAACATTTTCATTACAAGTTGACTTCTATTGGGTTAAATAAACAACTTTGAAAACACTTTATTATTTTTTTTAATTTGTTAGTGTTTTTTAGTTTTTAGTTCTTAATACTTGGCTATAAAAATGTAATGATATAATAACTTACCTTCTACACGTAACGAATAATGGTGAAAAAAGTCACAAAAACTCTCGGTAAGCGTTTGTTTGTGTATCACACATAGAAAAATGTAGTTGAGTCAACTCTCGAAAGTGTCAATGCTATGCACAACTGCACGTCGTTTTCCAGCCAGTTCCAATTTGTTGTCAATTTAACAAAAACTAAATGTTGATTATAAATATTCATAATATTTAGTTTAAACACATAATTATTAGTTATCTCCGTTTCAATTCAGAATCAAAATAACCTCAAATTTATTTAAAACAATTAAATTGTGGGTGACTTTAAAACGTAATTTTAGTGTTAAAATAACTCCAACTAAATTAGTGAAATTATTAGTGAAATTGACTCTATTTATAATATAGATCAAATAAAATTAACTTCAATTCAACTTCATTAATGTAGTTGTTTGATAAGAAGAAACTAATTAAAAATTACACAATGTAAGTGTTGAAATAACCTCATCTTTATTATTAATTTAATTGAAAGAAAATATTGAATCAACAAATTTTAATATTCAAAATAATATTCTTGTATGTTATTTTTACCACATAACTTTGAATATTTTTTGCCTTATGATGTATTTTTAACTCAACTAAATATTGCAATATAAACTATGATAAGCAACTGGTTTGGCTAATATTGACTTGATGTCTACCATAGTCTAAATGCTATATAAAAACTTACAAAATAAGATTTTTGACATTTGTCATTTATGCTGTGCGTATAGCAGATATAGGTAGGTACATAATATAAGGTAAATAAATGAACAATTTTTTCAGTTTTATATACAAATTGAACTTTTATTGATATCAAAAGTACAATCAAATAAATACCTAGGTAATATATACAAAACAAAAAAAATACATTATAAATAAAATATACAGACAGGTAATAATTTATTGACTTTTTGTGATTAATACTAATAAACAACAAAAGAGTATTATATTTTTAATACATTATAAATTATAATGCATATCTTAATGATACAAACAGAGTTCCATTAGCTAAAGTTCTAATAACAGTAGGAGTTGGATCTGGTAAATTAGTTAAATAACTACCAAAAAGTTGCAATTCAGAATTTAATTCCACTTGATAAGCATGGAAATGGCTATTGAAACCTATAGTTATTAATTGAATACATATTATATATGGTATCATTGAAGCACCTATTACTATTTTTATTATTTTTCCAAATACACAACTGTCTAATGTTACTTCTAATACTAAAACCATACCAACTCTATAGGATACACCTTTAAAATCCATCCATGATACAAATGATTTTAATTCAATAGGTAATTGCTTCAAGTAACTAGACGATATTTCAACAGTTGGGGAATTAATACAACTTGGACCTAATTTCAAATCTGGTCTTAAACCAGTTTGTTTTAAATATCTATTCATCATTTGAAATTGAAGTTTATTTATAAGGGTATAACCAAGGTTAATTCGACAAGGTATAGAATTTGAAAAAGCTTTTAAAATTGTATGTTTTGCTTCAAAGCGTATTGAAGAAGTCAATATTAAGGGCCCGTTTTTAATTAAAAGATTGACATAATGGGTTAGAAAGTGAAATTTTGGTTTTAGAGTACTTTGAGATAATAATAAATATAGCCGATTATGTTCAGCAACTATATTGTTTACTAAATAAGAACATTCTGGTTGAATTTTTCTCGAACAGCAAATATCAACAATTTGGCGTAACATTAAATATAATTTCCAAACTTCAGTTTTAATTGGAATAAGCTCACCAACAATTAATCCAAAATATCGAACTAGACAAAGCATCTCTGAGGATGACATAATTATACAACCATTATTCAAATTATTTTGGTTAATTGCAGGTGGTGATTTTTTTTTTTTCAGAAAAACCATATTCAAATAACATAATACGATTATTTAAACATTCTAAAGTAAAATATTTATCTTTTATTAAGTGTGTAATGATTAAAGCCATATCATAACGTGCAACTCCTTCTCTAACGTCATGCATAAAGTCACATACACTATTTACAGTAACGTGATAATTGGGAATTTCATTGAAAACGCAAAGTTCATGTATACCTGTTTCCGAAACATTGGCCTTTAGAACATCTAATTTATAATTTTCGGCATTTCTAAGATATTCAATATTTTCAAAGAGCATTTGTTGAAGGTTTGTTTTATGAGAGCAACAAAATCTACAATAATAATTTGCCGAAATGCTTTCTACAAAACCAAGTACAGAGTTGAGACCCAAGTTATCTCCCAGCACTAATCCAAGAACAAAATATACCTGAATATTCACTGAATTTACTGAAATAGATATTCCATTTTCTTGCAAATCTATTAATACTTTAATTAGAGAAGCGAAAATAGTTTTATTATTAAACTTTGAACTTCTTCTGTCCGAAGAATGAAATAGAAAGGCAGGAAATATATTATCTAAGGACGATAAATATTCTGGGGGAAAAGCTGGTACTGTATAATACACACATCCCATTTTATGAATTCCCGAATGTGACCCTAACGGATTTCCCATTTCAGCGTCGTCGTAGTAAAGGAAAATATAGGAAAAACTATTTTATCAACAAATTTACACTTAATCGATTTCCAAGCACTACCATTTAAAAATTAAAAATGATGAAAGAATATCTTTTTGCTTCATAGCATTTTCAGTATACTCTAAGGTTATATTATAAACTCCCGGAAGTTCAAAAAACCGTTTTAAATTTTGTTTAATAGGTAATAAGTGCCCTTGGACTGGTACCATTATTAACTTATCTATGTCTGAAACTTTTTTTTTGTCGGGAGTAAAACCCAACACTATTGTCTTAGATTTAAAAATTAAATTATTAGACTTAAAATATTTCATTCGTTGATACTCAGATTTAAAGTTTAAAAAAGGATTTTCCAAATCATGAAACATTGATACGATGTCATTTTCATCTAAAGTACTGCATTTTTCTAAAAGAGACATGACCTTGTTTTTCAAATGTAAAATAAGCTCACTGAAAAATAACATGGATACTCCATCTATTATTTGTTGCATTAGGATTTCTGTTACAGTTGGTTTTGTGTACAAACTGGTAATAAATTCTAATAAACAATTAATAATAATATTATTATAAGATGTACTAGAATTTTTATAAGGTGCACTACAAATATGATTTGATTCATGCTCAAATGAAGATTTAGTTAAATCATTGGTTAATTGTAACACTGGAGGATCCAAATTAATTGTTTCAACATTCTAGGAATGAACTACCATTAAATGCTTTCTGAATTTTTCAGACCCTTGAAAATCTCTCACACATCCTCCTTGGTTACATGTGTATATTGAGTGACTATTAAAGTTATGATATACTTTCAAATGCAAAATAAGCTTATTAATCGATGAACATCTTAAATTACACAAAAAGCAGCAATGCATTTTTACTTTTTATAAATTTAAATCTCAAAATGTAATAAAAATAACAATGAAAATATTTTTCTGATATTTTTATTATATAAGTAGAACTTTATACTTATGTTTATTACAGTTGAAAATGAATTAAAAATTTAAATGTTTTATTTTCTATAATGATTGTAGTTTACTAATAACTGAAGTTGTAGTTGCAGTTGATCTATCATGAACAGTTACAAGTTTAAACAACTCTTGTTGAATCACTATCCAAGGGTCATAACACTCCTTGGGATAGGACCAATTAAAAACAAAATAAGTCTTAAAACAAACCTCTAAAGCTTTAACTGGACATTCGACCGACCATAACTTTTGATTTACCCTAATATAACATGTATCAATAGAGTTCAAATCTTTTCCAACAATTGTTATGTAAGGTTGAATAGTGGCATCCTGTTGACTGTACTTTGAACGCCTTTTCTCAATGTCTTCTTGAAGTCCAACGAGATTCTATTCAAATTGAGAGTTATCATTAAAATAAATTAATGTAAAATTTTATAGAACAATTATACTGACTGTACAAAAATAAGAAAATGCAGAAGCAGATTCCAATAAAGATGGCTTCCAAGATTTATTTTTTCCGTTCGGGGTTATATTGCAAACAAGAGTTTTGGTTGGAATTAAATAGGGAAGCAAAAGTAACTTCAAATCATTTGTTGTTTTTACATCTAAAAAATAAATGAAAATCAAAGTAATTTAGTAAAACATAGTTAAGTTAATAATTAGGTATATTTATAATAATAAAACTTGAGTTTAATATAAATAAATTGTTATACATACTTCCATTTAATTCAGCTAAATCAAATATTGATAAGAGATTACGGGCATATTTGTCTTTGAGAGAACTTCTCCTAAGTTTTAAAAGCTTAGCAGTAAAAATATCCCGACTGTTCAAGAAATCATTCCAATCTTTAAATGGTTCATGCAAAGTGTTTAAGTAACATAATTCAAAGTCTTTAACAATCTAGAAATAAAAATAAAAAATCGTTTTATATTTATTACAACAGTTTCTTAGTCTATAATTTATATCTTTTTATCTTATAATAAATAAAATTACATGGAACATACCAATTCAAATCCTCTTGGACCTTGAAGAACAGGCCACGATTCAAACATTTCTGACAAACATTGACTATTGGGATTTAAAATTTCATTTTTTCTTAATTCTGATGTATATTGCCACTTAGATAAAACAACTTCAAAACTAGCAGTTAATCCATCATTTGCCAACCATTGCTTGGCCGCATGTATATTTTCTATAAATGAAAAACCATGTAATTTATTAGTAATTCAGCAATAATTTTTTTACAGAATATATAAAATTTTTGAAATTAAAAATTAAGTGACACGATACAAAATTAATGTCAAATGTCAGAAAAAAAGGAATTAGTTGTTTTATATATAAATATTACATAACATTGGTCCAATTCAAACTAAACATAAATACCAATTGTGATTAATAATCATTTTGATTTTTTTTTATGTAAAAATTAATTTAAAACATTCTATATTAAAATGATTATTGCCACACAAATAATTAAATTTAAGGTACCTATATTAAAAACCAATATAATAAATTCAAATTTGTTAGGTACCTATGCCTTACATGCGTATACAATTACATATTACATTTTTTTTGTTAATGAATCTTTTTAATATATAGGTACATTAAATGAGATATACGTGAGATTTCTATATCTATTACAAATGTGGATAGAGTATTAAAAAGCAACTAACATTCCATCTTTGAAAAGGAAAATAAAAATTGTTACCAAAAAACATATAGTTTTCAATCTAAATTAATTATGTTGATTTTATCAGTTTATCACAAAAAAATTTACCAGAAAATGATATTGCCTGTTAAGGAGCCAAATGTTGCAATTTTTTGCCACCTTAGATAAGACACCAACTGATCGTAATCGCCTAGCCACATTTTTCCATCGTTCGATCAATTTCCCTTTAGCACGTGCTTGATGTGCACTTTCTGTTTTAGCCAGTATAAAGTAAATGCTCTGAAAATAATACTATTAATTTATTTTTTTTAAAACTAATTCAAAATAATGATAGATAACATTTATACATTTTTTAAGGTGAAGAATTATTTTAATATTATATTATTTATACCTTTTGCTCCTTAGGAAATACTTCAACAATTAAACTGGCAATTTTTCTAAAATATAGATCAGTGCCTCTGTAATAACAAACAATACAACTCATGGTTATCTATATTATACCTGTATTGTGGTCAAATGTATTTTTTTATTGCAAGTATAATATTGTAAAAGATTATATCCCATAGGCGTGTGCCGACTAAATATTGGATTCAGCACAATATTTAGTATTATTTAATATGTGCTAAATATTATAAACAAATAGTTGTTGTTCTGATTTGATTAACAGCAAAAAGATGTATAGCCCTAAGAAAATATTCAAGTACCTACAGCATTTGTTTCCCACGTGAGAGGTATACACACCTATGTATAAACTATATAATATACACTCCAACCCTGATAAAAATTATTCAATCAGGTACTAATTACTATAAAAAATATTCTTACTTGCTATTGTCCTGAAACAGATGATTTATCAAAAGTTGTGTAAGTAAATTCTGAGAATCATCAGATAATGACCCATCATTTTGTTCAGCATCAGCTAAAATATATCTGCCATCATTGGTTGTATGTATTAAATCCAATATTGTCTAGAAAGAAAATTTAAAGTCCTTAAATGATGTTATGTCTTTATTGTATTTAAATAGTTTGATTATCATATATGAGCCTGGAAAATTTATTTAAAATGTAAAATTACCTAATTAAGTTAGTAAATCAATAGGTAGTAAAAATTAGCTTATAATATTTTATTTATGTTACATTTAAGTGTCTTAATAAACTTAAATATAAGGTTTAACTTAAATTAAAACCTAACTATTTTCAATTGATTTAATTAAAAAATCTGTACCTTATCTGAATTTAAATAATAAACTTACTTCAATTGTCCATTCCATTGGTTTATAATAACCATATTTCTTATGTCCAAATGGCGATGGCCTATCTTTAGAGCCGTTTTCAGACGTTGATGCACCCGTTGTAGGCGTACTTAGGATTGTATAATGATTATTTGAAATATCTTGGACTTCAGTACTTTCCAAATGTCCTCCAAAAGACTGCTGTGTTACTGCAGATACACAAACCGATAGTTATCAATATCTTGGAAAATTACGTCCACGGGAAGTTTGTGCTAATTTTAGACTTCCAGTAAATTTTTCTCCCTATCGCACGTCGTTTTAAAGTATAATGGGGTTGATTTAACATCATTGTAGTTATCAAATCTGTTCTCTGTAATATATTATGGTGGTCAAAATTACATTCATGACTGTTAATTCAACCCAGAATATTATTGTTCAAATTAATGATATCAATATGTCATGTTAACATATTTTTCATTTATTTTTATTTAATTTTATATAAATTTGAGCATAACATATATTTAAAATAATATAAGTTATGAGTAATTTTAAACATTTGTGTTGTTATACCTACCTAGTACCTACTATGTAACTCAATTCAACTCGCCATTGTCGTCATGTGTAATACAAATATTTCTTAATTTAACTTATTTATATTCAACATCTTAACTATTGCTAAATCAACACCAATATTTCTATGTTTGTACAGTGTACACGTTTAGTGCAAATTATGACCGAAACAATTGTTTAACGTACACAGATTCCATCAAACTTAAGTGCGTGTAAAAAATAATTGCTTTAATTAAATCATTATGAAAACTTAAGACGTAGAAAAAAAAATGTTTGGAATTTTCAAGTAAAAAATTCGTTTGTTATTAAGTATTCCATTACGAAATAAAACCTACTCATAATTAGTCGAAAACAATAAAACGTTTAACCGGAATAAAAACACTAAAGTTTACCTATCATTCGGCTGAAAAATAGTTTGTTTTTTTTTTTTTTTTTTTTTTTTTTTTTATGCTAACAACCTAATTATATTATCTGAGAACCGAAGAGACAAGTTCCACCTCCACTACCTAACTATTTTTTTTTTATCAACTCACCAATCACATCGTAGAATGTTAAAATGTTAAATCTCGACCAGAGTACTTCGAACTTCGTATGAGGGCGTCGCTAAACAATTTGAAAATATTTTGTGTATTTTTTTTTTCATTAATTTTTTAAAATATAAAAATTATCTAACGATTGGTATTAATAGTGATGTTTGTGACATAAAATACCTTAAAGTTCAGAGTTCAATTAACTTGAATTGAACGGCGTTATGCAGAAAGCAACCATCCCACAAAATTGAGCTAAACAAAATATTGAGCTTTATATACTACTAGGTTGGAAATTTCATTGATAAGTCTGGAAGTACATACATCTAATTAATAAGGTATATTGGTTTTAGAACATATGAGGTACTAACCAATTTAAAAAAATTATTCTTCTAAAACTTGAATTAACTCCAAATAGAACATTTGTGGGATGGTTGCTTTCTGCATAACTCCGTTCAATTTTACCACTCACATGTCAAATCAATCGTGACACAAAATTGTTGTCCCATTATTATTGGTTTTTTTGTCATCTATCAATATATAACAAGATTATTTATCAAAATGAAAAATAAGTTTACTGAAAAAATACGTTCGATTACATTTTTTACAAGATAAATGATTCTTAACCTAATAATTAATAATAATTAATAACCTAACATTAACTTGAGTAATCATAGAATCGCAAGTTTTTCACAAAATTGAATAAAATACATGTATAAAAAAAATAATAAAAATAAAAATAAAATGTATTAATAACATATATTTCAATTTACAAAAAAAAAAAAACATTCGTATAAATAAATAGTAATAATTGTAGAATCGAAAGTTTTACGCAACATTTCATTAAATAAAAAAATTAAATAAAATTCATAAATTACATTGATTCTCATTTTCGAAAAAAAAATGTGTATAAATATGAGTATATAACTTAAAAAAAAAAAATTTATAATTTATAAATAATTTTCTATGACGAGTAAAATATACTTATGTAAATATATATATACATTTATACACAATATATAATAGAATAACCTACTGTGTCGTCGGAGCACTAATATAAAATGTTCAAACAAAAGGCAAAAAAAAAAATGTCGATACAAATTTCATATTTTTAAAACGATAAAATAAAAAAAAAAATGAAGGGAGTTGTTAATTTTCGTGACTTTCACGAACGCGAAGACGGCGGCGGCGGCGGCGGTGGAGGCGGCGGCGGCGGCGGCGGAGGCGGCGGCGGCGGCGGCGGAGGCGGCGGCGGAGGCGGCGGCGGCGGCGGCGGCGGCGGCGGCGGCGGCGGAGGCGCACCGCCCTGAGTCGTCGGCGCTGGTGACGCGACGCTCCGGGGGACGGCCGTCGGCGTTCCGGGCGTTTCGCGTTGCGCTCCGTTCCGAGTGCCCGACATTGGTGGCTGTTGTACGTCGAATTCTTCCACGAGTCTCCTTTGCTCCGAGTGTCGCTCTTTCATTCCGATCAGCTCGCAATAACACTGGGTCACTTGCGTCATCATTTGCATACGAAGATCGGTCAACTTTGTCTGTTGCGTTTTCAGTTGATCCTCGTCGCACTGCGCCCGCGCGCCGTTTTCCGTCTGCCGCCCCTGCGCCCGTCGTCGTCCGGACCACTGTTGCTGCTGGTGTAGGTGTTGCTGTTGCTGCTGGTGTAGGTGTTGCTGTTGCTGCTGCAACACTTCTCCCCGTCCCCGTAGCGTTTGCAGCTGGATTTGAAATAGCGCCAATTCTTGCACCTGTCTTTTCGCTTCCTGCAACAACCACTCCAACTGTTCAGGCCGTTGTCGTTGTTCCCGGCACTGTTGCGGTCGCTTCTGTAGCTTTTGCAGTGTTCTCTGATGCTGTCGGTGCTCTCGTCCGTGTTCTTCCGCCGCCTTTATCAGCATTTGCAGTTCCATGTTATGCTCCTGAATTTTCGACATCTCTTCGAGCTGCTTTTGCTGCAGCACTTTTTGCTGCTGCCGAAACGTTTGCTGCTGTCGCTCTTGCGGCGGCTCTCCGCTATGGTCTTGCGCCGCCTGACGCGGCCCCCGCACCTGATATTTCCGTTGTCTCTGCGGCCCCATCTGTGATTGTTGCTGTTGTGGCAGCTGTTGCTCAAGCTGCTGCTGCGGCTGCTGTGGCCAACGGTGTCCGTGTCGCTGCTGGTGCCGAATTTGCAGACTCCCCGGTCGCTGATGCGTTTGGTACGGCGGTAGTCCGTGCTGATTTTGTCCGCGCGGCTGTGGACGCTGTTGCTGCTGTTGTTGCCGGTATAACTGATGCCCCTCCAGCTGTGGTCGCTGTGGCCGTGGCGAATGTTGTATTCGCGGCTGCTGTTCCGGGTGCCGCTGCGGTATCTCTGATTGTTTCGTACACGGTCTGCTAGTCGACTGAAGCTGCTGCTGCATCTCGTTCCGCTGCTGTTGTGTCTGCCTCGGCGTCGGCGGCTGTTTTGGCCTCTCCGGTTTCTGTTCCTCCGTTTCCTGTGGTTCTTGTCGCTGTTGCCACTGTGACTGCTGTGACGGCGGCGCACACAATTGTTTTGACAGACGTGACTGCTGCCCTTTCTGCATTATCTGCCGCACTTGTTCCCACTGTCTCTGTAGCTCTTCTTCCTTCTTTCTCTGCAACTCTTCTTCCTGCTTTTTCTGCAGCTCTTGTTTTTGCATCGTCTGTAGCTCTTCCTCCTTTTTTCTCTGTAGCTCTTCTTTCTTATTTCTCTGCAACTCTTCTTCCTTCTTTTTCTGCAGCTCTTGTTTTTGCTTCGTCTGTAGCTCTTCCTCCTTCTTTCTCTGTAGCTCTTCTTCCTTCTTTCTCTGCAACTCTTCTTCCTTCTTTTTCTGCAGCTCTTGTTTTTGCTTCATCTGTAGCTGTTCCTCCTTCTTACTCTGTAGCTCTTCTTCCGTCTTTCTCTGTAGCTCTTCTTCCTTCTTTCTCTGCAGCTCTTGTTTTTGCTTCGTCTGTAGCTCTTCTTCCTTCTTTCTCTGCAACTCTTCTTCTTGCTTTTTCTGCAGCTCTTGTTTTCGCTTCGTCTGTAGCTCTTCCTCCTTCTTTCTCCGTAGCTCTTCTTCCTTCTTTCTCTGCAACTCTTCTTTCTGCTTTTTCTGCAGCTCTTGTTTTTGCTTCCTCTGTAGCTCTTTTTCCAGCTTTCTCTGTAACTCTTTTTCTTGCTTTTTCTGTAGCTTTTGCTCCTTCTTTCTCTGAAGCTCTTCTTTCCGCTTTCTCTGTAGCTCTTCTTTCCGCTTTCTTTGTAGCTCTGTTTTCTGCTTTCTCTGCAACTCTCGCTCCTGTTTTTTCTGCAGCTCTTGCTCCTTTTTTCTCTGTAGCTCTTCTTTCTGCTTTCTTTGTAGCTCTTGGTCCTGTTTTCTCTGTAGTTCCTGTTGCTGCTGCAACTTCAGTTGCTCTATTTCGCGCTTCAGCAACTTATGTGGCCGTTGCATTTGTGGCTCCAGTTGTAGCGGCCTCTTAAGATTCCGTCGTGGTTGGTTTAGTTGTTGCTGTTGTTCATTTTCTTCCTGTAAGTTTTTTTTATTTTCTTCCATATTTCTATCTACATCTTCTATTATGTCAATATTCTCCATTTTCACATCCAAAGTCACAAATGTTCGCTTATTTTTATTTCCTATTTGTTTGAGCTGTAAAGATTGAGTATTTATTAAACTAAACAAATTTCTATAAATACATATCTGTACCTAATCAATTGTGTATTATATACAAGTAATATACCAAGAAAAATCAAATTCACAGATGTCGGATTTAACATAGAATCAATGTGTGCAAGCATAATCTTTATGCGTTTATGCACGAGAAAGATATCATGGACAAATACGATAAATCGATTACTTAATCTTTTTAGGAAGCTATGATGTTCAAATCAAGTTATTTTTACATTCATGATAATCTAACACGAAGTTTTACATATAATTATTAGTTTAACCGATTTTAAAAAGTGAAATTTTCTTTAAAGCAATTTATATTAAATCTCCGATGACTATTAAATGAAATAATGAAAGTATGAAATTTGATTTTTCTGATTTAAATATATCTGATTGGTTAAAAATAAAGATTATAAATTTAAACATTTGATTGAAAACAATGGGTGAGTTTTGATTCGATTCATTGTTATAATATTATGGAACTTTGACCAATGTTAACATTGAATGTTATATAAAATTGTGAAATTAAAAAATTACTCGAAAAATAAGTAGTTTGGTTTTGGTCTTAAGCCATCAAATTTTATAATAAAACCCACATAGTAACATCTTATATCAGCGCATAAAACTACATAAGAAAGCAATGCTATACGAGAAAAATGAATTGTTATCGATGCTCTACTTACTGTTTTTAATGGTGTATCCGTCCCGGAATCGGATGAAAAAGTCTGGCCTAATGACTCGTCACTACGCAACATACTATTTAATTGTTCTGAATTTACTGGCCAAACCTCACTTAAATGAGGTGGATTCTTAAAATAAAACTTCAAATGTTCAGCACTTACTACCTTTAAGGAATCGTCTGTTTTTACCTGAATTTTCAAACCTACGATTTGCAATAAAAATTTTAATTGAGCCAAATGCCATCTACTGGCATTGGAAATAAACCGGCTAAGATTATCATTGCGGCCGGGTCCGATAAACATTCTCGGAAGATATTTTTGTCCATTTTCAACATAGTAAGGAACGATGAAGACGTGATTAATCTTGATAAATCCAAATGTGTCATCAGGACTGCACGTCTTTCGGACCATTTTTCCGTAACATGTTTTCGCGAACTTGGAAATCTTTCGTACATCGTCCAAGCGACAAAGAACGGTATCTTCCTTATAAGAAAATTTTTCCCCATCTGTTTCATCACTTATCGCGGAGATGTATTTGAAAATTTCAATTTCACTCCTGGTGGCCATGTAACTCGTCAATGAACCATAAGTATTAAAAAAATTTCTTCTGAAATATCTTAAATATTTAATGGACTCAAAATCCCCTGTCATAAATAAAGACACAAATTTGACATTTTCACCGTTGATTCGACGTACGACGTACGGTATATAGCCGGAATCTAAAGTTTCCCAACCAAATCGACCTGCATGACAAACAAGAATATCAGGTCGAAATTCTATGAAAATAAATAAATAAATAATAAGTCTTTAAAGAGATCGCAGTACACATCACATTTGTTTTGGTAAGTACATACCTTTGATGGAACTCTCATCTACATTTTCAGACACTTGGTTAGGCTCCATTCTCATTATCTCCTGTCGATTTAACGTAATCAATGGATTTTCCTCGTCTTCACTACAATCGGTGTCTTCGATAACTGTAAATGAATCGTATTTAATGTATTATAATATAATATTTGATAATATATGCTTCGACTACAACTGTTATATACTCATACGCAATATCGATTGATTCAATTGTTATTAATCGATATTATAATAAGAAAATACGTCAAATTAGCAAACACTAATAGTGTGAAATCAACAATCACCAAAAACCGATTTTGAAAAAAAAATAGACATTAAAACTATATGGTTATAATTAGGGCTCGGATTTTGTAGCAAATGCTTCTTTTGAGGGGAGTGTGATAGAAAGATAATTCTTATATATAAATACGTTTTGACTCATTCTGATTTCAATGAAGTAAACTTTATTTTGATTTTTTTTGCTTTTTTTCCCACAAAGCCTGCTTTTTATTGCTTTTTCCCCTATTTGGTATTCTTTTTCTCAATTTTGACAAATTTTTCTTGAAAATTTAATTTATTTCTATGTATAATATACTTGGACTATATTATTGTATAGACAATCTTGTCTACATCATAACAAATTTTGGGTTTATACCACATGCAATTAAAAAATAAGAAAAAAAGGTATTTTTTATTTTTATTCCAAGTATTTGCGTTTATTTATTAATTTTTTTTATGCGACCTTTGGCAAAAAATATAGCTAATGGTGAAGTAGCGAAATCGATTATAGAAAAGTGCAATCGTGTTTTTTCAAAGAATGGATGGGTAGAACTTCAAAAAATCAATAGTTTTCATAATGGCACTACACTTAAGATAAATGTGGACCATTTTGATTTAGATGATTTAGTTAATATGGAATATGCACCAGTTACATCGGTTGATGTGGAAAGATCTTTTCCATATTATATAAAAATATTTTAACGCCCAATAGGATGAATTTTAATGAAAGTAACTTGGCCAAATATATAGTCGTAAATTCATGTTTAATATTTAATTTTATGTATAATTTAAAATTATTTTTTTTAATTAAATTTAATAAATGCTTCTTTTTGCTTTTTTTGGCTTCTTAAAATGCTTTTTTAAGGATTTATTTTGCTACAAAATCCGGGCCCTAGTTATAATTGATCGAATATATTTTTAATAGTAATTTATTGTAAATTTGCCTAAAATATCATTGAGACAGAATACAGACTATATTTTGTTACATTTTGAACAACTGGGATAAAAGCAAACAAAGTCGCGACATTTTAATTAACTTTTAGCGTTTTTATTTTTATCATAATAATATAGGACATAGTTACGTGAATATCAGTTCGTCGAAATTTAAAGGTTCGTCCTAAAAATATAATATCAGTTATGGGAGCGGTCACACGAGTAACGTGCGTTGAAAATAACCCTCGTTCGTACGGACGGCAATTTCTTATCGACGTAATTTTCTTCAACGCGCGTACGACGGACGTCGAAAATATCAACGCCTAAATTAAATTGGTACTGTTTAGAATATGAACGTCAGCCGCATGTGTTCTTCCTATGGTGGTCGAGTCACACGACCATCACAGAAGACCCTTTATTTTCCGGTCTCCTCTCTTTTTATGATTAAACTTAACCTCATTAAAAATATTTTTGCTTACATGTATAAAATAATGCTTAGTCCCTGTTGCTACAAAAAAATATGACTTCATACTTTAAAGTTACTTGGTCATATACAATAATTTTGAATTTATTTTTATAATTTGCATACATAATAGGTAGATACTGCAGTATATTTGGGATATAAAAATAGATATTACAATTAAGTCATTGAACGAAATAAGCTGAGACAACAAAAGTGTATATAACATATAAGGACAACAAAAAAGGTACACTAGTTATTTTATTCATATATAGTTGAAATATCATATAATACGAGGATAATGATATCACATGTTTTTTTCTTTTAAAATTCAAACACTGATTTTTGATTTGTTTTTTTTCACATTTTAAGCATTAACATATACCATCACTTAAATCAATTTATATAAATTGAAAATAACATTCTTATGCAGATGTTGCAATTAATTCATCTATTATATAATATTATAAATAATACGTTGTTAACTAGCGTATATTTTTATTTAATTGATATCACATAATGGACATTCATCAAAGTGATATTATAAGATTTGGCAAATTACAATCGAATAGAAAAATATGGAATTCATCATAACTTTGAATAACGAGTCGTACAAAAAATAGATTATAAAGTAAAAAAAAAAATATTTTATAAATAAAAATTGCACATAAAAGTTAATTAATTGTGATATAATTATTAATATTATTAAAGACGGCGTGGTCTGCGAAAGGTACATGACTATTAAGTGCAATTTACATACTACAAATAAAATAAGTCTTAATAAAATATTTAGTCTCTTAACTATTAATCTCATAGTATTATAATGGTTATAACATATTTATAATTTGTATAAAATCAATGACAAAAACTAACCTAGGTATGAATTAACTGGTTCAAAAGTTATAGTAAATGATCTTAAAATTATTTAAATAAATATAATGAACTAATAATATTATTTGAATCATATTAAAGAATAATATTCATAATACTGTTATTCGTTAATATTGATTAACAACACTAAAAATGAAAAAGATATTTTATATTTATGAATATTTTTAAAATTAATTGAATTACAATTTACTTTCTGATAGATAACAAATTAATAACTATTAAATAGAACAATAAATACATTGTACTCATTGTCCAAATGAATTTTATTTTAACAGAAAAAACTTTATGAATTTAAAATAATATATTTTTTATAATTATTCTCATATTTAATGATTTTTTGCATTCCTGTAATTTTGTATTTTTGTGTTCAACTTTTATTTCATTGAATCAATTTTACTAAAAATACATTAATATGCACAAAAAATCAAAATATATCAAACCTTATAAATATACGACAATTTAATCATAATTCAAATTAATTTAGAATTATGAAAATGTATTTGCAAGTTTTATTCTAATGACATTTTTAATTCTTGATATTATAAGTTGACAATTTAATACAACCTTACTCATTTATGTGTGCGGAGAATCGTTCTTCTGTTGACTTATTTCAATTAACTTAAATATTTTTTTTAATTCACTTGCATATATTTGTGTATTATATATAAAAATACATTTTTTTATTTTATTCATCAACATAATATGCGAATAAATTTTTAAACGCCACATAATTATTATTTATTACATCATACAACAAACTATTACATGATAGACAATACGAATATTAAACACAATTAATATTTTAAAGTTATTACATACATCAGAATAATAATGATATTTAAACATCTATGTACAGTATTTACAAATATATAAGAGCAGAACGTACACAAGGGATTTTAGGGGTTCAAACCCTCCCGAAATTTCAGGAAAAGTATTCAATATTTAACGAAATATAAATGGTTTCTATCAATGAAGGAGATATTAGATAAAAATATTTTGGTTTTATAACTACCTATTTATTAGTTTATTACAATATTCTTATTATTGACATTTCTAATTTTGAAATTCATACGGTGAATACACACCGGCCGCATTGTTATCGTAAAATGTTTTATAAAAAAAAAGAAAATAATGAGAAATATATAATTTTTCCTTTGAAATTATGTAAAATTGTTTTTATATAAATTATTTAATTTTATTTTTGCTTATTTGCCTTTTTGCTTATCTGATGTTGTCTGATTAATTAGGGCCCAAGACACGGTCCATTTAGTTAATAGGTCTATGGTCACAGCAGCATACAGCGGTCGAACGTCGGAACCGTTGTTATTATTTTCGCCGTTCATTTCGACAAAACATATTTTTAAAATTGAATATGCCACACTACGGTACGTTTGAACGGTTTTAATCCGTCATTCGTTCAGAGTAATTCCATAATAAATTCCATAATTATTCCAACCATCGTCAAACGAATTTTTCAATATTGTTTAATTACCTATTTAAATTTTTTACGATTGAAATTCGTAATGATTGACGTTGAACGGTTATTATATTAAGGGATAATTAATATTATGGACTATATAGCATTATCCATACTAAGTAAATAAACAAATATAATCAAAAAATTGTTAGAAGTTTTCAAGAAGAAATAAAAATGTAATATCTGAAAATTGTAATAGACAATATCTTTGTAAGTTTACACGTGTACACCTAATGAGTATGTAACGGCTTATAATATACCTATACTACTTGTATAAATACTTAAAACCGTATTGTATTAAAATGAAATAAAAATCAAATTTAAAAATTTAATAAACGAGTATACAATAATTATATTATAATTTAATAAACCAAATGAACATGACAAGTGGACGACATGACAACGTGGCGAAATGATGCTATAGTGTGACGCGATGGCGGGAACGGTTTTATGATTTCGGCGGTAAAAATCGTTCGGGCGAAATAATTTAATACAATAATTTACTTTAATTCAGTATATTTAAATTGATAAATTTGTCAACTATTTACTTATGTATAATAGATTTTATAAATCGGAGATATTTTGTGCAGGGAATATTTTTAGCGAAGATATTTTTACCAGAGATATTTTGACGAATCACCGTATTATTTAAGTAATTACGAGATACAGTTGATTTCGTATGAAAAACACGTACAATATATTAATGTTATGAATAATAATATTGTGCAATGGAATTCGAAAAGATATTCGCGAGCGAAACAAACGGCTTTTTGTTACATTATTAAAAATATATGTTACACTCTCTGTGGTATTCTTTTGTATCACATGTGTTTTGCTGGTATGTCGAGAAAAGGAGCGGGAAAATGTTGTAACCTGCGAGGGGCGAATTCTAAAACATTCCTCTGACCGTCTCACAATATACAGGAACAACAATAGCCAGGGTGAAATCTGGTTTTGCCGAGCGCTCGTCACTATGACCGTGGTATCGCCGACTTCAAAAATATTTATAACCCTGAGACCAGATGGTCGTGGACGAGGAGGAGTGCGTCTCGTCGGACGAGTCGTTCCTAAGAAAGGTCTCCGTGGGAATAATATAAAATAATATGTCCTTTTTTTTCGTTCGTTCGTCCTTCATGAAATACCACCCGTACTAAAGATTCTGGACAACCACTCCGTAAATGAAAAAAAACATGATTTACAACAAATATAATACGATAAGTCGAAATGGACGATTACAGAACGCCCGGCTCAGTGTATTTGTCGATTTCTTTGGGGGAAAAAAAGGGTCTCTTTAGATCCCGACACGTGATAGCTGCCGCAGGTATCCCGCAGTGCTTGGACGGCGGCAAGACGTGTTGTCGGCGGCGCACGACACACTGCCGACGCCACATTGATGAAGGTTGATACCGAATTACGGTCGGGATCAAAACAGGTAAAAAAAAAAGTCCGAGTTGCGGTCGGGATCAAAACAGGTGAAAAAAAAGTTCTAGTTGCGGTCGGAAAATATACCTATTTTGTATTACTTATAGTTAAGTCAGAGTATTAATTTAAATTTAAAGAATACAAATAATGCATTTATAATGTTGGTTCATATTTGTGTGAGACACATTTCACAAATGTTAGAGAGTCGATTTCATTATTTAAATATTGCTTGATTTTTTTTTTTAATGAATTTTTGATTCATACTCTCAATTGTTTTATTGCACTCCAGATCGGCTGAATTGATTTTTGAATATGTATCAATTTGAATATTTTTTACACACTGTAAAAATTCATGTATGTTGGGATGAGGCGATCGGTTCTCAGTTTTAAATTTAGAATTGAAAGCTTCACTTCCATTATTTGTTCTCCAAACATTATTGCTCAAAGCTGCCCAGAGTGTATTTGGAAAAGTAGCATCGTCGTTAATTATAATTATCGACCAAATAGTCATTAAATTCAGTAACTCTTGAATCGATAGGTTGTACGGCGATTAATTCTAAAAACACATTTCCCACTTCATCTGGAGGAAGAAAAGTCAATCCAAAAATGTAGTGCAACCATTTCCCAATTTCCGAGTTCTTATTTTTGTACTCTGTTGTCAGTCCTAATCCCACAATTTTTCTCCACCAGGCTTGACTGAGATGAAATCTGCATCCAACCAAAGTGGTGTTCGGGAATTCTTTACTTGCAGTTTGAAGAATTCCTTTTTCAAAATCAAAAACTATATGTTGTGGATAAAATATTAAATTTATTTCTAAACATTTAAGTTTCAGCGTAGACATAACAGTTCTGTACGATAATTCTTTTTTATCTTTTAATAAACAAAGTGCAACAGGAACATATTTGTTATTTTTAAAACCAATCACTGTAAACATCTGCTGAAAGAATTTTGTACAGTAGTTAAAAGTACCATCCACCAAAATAATCTCAACACTGCAAATGAATTTCAAATTACTTTCACAAGAAAATATTATTACATAGCTTGATTTGTCGTTAAATATTACTAAATTTTCCCCTTTCGTAGATATCACTTCGTCCATATCCAAATAATCATGTACGTCGTCCATGCATTTTGGCAACTTTGGTAATCGTTGTAATTTGGCACGATTAATGTTTTTCCCTAAAAATGAATAGTTTGACCTTAAAATAGTTACTTTCATATACAAGACGTGTTTCTTTATTTTTAAAAAAAAAAATTTTTAACAACAGCATTTTGAAATTATTATTTTAATTCTGATTATTATTTCATTAATTTATTTACATATGCGAATCATGTCTCTGTCTGTTAATGTGTTCAAAATATTAACATCTTTCTCCATCTCTAAACGAATTATTTTTCTTGGCCTTTCCGAAAATGATAATTCATCAGCCTTCCTTTTTACAGAGTTATTTACCTTCTATCTGTTTAATATTTGAATAGTACCGGGTTCATGATTATGATCATTTGTGATTCTAGAAAACACGTGTTCTTCGCCAATAGTGTATAATTTTGCATTGCAATTTTTGTTAGTGCAATTCCAGGACATTTCTCCTGTTTTTAGAGGACGATATTGTCTAAATTTAAAATTATTTAATGAAAGTAAATTTTTTCCCTTTTCACTGTACATTTTGTGTAAAATTTGCGACATTTTAAAATTAAAAATACAACGATAGCGTCAACTACACTATACTACGTCTTGCTATAAATTAAAAGATATATAATATAAGTTATAACATGGACTGCGTTGACTGACTGCTGCAATTTCGATAACTTCGGTCTGGCGGCCCGCGGACCTTTTACATCATATAATTTTAAAGTTAATCGTCAATACTCTATATCTATAGTCTCTATCTTATCGATATAATAATTGTTATCTGGTATTATAATTATATGTACATAGATAGCACGGACTAAGATATTTTAGTCCTTGGTATATAGTATAATTATTTATTATATACGTATAGCTTTTAAATTTTTTTGCGACCGCAACTCGGACAGTACCTTGATGAAGGACACTTGTTCCCAACCTTTTTAGTTGTGAGGACCATCAATTTTGTAAAAAAAACTTTGAGGCCCTCTAACTTAATATACGAGTAAAAATATTAACACACAAATACAAGGATACGTCTATATACCTATAAATATATAACGAACACGCATACACAAACACACACACACGCACGCACACTAACAAATACGCACACATAAACACACACACACACACACACACACACACACACACACACACACACAAACACACACACGCACGCGCGTGAACGCACACATACACATACACACACACAAATACACACGCGCGCGTGCGTACGCACACAAACCCACACACACACACACACACACGCATACAAACACACACACACACACAAACACACACACGCACGCGCGTGAATGCACACACACACACGCACGCACAAACACACACGCGCGCATGCGTACGCACACAAACCCACACACACACACGCACGCACACTAACACACACACACACACACACACACGCACACAAACACACACACACACACACACAAACACACGCGAGCGCACCACACACACTCATACACACATAAACACACACACGCACGCGCGTGAACGCACATACACACAAACACATACGCGCGCGCACGCACACAAACACGCGCCGGCACACCAACACACACGCACACACAAACACACACACACACAAACACACGCGCGCATGCATACACACACACACACACACAATAACACACACACGCACGCGCGTGAACGCACACATACACATACACACACACAAACACACACGCGCGCGTGCGTACACACACAAACCCACACACACACACACACACACACACACACACACACGCACACAAACACACACACACACACACGCACGGGCGTGAACGCACACACACACATACACACACACAAACATACACGCGCGCATACGTACACACACAAACCCACACACACACACACACACACACACACACACACACACACACACACACACACACACACACACACACACACACACACACACACATACACACACACACACGAGCACGTGCGCAATTTCCGGTCGAAATGCGTGACTTAACGATGACCCGACGGCCTTTTAAGTCAAAAAAACAAGATTTAGATTTTAGGTAAACGTAACGAGGTAGAGTTTAGAAGCTATTGCCAAAAAAATTTTAAAATCCACCGTAATATTATCATAAATAAGTTCGCGAAATCATGCTTCGGAATATAGCAAAAACCTTCGCTTTTTTTTTTACACAAGTTTAATAAATCATTTCGTTTTTTTTCTAAAGCGACGGCATTAAACAGAACGCAACATTTTGGCGAAAACGATCAAGCCCTATTGTTCATAACACGAAAACGTATGTAAATTCTATAGACAATTTTTCATACCTATTACATCGGGTTCTATCTTCATCGGTTTGACCTCGTTCCGTTGTAAGCGGTCCCCGGAAGACATGATGGCGGCGTCGCGGGTATTCGTAAACGACTACGACTTCTCGACGACGTCGACAACCGTCGATCACGCTCGTCACTATGGCGGCGGAACACTCGCGGCCACGGCACGGTCAGCCGGCGCTAGGTACTAATTATTGTCAAATTTCAATCGTTTTATCGCGTGCGAACAACCGACAACAGGTTTCGATAGCCAAAGATAATAAAATATACAACGCCGACGACGACGACGACGACGACGGACGGTATCGTTATCTAATGACGGAAACGCATGCGGACAGTGAACGGTGCGCAAGATAAATGCGACGCCATGGACCACCACGGCACGCCGACACGATCATACGCACCCCCCCCCCCCCACACACACACACATTCTACCCCACTTCACTCTCTCGCACCTCTCGCTCCCACTCGCCCTGTCTTTGACCGCTCTCTCACTCTCTCGCACTCTCGCTCGGCGAGATATCTTCTACCTCTAAAATCAAAACCGACCCCTACGGCCCTACTGCACGACCCGAGACGCGGGACCCTCGTCGTTGTTCAAAAAATTGTAAAAACATCTGAAGTGAATTATAGCTAATATGGCTAACGTGTCCGATACAATAATAACTTGTATAACGTGTTCGTAAGCCGGTTCGGCCGTCGAATGTCGATACCACTTATCTCTACTAACCATAATGGTCGGGTACGGGACACATAATGCGTTTTCACCACATGCGGCAGCGACGCCCGAGGGGCTGTATTTTAGCCGACAACATTGTAGCCGACAGTATATTATAATATAAGCGAACAAATATCACAGCCGACAAGTTTTTCAGCCGACCGTTCATTCATTTCCGTGCCGCACATTCATTAAAATTTATATTGCTTTAATGTGCATGGTATTATCGCCCGATAAGAAACTGATGTCATATCTAAAAATAGCTGGCTATTTTATTATCGATACACCGACTGTATTGCATTTATATTGAATTTATAAAAGTCTTTTGTTTATACGTTTTCTTAATCCTCGTCTTACCCTCCGCCCACTCCGTTCATTCGTAGGGGTGACAAATCAACCCTAGCCTACCGGTGACCAACTCCTTAATCAGGCCCGGCTCGGGCATATTAAATTCACTATAAGCCATTTTAACGTAGATACGAGTCTCTGAAAGCAGGCATTATACTTATAATTACCAGATATTTACACTACGTATTTGTTTTGAGATATTTCACAGTGCTCGTTTGAAGTGACAAATGTTTAAAAATCAACGTTCCAAACGATTTTTTATGGTTATTCACGAGGTATTTAAGTTTTTGTTGTAAAACCATTAATAAGCGAGTAATTAACAAATTTAGAACCAATTCCGTGGTGTCGGCACTGAGTGCCGTCCGCGGGTGCCGTGGTCTGGGGGTCAGGTGCGGGCGGCCGAGGGTTAAGGGGATTCGATACGAATTGTTTTTAAGGAGTTGAATATAGGCAATTTTAAGGCGATTTCGTAAGTGCATGCGAGCGTGCGTGTCGTGAATTTGTGTGTGTAGTAAACGATGACTAGTGTGAGTGCGCCCCCTTCCCACTTCACTACCAATGCCCGCGTTGTGCAATGATCGTTATCGCCAGGGCTGGGATTTGTATGTAAATACATATTTTTTTAGTGAAACACGATAAATTAATTATTGCAAATGATAAATTCGTTTCACGTGATTTGCAATAAAATAAGACATATTTTATTTTACATATTTTTACATATTTCGTCATAAATACATATTTTTACATACTTTGTAAAATTTTCGTTTTTATTTACATATTTCGTAAATTTTGACAATTTCAGTGGTTTAGTAATATTTTACATTTTTATTTCGATAACGGTATTCGGAAAATTGTAAGTGTATGCCGTATGGATGCATAATATAGGAAATAAGTAGGTTAAAATAACTTGATTTTAGTTTATCTTATCTGTTTCTGTTCGATAACCATACCTTAATGATGTTAGATTATACTTTATGTTATACAATTATTTGACAAAATATATTTACGAATTTATAACAGTACCTAACAGACTATCAGTTCTTGTGTTCGCGACTTCGCGTGGTTGTGAAAACATCTTTGCATTTCGAGTTATAAATTATAATTTAAAACTAAAGACTTAATAATAAATTAGTAAATATAATGCCTAAAGTAGCTCGATCTATTTCAACTAAAATTATTTTTTATTTAGAATTGTATTTTTATTTAAAACTTTAACATAGGTATTTTTTAAATTTTTCTTTGTACAAAATTTTTATTTTATACTACATATTTTTTATTTTTACTACATATTTTGGCAATTTTAATTACATATATATGTACATATTTTTGGTTTTTTATTACATATAAATCCCAGCCCTAGTTATCGGTGTTCCAAGAATACATTGTTTCTCATACGCGCATGCACATGTCAACAAAAATTGAATGCATAATCGGTTTTTCTTTCCAAACTAATGAAAACTGCTAAAATCTGGAGTAAAATTCACTTCGTTTCAATAGTCCAATTTTAATTTCGAAAACATATTTACAAATTTCGGCTTCTCTTCTATGTTTTGTAGGAAACCGATTTTCGATTTAAGTTTTTAGTTATGTAATATGATACATTTTAAATGTACACATTGATAAAAAACTAACAAGAATAAATTAATAACAAATAAAATTGTGTTTCCTACAAAACATAGAAAAGAAGTCAAAGAATTCAGATGTGTTTTTTAAATTAAAATTGCATGACCAAAACTAGGTGAATTTTACTCCAGCTTATTGGTCTAAAAGCGTTAAAACTGTATGCTGTTCCAATCCCCTTAAGCCGACAAATATTTCAGCCGACAGTATTTCCGCCGACAATATTTCCGCCGACCGTATTTAGCCGACACATTTTTCACAGTGGCGGTTCTAGCGTACGGGTAGAGTGGGCAGCTGCCCGTACCAAAATGTTAGGCATTTTTTTTTTTTTTATTGCAATGTCACGTCGTTTTGAATTATTACTGTTTTTTCATTAACACCTTGATAAACAAAATAAAGCGATTTATCAAAGGTAAATTCTAAACAACAAATTCTAAGACATGTATTGACCATATTTTTATAAGAAATATTAGCGTTAATAATTTACAATCATTAATTCTTAAATGTCATACCACTGACCACTATACCACGATAGGTACTAAGTTTTAATGCACAACCAATAGACTCTATTCATAACAAAATTCGAAAACTTCATAAATAAAATTAATATTAACTATGTAAATACAACTTTAAAATCTGAAAATTGGTCTAGTATATTATTAAACTCTGCATATCCTGATAATTTTTTACATATTTTTAATACTTAAATGAATGAAGCTATAAAAAAGTCATTAATCCCTAAAGTAATAAAAATATCCAATAAAAATACAAAAATTAAAGAATGGATTACAAATGGTCTTATTATTTCAATAAGAAACAGAGATAAGATGTCAAAATTATTGAGATTCTGTCCATTTGAAATTAAATTGTAAATTAAGCTAAACCGATATAAAAACGTTTTATGCACTGTAATTAGAATGGCGAAAATATTATTTTATCAGAAATCTTTAAAAGTATTACAGCATAATCCAAAAAAAATTTGGAAAATGATTAATGAAATTACAGGTATAGTAAAATCTAAAAACTGTAACATAAATAAAATAAATCAAAGTGGAGGCAAATTGTTAGAATGATGAATTTAGTATTTGTAACGAATTTAATTCCTTCTTTGTGAAAGTAGGAAAGAATATTGAAAAGAATATTTTAAAAAGGAATTTTGATTAACTAAGCTGGGATGCTCAAAATATTAATTGCCATAATAATAAATCTATATTTTTAAATCCAATTCGTAAGGTAGAAATAGAAAACTATATTAATAAATTTAAAGATCACACATCTTATTTTGAAAATAATATTTCTAACTTCATTCTAAAAAATACAATTCATAATATTTCATACCCGTTAATGATTATTTTTAACTTATCTTTATCTACTGGTATTTACCCTTCTAATTTGAAAAAATCTATAGTTATTCCTATATTTAAAAATGTAAATAAGTTATTTTGTGATGATTACAGACCAATTTCTTTATATCTAAGCCTTTCCAAAATATTTTAAAAATTTATTAAATCCAGATTAATGACTTTTCTTAATGAATGCAATTATTTTTCTAAAAATCGATTTGGTTTCTTACATGGTAAATCTACAACTGACGCCCATTTCGCTGTGAATCGTTGCATACATGAAAATTTAGATGCAAATCGTAAAGTTCTGGGTATATTCTTGAATGTTAAAAAAGCATTTGATAGCGTAAATCATGAGATACTTCTTAAAAAACTAAATTATGCTGGAATCCGTGCCACTGCAAACAGTTTAATTAAATCTTACTTAAGTAATAGAATACAAGAGGTAAAATTTAATAATACTTATAGCACTTAATACTTAATACTTATATTCATTAAATATAAATCATGGAGTACCACAGGGTACAGTACTAGGACCTATATTCTTCATTTTGTACATAAATGGTTTATTGAACCTGAATATTGACGCTAAAATTATTTCATTTGCTGATGATACTGTAATATTGATTCAAGAAGGAAGAATGTCAGATTTATACAATAAAGCTAACTTAGTTTTTAAAACAATTAAATCGTGGTTTGACAATCATTTTCTTGAGCTTAATCTCGGAAAAACCAAACACATTATTTTCAGTTAGTTTTATTAATTTTAAAACCTAAATTTATTTTTAAATTATAATTATAATATTAAAAATTATGTATAAATTAAAACGAAAAAAAAAGCTGTTGCATGTGCAGCTATTATTAATTTGTTAATGCAAGATAAAAGGAAAAAGAGATCAAAATGGGTGAAACTTTTAAATTACCGTTAGTAAAAGTTACAAAAAAATCTGCTATTTTAATTTGTTCGTCGTCTACATCATAATGTAAACCATATGATTTATCATACGTTCTAGACTGAGGAGATGCTTTTAAAATGTGTTCAAAATCACTGATTGCTACATTATCATGTTGACTATCTTTCTCATTTTTATCGGTATTTACATTTCGTAATATTGGTTCATTTTTATTTTCTATGATCGTGTTTAGTGGATCAATTATCGGTTTAAATGTTGAACGGAAATAATTGTTAGAATAAATAACACCTCTTTTCATGTCTAAAACTTTACGTTTTATATTTTTTTTACACGAAATTAAATTGTTTAATACATTTTTTGTCTCGCTCATATTGAGTAATTGAATGTTTGTACACAGGCTGTCAAATGTTGCTTTACAAAAAAAAAAAAAAAAAAAAATACTATTTATATATAAAATTATTTCATACTTATAAACGTATGAAAACCATATCTATACCTTCCTTGATCCACCTCACGAGTTTTATCAATTACCTACCATAAATCCATAATCTTTACGGTTCCAACATAAATGACAAATTTTTCGAAACTCTAAAAAATCCATATCTGCAGAACAATGATCGTTGAATATATGTCATAGATTTTTCCTGTTTGAATACTACTAAAAAATTTGCATTGTCTCTAACTAACTGTTTTGGTATTTTAGAATATGTCTGTGCCAAGTAAAAAATTGAATTAGCACCGAAATGTCTCCCCATTTTTTTTTTGACTGATGATTTAAAAGCTTGATTGCTAAATGCTTTATTGAGGTTATTGAATTTCAAATTTGGTACATTTACATCAATATCTTTATCGCGGTGTATCCTCATTTAAACTTAAAATAATTTTTTGAATTGTATTTTAAAAATACTCATGAAAACGTACATGAGATTAGGTTTGGTTAGTTTTTTATCGAAACATGGGTGGTATGCGATCACATGCGTTAATTTTTATACGTATAATAATACATTTAATTGTCATTTGTAATATACCTACATTACTTTCTGAACAGTAAAAGTGTACTGTGTGTAGAAGCTTACAGAAAATAATTCTGTCAAGATTATTGAAATTTTATCAGTATCGTTAGTTAGGTTTATGAATATAGTCATATTTAATTTAAAAAACATTTTTGTTAAATATTAAATAATATATTATAGATAAATTTTGAGAAACGAGGTTTTTAAAAAGTTGTAATTTTAGCCTAGAAGCATCTATTTTAGATTCTGAGTAAAGTGATTATGTTTTACAACAACACTTTCATCAAATCGGCTTCAGTAATTTAATCAATACCTACTCCAAAAGTAATGTTGATAGAAACTTGAAATTTTCACCATATATTATTGGCGTATTACACAATTTGTTATTTATAAAACAACACCACGTTTATCACGAATAACAATTTATATCACCAATAACAACGAATTGTTGTTAAAATTAAATCGAACGAGTCATTTGATGAGTTACATTTTCGATAAATTTCGGAACCGTTTTAGCATTTCGATCGAGAAACAAAAGCTTTGAAAAACTCGACCGAAATCATGCCGTACGAATCAATCAACAGTTGTTTGCCAGTGTTGGAGGACATACGTTTGCAACACAGGTTAGTGTCAACAACTCACGTGCCATCAGTCGGCTGGTGCCGGGCTCGTAGCGAAACTACAACATTCGATAATAACCTGACCGCAGGAACCGGGTGCTGGCTGCCGAGCTGGCGCGCACCACGAGTTTTAACAAGATCGAGGTGCAGCGGCTGCTGCAGCTGTACCACATGCTCACCGTGAAACGGGGCGCGACGATGGACCGGAAGCGATTCGTCGAGTTCATGGACGAGTACATGGGCGTGCGGAACGCGGACACGATGGACGGGCTGTACCGGCTGCGGAGCCGGTCGGACCCGCGGCACATGTCCGCGCGCGAGTTCGTCGAGCTGGCGTCGTTGGTGCTGCACGGTTCGCTGGCCGAACTGACGCACCTGTGCTTCGAGGTGTACACCGCTGCCGTGCGGTCGCTGCTGTACTTGAGCAAGGAGGACGTGCTGACGATGGCGCGGCGCCACGATGGCCGCGGCGCGGCCGGCCCGACCGAGTACGATCGGACGTACGCGAACCACGTGATGCGCTCGATGGACCGCGACCGCGACAACCGCATATCGGCCGAAGACTACCGCGCGGCCGTCGCCGAGAACGTCGCGTGGCTGCAGTTCCTCGGGCCGGTGCTGCCGGAGCCGGACGCCGCGGCCGCGTTCTACCAGGTGTTTTCCACGCGGCCGTACGTCAGCAACGTGGAGACCGCGTGGATGGAACAGCGGTACGCGGCCCGGACGCGACGCGGTGACCAGCCCGCGCAGGCACCGACGGGAAGACAAACATTATCTTCTCAGAGCATTAGCACGGTACGTATAATACGAGTCGACAGTCTTCGATGGTTCTGAGCGAAGCGTAATATTATCTTACGGTTTTAAAATGACGTTTATTTTTTTACGGAGACGCTTTTTGCTCGACATTATTACGTTGTCCAAAAGTTTCGTCCGGCCACTCTATGGGTCGGGAATCACACGTGAATGATACATTGGGGGTTCGCTGAGCTCTCGTCTCGATAGTTTTTCCGGGCGGGAGGAAAAACTGCTGATAAAAACGCCGAAAGGCGCTGTAAACGACCCTTTCATTAAATCGACTTCAATAGTTTCTTCATAACTCCAGAATAAATGTTGCTAGAAACTTGAAATTTGCACTATGTATAATTGACGTATCACTGAGTGATATAAGTGACATACTCGAAGACAAGTTTCAAAACAACTTTGACAATTCATAGGCTAAAAATAGAACTTTGAATATACCACGTGTATTTTAAATTTATCTCTAATAAAGTTTTAAATATTTGACAAAAACGTTTGAGTATTTAGTAGAATCACACTCAAATACTCTCTGACGATAATGAAAAATTTCAAAAATCGTGACTTGGACTTTTTTTATAAGCGTTTAAGTAAATCATTTTATGAATTTTATGTAATAAAACTGTTTTTACGTCAATTTTCAACTTTAAGATTTTATTTGAAGACTTCAGTCGATCCAAACATAATGAAACTTTGTACACAGATAAAACAAAAAATTTCGAACATTTTGTAAAAGTAAGAATGACTTTTGTTAAACAAAAAACTTTTGAAAATAAAGTTAACGGTAATTAAACGAAAAATGGTGAAAAATACAAATGGTATATTTTTAATATTTGATGAAAACTAATGGAAATTTAATATTACCTTACTCATATACTTCACAAATGAATCTCAAAAAATTTAAAAAATCATGACCCAGGATTTTTTTTTATGGGCGTACAAGTAAATCATTTTACAATTTTTACGTAATAAACTGTTTTACGTCGATTTTCTGTATTTATTATAGAATATTGATTCATCCATCATTATGCAACTTTGGATACAGATAGAATACCATGTTTTGAGTCTTTTGGTTAAAAAATTTCTCTTTTGTCAAACGAGAAAACTTTTAATCACTTAAATAACAAAAAAAAACCTTGTGATAGAAAATGTACTAAAAAATGTTAAATATGATAAAAATATATAGGCATGGTAATATATTTTGTATGCTGATGCTCAGAATCGTTTAGCTAAAGAAATGGTCTATCATTTCTTTAAAATTCAATACGTCTATCCCCATTAACTTGTCCAATGAGTGAAGAATAGTTCATGGGGCGAAGGGCGTACTTTTTTTTGTATTTAATCAAGTTAAAATTTTAACTCTGGAAAAAAATATCTTGATTAATTAAAATCAAAATCATCTTTTATTATCAAAGACACCAAGCTTAGACCTATATTTTCATACCGAGATCATTCATTTCAGACAGTATAGTTAGTTATTCAAACAATTTTTATTTCATTAATCGATTATTTGATGTTCAATCGCGTGAATGATTAGTAGTAGCAGTAGATAATCGCACAAGCGTGTGTAAACAATTTTGTCAAGGGCGCACAATCCTAAAATATTTAACATAATTTAACATTATGTATGTATGCAAGACTAAGATCAATTTTGATCACGATGTGCAGGTATCAACAACGTCCAACAGCAACAGCAACAGCTTCGAGATTTCCGATGGGGAACAATTGCCACCAGTGGAGGAAGTCGATCACAGGATAAAACGTTATGAGAGCGTGTCGGCCCCCATGCCATACGACTGGTACTTGTTTTGACGAGTGCCGCAGTGATGGTTATATCCTCAACCCTAGTATATATCGGCATATTGAGGTAACTAAATTATTATTGGGCTGACGTAATCGGTGATATTGGTGTATTGCATCATTGGATTTTCTTTAATCAATATTGTTCACAAATTGTTTTAATTTCTTCGTCGTATTTTTTATCACCAACTCATACATGATCAAACACGTGTTTCCATTATTTTATACACTAATCTAATTAATGTATTCCAGATAATTTGGTATTAGTAGGGTGAAAAGGCCGGTTCTGGCCCCCCGCAAATCCTCCCAAATCCTCCACCCCCCGCCATCACTTCCCCCGCAAATCCTCCCCCTCCCAACCACTCTTCCCCCGCAAACGCTCACCCCCTCCTGCCCTTCCTCTGCCCATCCCCTTGCCTAATTGGCCACTTAAGTGTGCTAATTGGTCAATTAAATGTGGTGATTAGCCGATTAATCGTGTTACGTGTCGATAAACAGTGCTAATTGATCGATTGACCGTGTTATAGGTCAGTGCTAATTGGTCCGCGCGCGCCTTTGATATAAGCCGCCGCGTCTGATCTTCGCCGACTTCGATCCTCGCCGACTTCGATCCTCGCCACCGCGGATCAAAGGCGGCGCTTCCCCCAGCCCCTCCCGGAGTGTCCCTGACCCTCCCCGACCGTCCCGGACCGATATCAAGGACACCAAGAACAACGGTTATTATGTAACATGATTAGATAACTGTCTAACATACACATACAACTGTCTAAGACACATATTTAACTGTAGAGTGAGGGGGTGGGGGAGTAGAGACGGTATGTTCTTATACGTTAATGTTATTTGTGCGTTACAAATGTTTGAATTTTTTTTTATCGCGCAAAAGAGTTGAGTTGAAGAAAGTAACTGAAGAATTGAAGGAAAACATCACAATACAGTCGACAATACAAAAACTCACCATGATAACCCACCATGGAGCTTCACAAATAGTAAAACGACTTAGACGTATAAATCAATAAATGTATTTAACGTTAAACATTTTTTTAGGCTCTAAAAATGTGGCTCAGAAAATAGGAAAATTGATCAGAGTTATGTGTCAAGCTATTTATCTGCAGTGGAACGAGAAAACGCGTGTTTAAAGAAAACGGTAGAAAACATGAAAGCTGATATCGAGGGTTTAAAAAACGAATTACAAACAAATAGTAAGAAAACGGATCCTAGTAAGTTGAACAAACTTGTTATGGTAAAAAATTAACATTGAGACCAAAAGCCAGAAACAATATGAACTGTATTTTTATTTTATTTTGCACACTCATTCTATTTTTCATTTTTATTAAGAACAGACACTTTTCGTTTTCTACGTTGCATAGGTAGGTTTATATGATTATTACCCGGCATGTATATCGGAAGAATTTTTTGACCTATTATAATTCTCTCTTGATCTCAATTTATATATTGTTAACTTATATCTAAAGATTATGTATATTTATTAAACCATCAACAATTTATTTTAATATTTTCATATTGTTTCTGGTACAAAAAAAAAAAAAAAATGTCAGATGTTGTTAGCTAAACCTAGGATAAATGTTTACTGTATTCTAATTTCGGTCTAGGACATTTCGTCGTGGACATTTCGGCGTAGGGCCGTTTCGGCGTATGGCCGTAATGCCATTTTAAGAAATTAGGTTGGTCACTTTAAATAATTTTTTCGGTTAGGTCACAATGAAATATAAATATATAAATAATTGTTGTATAAAAACTGCATATAATAATTAGGTAGTATAATAATACAAACTTAATTAAAATAAGGAGAATGATATAAAAATTATATTAATTATTTTATTATTTTTGCATAAAAAACTACATATAATTATTAGGTATATTTAAGAAAATGCTATAAAAATGCTATAAAATTTCGTATTTTTTCATTGGGCACGTGTGTACTCAGGGCTCCGTGCATTATATTATTATAATGCCCGTTCACAAACTCGACCTCTAGTCAGTGGCGGTTATAATTGACTTTTAAGGGGGCAAATAACAAAATAAAATCGTAGGGTCAATAATGTTGGATAGACCTTTCCTCAATATTTTGAAATAAAGTAAACACTTCATATAGCATAAATATTTTTTTATTAGTCATATTACGTCGAATATCATTAATAAAAAAGTACAGTAAAAGCATGTGCCTATTCTTTTGTTTAGCAAAGCGTGTAATAATATTTTCTATATCTATAGAAATATCTTTATGAATGTGGAGTAATGCTAGCCCATTCAACCTTTCTTTGTCAATTGTTGACCTTAACCATGTTTTCAATCTACGTAAATAAAAAAAAAGCACACCACACATGGATATTATAATGTAAAAGCCATAGAAATACAAGTTAATTAAAGAATAGCCTAACAGTTAGATAGAAATAAGTAAATACCTTTAAACTAAGCAAAAAAGCTGATAATATGCGTAGGTACATACGGTACCTATAAGAACAAAAATAAACTAAGCGCACAGACATCTTAACAAATTGCAGTACGATAAAAATTAAAAATAGGTACATTTTTTTTCCTTTTTGTGTAAGATTGTACCATGATTTATAGGTACTAAACACATAAATTTACAAAAAACGGCCTAAGGAGGGGGGGCCCTTATAACCGCCACTGCCTCTAGTTACCGGTCGAAATCATAGCACGTGATGCCACATTCTATAATTGGTTGGATGGACTTGAGTATTTTTTTTTTTTTTTTTTTGGCAAGACACACCGCCTTTAGAGGATCCCTATTGACTGGACTTTTAGTAACAATGTTAGTCATGTCATTTGGAAGAGAATATTCTTTAGGGCGATTGTAAACTCTCCGGATTTTAATGACACGTAAAATCTTCCGATGGTAAACTCTCCCGGGTAACTTCTGCACTATCTTGAGGTAACGTGTAAGGTACCCGGTCACTTCCCCGTAAGACATTTCCCCGTAACCACTTTTTCGTTAGACATTTCCCCGTCCAATACTTTTCCCCGTAAGACATTTCCCTGTCCAAATAATAACATAAACGTTTTTATTTAAAACATTTTGTAAAATCTAATAAAACAATTTTAAAAATAATACAAATAAATACCTTATAATTGTAAATTATGAACGATTCCAATTAAATACTCATCTAGATTTTGTTCATGGTAAGAACTTACTATTTTTTTAATCCGTGCAGTTGTATCCTTAAATTTTTTTTGATAATTTATTTATCAAAAATAATTTATTTATAGGTATTAAATAAATTTTTTTATGACTAATTTAATTTTACGTATTGGAGTGGGAAATGTCTTACGGGGAAGTGGGTACGAGGAAATGTCTGACGGGGAAATGGCAGAAGGGAAGTGTACGTGAATCAACATGTAAACCGTTTCGGGGTCGCTTTTGTACTATTCGAAGAAAATAGGGAGAGTTTACCATTCGATCGGCAGAGTTTACCACCACCCATTTTTTTAGACTCTATGACGAGTAAATTATTATCAGACGAATAATGTTTAAGGCATATAATAGTTTAAGTTAAAAAGTAGAATGGGTACCCACAAAAAGTTTCTGCCTCTACTCTGCTGCTCCATACTCAATATGCAACGATTTTTTAAACTATTGTCCGATAAAACCAATTAAAAAATACATTTTCTAAATAACTTTCATTTCATAACATTGTTACAGATAATGTCAATCATGTGTATAATGGTAAATATATACCATACAATCGCATGTTGTTTCTAATTATAAGTTTCAAATTTAGTCTTAGGGTGGGTTTACACGTTCAGTTTAACTGCACAAACGGACTGTACGAACTCAAATTTGCGCAAATTAACTGTACGTGTAAATGAAAATCATATGACTGCACAGTTCAAAATTTTGGACTGTGCGAGTTCAGGCGGTGCCTGAAAAAAATTGTGCAATTATGGTGTTTGCGCATTTTTTCCGTGCGTGTAAACGTACAACTGTGGGTTTTTAGCCAGTTTTTTTGAAATACATTAATAATAAATAAAATAATAACACATTTAAACTATAATTTATTACTTTATACTTATATTAATATTATATACTTATACTAATATTGTAATAAATATTTGATTTATAATAATAATAATGAAAAAGCCATAGACAACTCGATTTCGATTTTAATTTAGTTAAAATGTTTAATAATTTTTTAATTGAATTATTATTAGTTTATTATTAAATGTATAATGTATGGATAAAATACAATTATATTTCAATCTATATTTTATTTAGATTTTAGAAGATAAAAATAGCTTATATTTCTGAAAAACAAAGTACCTATGATACGATATTCTCCTTGTGAGGACATGTTCGTGTCATGTACAATATACATACTTGTATTCACTATTCAGTATATTATTATTAAATATTATTATGTTTGATAGAGTTTCAAATTATGACTGAACAAAAATTTGAATTAAAAACTGAATGTCTAAACCGAAATAATTTCTCAGTTCTTTTGCGCAAACGGACTACACAAAAATATCGACAAATTGTTTGCGCAGTTAAACTGAACGTGTAAACCCACCATTACAGAAACTGAAAAAATAATCTATTAATAAACAATAATAATACATTAGGTATACGTTTCGAAAACCATAATTTGTAACCAGTTGAGTACATTGTGTATTATAGTAGTAACATGATTATTTATTTTATAATTTTCTCGTTGTGCACAAATAGTAATAATTATTAATGAATCGACTTGACGAATATAAAAATAGTCTGAACTATGTATTAAATATTTAAAGTAACTTTCCGGAAGAGTAGTTTGATAGGATTCAGTGGTGTATTTAGCGTTTTTGTAAGTTCGACTACTTCCTCTTCCTCGAAATACATTTTTATAAATGAATTACAATACTATAAAGGTAAAATAAAGCTCAATAAAATGTATTCTAATTCTAAAACTCCGAACTATTATAAAATAAAATCTTACATACGCCACTGATAGGTAGGTCCTCTCCACAGGACCCACCTTGACGCGGTGGAGAGGCTTACGGGTCATTATTTAGACCTCAACTAAGCGGTCCTCGAATATAAAACAACGTATGATAATATTCATGCAGAAAGTGATATATGTATCGGTATAGACATGTATAAAAATGTATTCAAAAGTGATATAATAATACTTAATAGTTATTGAGTATAGAGCCATTTCAATAGTATTTGAAGTTTCCTCACGTCTGCTTGTTAAATTTCCGATGATAACGAAGAAGATATGAACAATATTGATTAATTGATACTTTAGTTTTTATAGTTATGATTGAAAAGTTTAATAAAAGATGGATTAAATAGATAAAATGTTTTTTGGTTTTTTTAACTATTGTAAATATTAGAATGCGATAATATATTTTGTAAATGTATGTTTTTATATTGTATATTATATATTTTAATAGTTTATCGTGTATACATTTCAATAGAATTGTTACAGCAGAAACCATATTTTAATAAGTCGACTGTATGCTTAATTGATGTTGTTACTGATCTAAATGAACCGCGGGTGACTAATTGAATAACTTGTTAAATGCAGGAGCGCTGTCTCTAATTGGCATAGGCGGATATCGGGAGGGACTTGGGGGGCTTAAGCCCCCTCAGAATGTAAACGTCAAAATAAAAAATTATGTGTTTCAATATTATTTTGATATTTATAATTTTTATTTAATTTTGTTGAGATAAGGTACGAGAATGGTCTAGAATATTCACGGCTTATCGTTGTTGGGAAAATCATATTTTGTAGGTATATATTGATAATCGCGAATATTCTAGAACTTGTTTGCGATACCTGTAAAGTTATAAATACGCACGCTGCATACCGCCACAGCATTAGTGTCGATTAGGTACGTTTTTGGAGCGTATACGGTGATCACTAGAGTCCGGATTCGTATGCACTCAAAAAACCTAAAATAATATGCATTTATGCATCTAAAAACGTTTAAATATGCACTTGATATGCTCTTATTTTTTAAAATTATATGCGAAAATATACTCTTGCCCAAAATATATGCATTTATTTGCATAATTTTTTATGCACTTAATTATCTTTTTGTTATTTTTTAAATTTCTTTCATACTTAATAATTCAACTAAATTAGATAGGTAACATAATTTTTTGATTGCAGACATCAACTTACAATATTGGTTGAGGAATAGTAAATATTTAAAAATATATTCAACAAATAAAACAAATATTTTTATTAGGAATAGTAAATTATAATAAATAAAATCATATTAAATCCTCTTATACCATTTCTTTGGTAAATATTTTTGAATAAAAATACAAAATAAAGAAATGAAAAAAAACACGGTTTTATAAACTTTAATACTTTAATAGGTACCAAATATGCTTGAATATGCAAACATTTTAAAATATGCCGTCATCCCTGAAATATGCATTTATATGCAAAATAAACTTTTTCCTACGCATTATCTGTTACACAAATCGTCCACATTTCTTACTGTCATTGAACTGCATACCCTCATTACAAATATGAAAATCCATACAAATCCGGACTCTAGTGATCACCTTTATTTTATTTTTTTTGGTTTTAATACCTAGGTACGCGTGGTTTTCCGTAAGTGACATGCTATTGATATACATATGACATATAATTTTATATTATTTGTGTGAATTGTGTATTTATCTGAATTAATCAATTAATTTTAAATTATAAATTGTAATTAATTCAATAATGGCTAAAAGAATGTTTGATGTCTTTAATATTAAAAAACAAAAATTAGTTGTTACTTATTCCTCGTCAACAACAACACTAGAATCTAAAAATGAAGATTTAAATATTGGTTTAGACATTGATATAACTACACAAAAACGTTTGAAAATATTGTAGATATAAATGTCATTTCCGACTTGGGAACTTTAATAACAGGCCCTGTGCGACCAATTTTAACAGTAAGTACAAATGTAGGTAGACACTAAACGTACCTAGTTTAAGTTATAATATTATATTTAAATTAAATATATTGCAGTCATATCCGCTAACTAAATTTGGTACTCAAAATCGCGCTTTCAATCATAAGCATTACAAAACTTATGAATGGCTTGAATATAGTGTATCAAAAGATTCAATTTTTTGCTTTGCTTGTAGAAATTTTAGTACTGGAAATAATGGCAAATTTGAAGATAGCTTTCTAGTTGGTTTTAGAAATTGGAAAAAAGCAAGTGCTTTGTATTTATGCTTTATTTATAATTTTTTAATAATAATTATTAATATAAGTATATTATAATTTATAGTTGAGTGTTTGTAGTGGATCTAAAGGTGGGAATAAAAGTAAACTCAATAAATTGGATGCACATGCTAAAAGTAATTTACATCTTACATGTATGGTTAAATGGTCAGCATATCAGAAAACAAAAGAAACTGGTAGTGTTTATTCTCAAATATCTTCTCAGCATTCATTGATGGTTGAAAGTAATAAAAAATATATGAAAATGTTAGTTGATATTGTTTTATTTGTGAGTTGTCAAGGAATTGGTTTAAGGGGACACGACGAGAAAAAAGATTCTTTAAATCAAGGTATTAAACTAACAACTAAAAAGTAATAACTAATAACTAATATTACTAATAGTCTTAAATGTAAAATATCTAATAATTATGATAATTATTTGTAAAAAAAATTAATATATTTTTAGGAAACTTTAAAAATTATGTAAATTGTTAGCAAAAAGTAATGATGAATTTGGAAAAAAATGTAATCTTAAAACCAATTACTCTAGTCATATAATTCAAGATGAACTTATAAATATATGTGCAGATGTTGTGAAAGAAATAATTGTAAAAGATATTGAAGACGTTGAGGTGTTTGGACTTATGTGTGATGAAGCAAGGTGAAATATATATTATGTTTTATACATGGACTTCTTAATTTATTTTTATTAAATTAATTTATAGGTGTTACAAACAAGAACAAATAGCATTATGTGTAAGGTATGTTAAAAATCTAGATGTTGTGGAGAGATTTCTCGGTTTTATAGATTGTTCTAAGAATCAAGATGCTGAAAGTTTAAATCATTACATATTATGGTACCTGAAAAAGTGTAAACTTAGTTCTAAACCACAAATAGTTGCTCAGTCATATGACGGTGCAAATGTTATGTCTGGGAAATTTAACGGACTACAGAATAAAATAAAAAATCAATATCCTTGCGCTATATATACCCACTGTATGGCTCATAAAATGAACCTCATTGTGATTGATATGTGTAAATATGTAAAAGTAATGAATATTTATATACATCTTAGATCTTCATGATTTTATTTATTACTTACATTAATATTTTATATTAGGAAACAAGGCATGTGTTCAACACTTTAGAATCCCTGTACGTGCATTTTTCTCATCCGTCAAATAATCAAAAATTAACTGAGATTCAAACTAAACTAGGAATAAAACATACGGCAATGATTAGACTTAGTGACACTATATGGAATTGCCGTTATCAAAATATAGAGTCTGTTAAAAACAGTTATAAAGCAATTATTCAAGCTTTAGAAGAAGAAATTGAAAATGAAGATGATAGAGGAGTAAATGAAGCAATTGGTATAATATAATAAGTAATAATTAATGATTCAAAGTATTTAAATTCCAATATCATTGTTTTAGGTATATTAACAAATTTAAAAAGTGGACGATTTATAGTTTATTTATTTATCCTACAAAAAGTATTAATTAATATTAATATTGTGTCTAACAAATTTCAAGAAAAAAATGCAACCTTAGGGGAATCTAAAAATACTATTGAAGGTGTGATGATGACTTTTAAAAATTCTAGAACAGAGTATTTTTCTAAGCTTTTTGTGAAATAGAAATCTTTGCTAAAGACAATGAAATACCAATACAGACGCCATCTAAAGGTAAGACTTAATAAATATATTATATTTATTTATAAATATTATAATTTTAAATTAATATTTACTTAATTAGGATGCAAAAGAAAAAGACAAGAGCCACACAATCTTAAACATTTTGATACTACTGTAACCACAAGTGCTGAACAAAATATTAAAGACACCATTGAAACCATAAGCATTGAAGATTACTTTAGAAAAAACGCTTTCTTTTCTGTATTTGATACTATCTTGATAAATTTAGAAAAAAGATTTTCTACTGAAAGCCTCCAAATGGCTACAGCTGTTGATCAATTTTTTCAATTAAATTTTGAGGAAAGTCTTTTCTTTGTAGATCATTATAAAGTAAGTATCGTATTGGTTTCTGAAAATTAATTTTTACTTACCTATGCTCTAATTTCCTAGTTTTATTAAAAGTGAACCAGGAACCTGTATTTTGTATATTTTCAGGATTTGATGAATGTATCTAAAGATGCATTAAAGTCAAAAATAGAAGTGGCAAAGAATTGTATATAGCAGTCAACTAATGAAAATTATATAACTTTAAATGATGTGAAAAAGGTTTTAACAAAACGGACTTTCCCTAATTTATATAAACTATTTCAAGTTGCTTTAACAATTCCTATAAGTTCCTCCACTTGTGAGAGGAGTTTTTCGGCCATGCGTAGAATAAAAACTTGGCTTCGAACATCTATGCTGCAGGAAAGGTTCAACAACACCTCAATATTATATATTGAAAAAGAAATTTATAAATCTATTAATACTGAAACAATTGTTAATATATTTGCACAAACAAATAGATATATACAATTAAAATAAAAATAATTTAGTAGCTATTCAATATTTTATTTTTTTATGTTCCTATTACCTACGAGGGCGGGCTGAAAAGTAATGCCTCCTAACGTGTAACTTAAAAACTAATAAAGATAGAATTATGAAATAAAAACACATGTTTAGAGAGTGAAATTATCTTTTATTACGTACTATTATTTTTCAACATAACTACCTTCTAGGGCGATAAATTTTTGCCAACGCTTTACTAGTTGAGATATGCCGTCCAAATAAAATTCTTCAGATAGAGCATTGAACCATCGTTTAACTTCAGCTTTAACTTCTCCGTCAGAATTGAATTTTGAACCCTTGAGATGTTCTTTAAGCTTTGGAAATAAAAAAAAATCACATGGTGCCAAATCTGGGCTGAATGGTGGATGTGGAATGACTTGAAATGCCAGGGTTTCAATTGCTTCCATTGTGGCACGGCTCCGGTGAGGTCTCGCGTTGTCATGATGAAGCAAACGTTGAGTAAAATTTGGCCTGACTCGCTTAATTCTTTTTTTAAGTCTTTTTAGTGTCTCTATATATCGTATAGAGTTTATTGTAGATCCTTTTCTAGGTATTCAGTGTGGATCACACCTTTTGAATCCCAAAACACAGACAACATGACTTTTCCAGCAGAAGCTTGAACTTTTAACTTTTTGGGGCATGGTGAAGTTTTATGACGAAACTCCATTGACTGTCTTTTGTTTTCAGGTCATAATGATGAACCCATGATTCATCTCCAGTAACAATAATGTTCAAAAAATTTCCCTTTTCACGGTCATAACGAGAAAGAAGTTTTGCGGCAAATTCAATAACAGCACGTTGTTTGAACCGCACAGACAAAGGCTCCGTCATAATAGATTATTTAAGTAATAAAATAATAACTTAATAATATCGCGTCTTCGCACACACTAAACTAATATCATAAACTAATAAATTCACTACAAATGAAAATTTTATCGTAAATCTAAAAATAGTTATGAGAAAAGAGGCATTACTTTTCAGCCCGCCCTCGTATATATTTGGTATATTTGTATATTTGGTGCCTCAGCTAGAATCAAGTAGGAGTAGCCACTACAGTTAGTAGTTGGAAGCGTCAGAAGCGACTAAAAATATTTGTTTCCGCTAATGAATAAGACAAAAATATTAAGCCCCCCCACAGATAAAACCAAATATCCGCCTATGTAGCCAATCGTCAAATGGAAATAAAATATAGGTACACAAAACGAATTAATCGAAATAAAACAAAATCTAATTGACGCAGTCAGGGATTTCACTACCTGTAACGAAGATAATGTATGTTATGGGTTCATTAATTTAGTAGAATGGTTCGAAAATCCCGAAATTTTTATGTAAAATAATAAAGCATTTAATATAAAATTTACCATTAAATATAACATTAAATTAATCTTATCATATTTATTTTCTAGTTCTAATCTAAAATTCGTAGTCATAGACTTCGAATTTTCCCCTTTGCCGCATGGAGATTGGGTCCTAGTCACAGGAGCTATGTGCAACACCCTAGACAAATATCAACCCGCAAGGTTGGTAGGGAATCCAATCATTCTCCCAAAACACGGAGGACCACTCAGATACCAGGAACAACACCACAAGCGAGTACACAATTTCGCTTATAATGTTTTTACATTAAAGAAGAAACGCCCAGAGTTGACGACACTGATTACTCAACAAATACGTGAAGCGCTCAGCTTCACTGCCACTCACAAAACGTCGACTCTAACTCGCTCGCGAATACATACGTATTTACATGCGGATGGCAAAACTCCTTGTATTGTGTTCTGGAATGGTAATACAGATAAGACAATTCTAGACAGACTAGGTTTAAAACATATTAAAAAGTATCTGGACATGACTACTGTGCACCATCGTCATGATGACACCTATGATCTCGTTTTACG
Organism: Therioaphis trifolii; assembly: GCA_027580255.1. NCBI lineage: Eukaryota > Metazoa > Arthropoda > Insecta > Hemiptera > Aphididae > Therioaphis > Therioaphis trifolii. Next base: position 41,588,911 of record CM050405.1, read on the forward strand.
TGATATGAATTGTAACAATCGGGTAATGTTCACGATACCCATTGGACATTTTGAAAAAGTAAATGGGGGTATGTTGAACCTACTCGAGTGTCACAATTTGATATGTGGACAAAATCATGACGGGGCCGCAGAGTGTCACGACCCAGTAACAGACGTAATATATACCAAATGTATTTTTAATTATATTCTTAAAATAGTTAAACCTAGTCAGATGTACGCATACTGTAGTGGTAACAAAATTCGAATTACCTATATATTTGGTATATTTGTATATTTGGTGCCTCAGCTAGAATCAAGTAGGAGTAGCCACTACAGTTAGTAGTTGGAAGCGTCAGAAGCGACTAAAAATATTTGTTTCCGCTAATGAATAAGACAAAAATGTTAAGCCCCCCCCCCCACAGATGAAACCAAATATCCGCCTATGCTAATTGGTAATAGTCAAAAAAGAAAAATTACAACATTTTTGTTTCGTAATTGATTTATAAATAATATTATAGTTGTAGGTATACAATATTAAACATGTCTATTTTTAAGAAGCTCGGAAATACCGAATATTATAAATTTTATGCCCTTTAATCTGTTTTATTTATATGTAATTCATTATCGTTTCGATTTTACAATTTTCTCAAAGTAATGCGTATTAATTCAAAACAGTGGCGTAATTTCAGTTTTCAAGAGGGGGGGCGAAAGTTTTGACCTGCCCAAAATATAACTAAAAAAAAAAAAACTTGTTATCTGAGATAACTCACTTTTTGAGGGATAACAATGTCTAAATAATACAATAAATAAATAAATAAATAACACATATTATTATACTTATATAGTTATATAATAAAATGTACTATGTAGATTGTAGGTTATAGAGGGATACCTTATATTAACTATTAGCTATTATATGATGACTTACTTTGAGAGGAATTACCCCAATTGGTGCCCTATTTACACCAAATATAAAGTATAAATGTACAAAAAATAAAACAAAACATACAATAAATTATTAAATCTTTATTTTTTTTTTTTTAATTGTTACTTAGATACCTAATTAGAATGTTATAGATACTAGGCATTAACTGGGTATCTTCTTGTCTTTATAGCACCAAACATGTCAACAGCTTGATTCAAATCTATCAATGAAGCTGTCTCCTTCTCCACAGCTATAACTAATAAATCGCTAAGCCGTTCATCCCCCATAGTTAATCTTAAATGCGTTTTAACAAGGTTAAGCGAAGAGAAGAAACGTTCATTTGAAGAAGTTGAAACAGGCAAAGTTAAGAGGATGGTTATTATTTTTAATGTTTCAGGAAAAGCATTAGGAATTTTGTTTAAAATTTTGGAAATGGAAAAAATATCATGATTAATTTGGATTGTTTTAGAATTCTGTATAAGGGCTTTAGCGGATCTGAATTCAAATTCAAGCAAGAGGCTATTAATGTTAAAATGTTGATAGTGTTTAAGGAAGGTATTTAAATAATAACAATTATGATTCAAGTAATTAGGACTAGAGGAAAGAAAAATGGAACACAACAGTAACACCACTTCGAAAAGTCAAAAAAACAAATTCGTAAAAGTGAGATACGACCTTTTTCGTTGGGGCAGTCGATATATAATAATATAATAAAGCGAATTAAATAATTTGAAATGTTAATTTATAGCGGGCCTGCGGCCCATATCCGGCCGCTAATGTAGAGGGGAGGTGAGGGGGGGGCAAATGCTGCCCCCCCCCAAATGACGCCACTGATTCAAAAGATAAAAATATAAACCACCAGATGATAATTTCAAAAAAAATTCTTTTTTTTGTTGTTATTTTTGATATTTTTATGGCATATTATAGCGTATATTTTAGTACTTTTTGGTGCTATAAAATCCGAACCCTGATTATAATATTTACAACTGTAGAAAAGTAGCCCATCGTTGTACATATTTCACCCAACAGTAATAATGTTATTAGATTATTATTAAATATTTGGAAATACTTTATGATATGAGAACACTAAATAATAACATTTAATTATTTCGCTCATTGCCGCGGTGTTGGCAATGCTAGCATGTACTTTTATCATCTGTGGTACCAACCTACCACGGCTATAGATAATATATTATCTATAGCCGTGCTACCTACTATTCGCCCGATTCGGTATGATTTGATAATTCAATGCCATTGTAAATTGCAAATTTTATAATAAATTTAAAATAATTTCATAATATATCAGTAATAATTGTTTTTATATATATGAGAACCTATTTTAGTTTTACAAATTTTTATAATTTATATGCTATATGCATTTTACTGTAATTTACCAGTGTAAAACAATTCAATAATTATAGCAAATACATATATTATATGTATACAATATATTATTTACTCTGTGATTAAAATAAAAATAACTGGATACGGATCGGTCGTGATTGAGACGCATTTAATCACAGTGGTGATTAAATTAATCTTTAATTTTTAATTTAATTAAATTAAATTAATAAAAAAAGCCTGGGTTTTCACCTTATGAAACTAAAAAAATTGAAAATAAAATGTAAGTACAAATCACATAGTTATGTAATTACCAACCTGATATTATGAATATATAAAATTGTACAGCTATTCGGCATGCTGTGAATTTTTATTGAATGGTGGCTGTTTGGTCGTCAAATATTTCATAATTGTCTAGTCAGTACAATTGTTCACACTTTGTAAATTAAATTAAATTATTTCATTTAAGAAGTTTGGATACCGTTTAGATATTCTGTATCTATCACACATATTTCGCGTGTTGTAAACAAAGGCTTTACATATCTGGTGTGCAATGCCCCAAGAGAACAAAAGTACTTTGATTTTTACAAAACATCACAAACTTTTCATTACTACTCACAAATTCTTTAGGTCTCCAAATGGTGAACGCGATGATACTTTTCTGCAAAGTTCTGAAAGAATGAGCCATCTCAGAGAAAAGATTCTACCAATTATGGTTCATATTCCACTCAATAGGTAAGTAATATAATATTTTCGTAAGTTTAACATATCTTTCTTCTTGGTTATTGCCATTGAACTGTTTATACTTGATACAATTATACATTGTATACAAATTTGACCTTTATAATAATCAACTATAAAAAAACCAACTATAGTTGTGTTTTGTGGACCATTAAACATTCGCGTGTTTATGCTATTATAGCATTTTTTTGATGTTGTATAATGGCTTAAAAGGAATTGATAAGTGTCGTGATATAACATGAAAAAAAAATAAACTAATAAAAATGAATATTAACAATTCAGAAATAGATCTGTATCAAAAGAATAAATAATGTTTAATGTAATATATTATAATATAATGTGAAATAAATTATTTAAAAAATTATCTATGTGTATTAATATTAAATTTCACATAGGTACATTAAAAAATGTGGCAATGTAATCGCGAGTAAAAATAATAAAAAAATTAGCAGCTAAACATGTATACATATATTGTAAAAGAATTATTGTAAACTACCTGTTTGGTTATCTTCAGAAATTAACATAATCAGAGGGAGAGTAATAGATACCGTAATAACTTATAACAGTTAGTAATTAAAGTAAAATAGGTATTTGTTAAAAGAAATTTCCTTATTATATCTTTTCATTTTTATCAGAACTTGTGTTTTAATTTGAGTGAATAATGAATAGTTTTTTGTTAGTTACTCAAGTTGAAGTGTCATAAATTAGGTTAAATAGTTTTGTCCATAGGTGTTAGTGAAAAAATAGGAAATGTTTAAATCTTATAATGACAATAAAAAGAGAGTTAAATATTTACTTTCTTTTTCTGTTTTCCATGGTGTTCTAATTTGTTTTTTCAGGGAATAATTTCAATGTTGTTGCATTAACTATAGAATAGACTGTTGTAGAATCAATGGTTAAAACAACTAATTATTGAAAATTGCATTAATTAAACTTTTTTTTTACATAATCAATCTGAATGTTGAATTATTTCAAAGTGGATCTATATCTTAAAAGCACATGACAGGTGATAAATAGTTAAGTCAATTTTGAATGAGGGAAGTTGGTCACAACAGTGACACTAATTCCAACCTAAAACACCTAAAAAATCAATAAATAACTTGAAAGTTTATAGAGGACAATTAAAAAGGACTTTTTATTTCAAGTTTTTGAATCACATAAAAATATATAATCATTAACCATGAAATAGATTTATGAAACTATATATTATTTTAAAACATGATATTATAATCAATAAAATATTCTTTGTTACATCACTATTTGAAATTAAACTATCCAGTAATAATTGATGATCAAATAATTATATAATCAATTAAATTAATAGTATGGAATTTTGGTATTACTGGTTTTAAAAAATAACCCAGAGTGAATATACCCTAACAATATACCCATATCTCCCATAAAGTTATTGCAACTGTAGAGTAATTAATATATGCATTTTTACGGTAAAAAATATTAATGATAAAATAATTTTACTTTATTTCAGAATTAAAATAATCGCTAATGACCTGAAAGAAGCTTCCTCAAGTAAATCTCAATTTAATGAACTAAAGAGCAAGTATAGACAAACTTTAATTGAAAATAAAAATCTCAAAAATGCTAATGAGGCAAGTACCTATTTATTATATCGCATAATTATTTTCCATCACTTGGGTAAACAAAAATAAAACATTTCGTTGTTTTCTAATTATCATGAAATTTATTTTCACTGATTAAATTTATTTGTGTTCCATAAAGATATTGACCAAAGCATTAAAATTAAAAAAGAAAAGTATTAAATGTGTCCAAAAAATATTAGACAAACAAATTTTACAAAGTGGTGCAACTGAACACAAATGGCGTATATTGAAAAAAAAGGTATGTTATAAAGCGTATTTTCAGTTATTGGCTACTGTTTCTATCAAGAACAGTTGTAAACAAAATTGTATGTCGCCTAATCATTTCTACTGTTTATTTTTATAAAATTTAAATAAAAAAGTTTCAAGACTGTTAACTTAATAATGTAACTAAAATGAATTTAAAAAGCACTAAAATCTGTATTAATAATTTTATTTTATAGGTACAATATTTAAGAAATAAATTGAAACACAAGGAAAAAATGATAGAATTGGCACAAGAAGATACAAGCGCTGCAGATGCTCATATTAGTGAACTTACTCAGCAAATTAATGATTTACTGGCTTCTAATGAGGTTTATTTGGTATGAATTTGAATTATTTTCTTGTACATTTGGTTACAAGAAAGTTACCTATTTTTATCTACAATAGTCAGATCTATCTGCACTTTGTTACAACTAGATTGGCTGTAAGAAGTAGTGCTATGGTGTTTTTTTTATGGCACTAGTTTTTTTAATGGTTAATCTGTTGTAATATTTTATTTTGTACATTTTTTCTTTTGATAATGACAAGAATTTAAATTTTAGAAAAAAATGCTCGAATTAGAACAGACAATAAAAAATCAAAGTATTAAATTTGAATCTGATATCCAAGGGTTTCAACATCAACTAATTTCCGTGCAAACTGACATGTCTAAAAAAGTACAAGAATATAAAGACTTAAGGAATAACACAATGACACAGGATATGGAAATCAGTGCTTATCAAAAACCATTGGAAAGTAAAGATAGACGGTTAAGTATTATTCCGAATAAATCAACAGTATGCAGCCCAAGAGGTATAAAACGAAAATTTTTTCAAAGGAATGAGCGTGAGAATGAATTTTTTAATATTATCAAGGATTCATCAACTATTGATATTGAAATTAGTGAAGTATGCCCAGTTGGGAAGTTTGTGCAACTGTTCAACAAAGGATCTAAAGTAAGATCAAAAACATATTATGTTTAATTGAGAATTATTTATAAAATATATTTCTAGGAAGTCGCATTGGGAGAATTTGAATTAAAACGTTGTGTTGCTGGGATAAATATTTCTACTGTGTTTAAATTTCATTCCTCAGTTAAACTGGGAGCTGGTGATTCGTTAACTGTTTGGTCTTCTACTGGCAGTAATCAAGTACGCCAACCTAGTACTACATCAATCATTATGAAAACTCAAGCTTGGATGGTTGGTAATCGTATGGCCACTATACTTTTGAATCCTAAAAGAAAAGTATGTTCTTTGATTAGTCGTTTTATTATTATATGTTATAAAATAATTTATTTTAGGAAATAGCTATTCATGAACTACATCAAGACATGCTTCCACTTTCATCCATGAACTAAAGCAGAATATTAAGTATAAACATAATTATTCCATCTACTAGTAAGTAATAATGTGAAAAACTATTCCTTTATTAAAACCGAGATAAAAACTTTTAAATTTAATCAACCAATCATATATTTTTTTATCAAGATTTTAAATTTATGTATTATGTTATAAACTCCAATGACAACGTTCCATACATCTCCCAACAATTTCCATTTTATAATATCTTATTGATGAGTCATATCCACTTTATCCCTTTAAATATAGGTAATAACTACTTTCTTTGAACTTTAGATTTAGTACCATTATAATCAAGTGGACACTAATTTTTATTAGAAAGTAAAAAATATTAACAAGTGTAAGATTTTATTATGAATAGTAGTTTTTTTTTTTATACTTTTTTATCTTTCAGATAAATTTAGTGTTTTAATAGCATTTATTTTTTAGGATGATTTTCAAACTGGAATCAAATGTGCCACTATAAAAATGATGTAAAAACTTAGTATTTTCATACATTTATACAAGCTTATAAAAAAAACCTGTCAAAAACACTAAATAAGTCAGTATTTATCACATGTCAATTATTGATTTTTATTATTATTTATAAACTATTCATTATAGTATGTTTTTTTTTTGTATTTTACTTTATACCTTCAATTTAATAGTTAGCTATTTTTAATATTTAACAATTGAATAATACATTTTAAATCTTTAAAATAAGCTTATATTATTATACTTCTTATTCATTTATTATGTAATTTTAATATGAAACCAATAAATCACTCTTGTTATGTGCACTCTTTAAGTGCTACACAACAGATTGATATAGTTAAATATAAGGGTAAGTATAGTGGCGAAAAGACAGTGAATTTGTTACAAAAGTGTTTTTTATTGAGATTTTCTAAGAGGTTCTGACAAAAGAGGGTCTGCACGAGTTTCTGCTTACAACACTACTGAATATCCTGTGGGAACAGGCACTCGGTGTCCGAAAGACTACGCGACCAAAAATGCCACTCAGCACATTTTCGAGTGTCTGCCCACTGTGTGGCCAATTCGTAGAATATGTATATAGATGTTCATTCACTATTTATATTACAATTATGCGTCCTATACTATACATATACACTGCATTATATGTCTTACATTATACAATATTTTGCTTAACACAATACATCAGAGATTTCTAATGCTCTCATCAAACATGTTAAGTATTCATTTTTTTGAGATAAGTTTATTTGAAAACATGAACACCTACATTCATGCAATGTGACATACATCTATTACATTTAATAAACATTTATTACATACTGTAAAGAAATCCTCTTAGGCTTTAATAGGGCTGACAGTATTGAAAATGAAAACCGATTATACGGTATTGATTCCAATAACAGTTAGAATCGGTATACAAAAATAACGATATGTATCAGTATACCGAAATATCAATATCTACTAGTTTACCAAAAAATTGATATTTATCAATATACCAAGACTGATATACAGTATATCTTCGGTATGTTAAACAGATAATTTTATTCGTTATAAAAAAATTACTCTCTTACTCACCAACTAGATTTTAAATTCAACAAAATTGTGTCTTAACCTTTTTTTGATTGTAGTTAGTTTTTTTGTAAAACAATTGTTTACAGACTAAAATTTAAAAAAATAAAGCACATATCATAGTAAAAACTAAAACTAATACATTCCTTGCTTTTTTATGACCCGAGAACAAAAACATCAATTCATTGTTACAACCAATACATTTTACTTGATGACATTCTACAAAAAGAATAATATCAACAATTTCCTCCTCTTTAAATATGTAATAGTAGTAAATATTTTATTAATTACCAACCACCATGAAATCTTTGTAATATAATACCAAAATAAATTATTTTTCAGCTCTTCAATTGGTATTGTAAAAATTACTTCCTAAGAGATGATTATTAACTGATGACATGAATAATTTCAAAATATTGAAAATTTTTGTAAATAATTTATACATTTCACAATAATATATATCACAAAACAAATTTCTATAATTAACCTTTAATTTTTTTTTTTTTTTAATTATATAATATATAATCTATAATACCTATATTTATTAAAAATTTTATTATATTTTGAAATATAATTATAGTAAATTATAAATTACTTTGAAACTTTGAATTACTTTGAAATTTAGCATTCATTGACAAAAAAAATCAACTCTTCTGCATTATCAGGAGATAATGATGAACAGTGATCAGTGACAACATTGCTAGCACAACTCACACGGTATGCACAAGTACTTGTTGGCTAATTTTGCCAATGTTGGAAATTCTGAGTTGAATATTTTCCTCCATTGTAATGGATTTGTATTTAACCTAATACCTTGGAAAAGACAAATTATTTTTCTAAAAACTTCTGTATCTTGGATCCAAAAAAATTACTTTTTCTGTAAAAATTGTCTTGCTTGATTATTTTCATAATGTTTGAAAAATGGCATATTAATAGAATTTTTAAGTGATTTTCCAGATGATTCAACAATTTATCTATGGAAGTTTCATTTGATAATTCTTCATTATTGATGTACATTTCATTTCTTGATCATTATTGAGATAACAGGTTATTTCATTGGTTAATAGTTCACATTGAACTAAGAAAAGTGGTTCACTATGTTGAGACTGTTTAGTAGGTTCTTGAGTAAGATTACATGTATATCTTGGGTCTACATTTTCAAGCATTGACTTTAGAAGTTTTAAATGAATGGACCATATTTAAGAGGCTGTCACAACTTGTTCAGAACTCATATGTTCGCCTTATGATTTAAGTGGTTCATATAAATTGCATATTATACGTACAAGTTTTTGTCATTACAATTAAGAAGATATTTTAAACTACTAGATTTCAATGTGTATAAAACATCAAAAGTAGCTTTTAGTTGATCTCTTATGAATTGGAGTGCTGGTAAGCTAGTCCACCATCTTATCATACAAGAAGCAGGCATAACAGTTTGAGGCAAGTTATGTATTAGTTGTGTTTCTTTAAGTAATCTTCGTAATTTAGCACTGTAATGAAACTTAAATCTAAGTTTTGATATTTTTGATAAAAGTATTTCAATCAGTTTTAATGACATAGAAGACATAACACCATTATTGAGTGTATGCCGAAAAGAACTGACATAATCTAATCCTAGAAGTTCAACAGCTTTAATCACATTTGTCCCATTGTCTGTGGTTGCACCACAAATTTTTTATTTTTGAATACCCCAGTCTTCTAATGTAGATTCAATAATATCACATATATTGTAAGCTGTATGATCCACGTCTAAACTAGTACACAATACACAGTATATTTGCAAATCCCAATTATCAATATATTGTATTGTTATTCGTATGTATGGATGTTCTGTGTTAGGTTTTTTTTTTGAGGTCCAACAATCGAATGTCAGGGCCAAAAATTGAACTCAACTAAGTTCACATCTTATTCTACATTTTACTTTATAATATAATGCTGGTATTTTATTATCAGAAAATACTTGCTGACTAGGTACTTCATATCCAGGACATAAAACTGACACAAGATACTTGAAACCTTGCTTCGAGACTGAGTGGCTATTGCATTAGTGTAGGTAGCTTTTACTGTTTTTTTTTTTATCCAATTTATTATAAATATTACTTATCTTTGTTTGTTAGTGATCAACACAGCTATAAAAACAAAATAATATCATGATATGGTTAATATCATATTTTTCAACTAAATAGTATAATTTGTTTTAGAAACTGACATCATATACACAAAAATATTTCAATAATTTGGTATTTGTATTTATTTATTTTTTGCAAACAAATAATTTAACATAACATAGTTTATATAACGTATTATAAGTAATAATTTGCTCACCTTCTGTAAGCTATGCTTGTGTTGAAGGTGATGAGTTCTTAAAATAGTGTTTAACAATTTTATATATTTAATAGTAACATAATAAATAATAAGTAGTTTAAAACAGAGAAAAAAAAGAATAAAAAATTTATATAGTTATAATATATCCTTTGAGAAGAGAGATAAAGAAATTGATAATAATAATATTAACAGCTAAAAATAATAGTATATGTTTAAGATATAGTACACTTATATAAATTTTACATTGAAAGATTAGAGTAGTTTTAATATACTATACTTAAAATGATTATAGTTTTTGAAGAGATTAATATTAATTTTTAAGTTTTTACAAATAATAATAGCAGTATTTAATGAGCTTTTAAGACCAAAAGATTTATAACATTTTGGTATATTTATATTTACATTTTTCCTAAATCTAGTATTAATATTATGGTTACATGTTGCTACAACACTTCTATGCTTATATATAAGTAGTTATAAATTTTTGTTGAATAGCTTTTCAAAATCAAATACATTTAGATCCTTTTATATAATATCAGAAGATGTATAATTAGGTACCTAACTCTAATATAAATTTAATTATTTTATTTATAGTTGTTTTTAGTTTTTTTAAATAAATATCATAAGCACAGCCCCAACTTTCAATTCCATAAGAAATGGTTGACTGAACTAGTGAGATATATATAATTCTTAACTGTATTTTATTAAGTATAGACCTAAGATTACGAAAGATATAAAAGAATTTGCGACTAAATGATATAAAATATTCTATGTGTTTTTTCCATTTTGGTATTGGTATATTTTAGTAATTTGGAACTGTGATAAGTTGGATTCATTTTTATTTTCACAAAATAAGTACATTACAATAATACATGGTAAATAAACTTACATTAGAATAGAAGGTATATTATTTGATGTTGAAGTTGATGGAAATGATTGAGACTCAGTACCTGAACTTTAAAAGTTAATTTCACTTTGCAAATTAGATTGTTGAACACAAACAACATCTTCATCAGTTTTACTTGTTACACTAATAAACCGAAAAATAGGTATACAATTGTGAATATTGATTTAAAATTACATAATGAAGGATTTTTTAAATACATATTTACACAAATAATTATGAACAGATAAATAAAATAATAATACAGTTAGGTATATTATAATGAGTTCTAAGTCAATGGAATTTTATTTATTAATTAACTTTATTTAAAAACAATAGACAGGCATATATTTTATTCAATATTATATGGAAGTATACCTAGTACTTTTTACAGTTCTGTTTTTACATATGTTAATTCGTTTACGAGAACACCCCAAGTTTGATAATGATGTTACTATAATTCACAAGCTATCAAAAAAAAAAAAAAAAAAAATGATTTATAAATAAAAAAGTATTATGTAGGTATTATATTATAAAAAGGTACCAAGGGACATTAAAGTGTAACCAACTTGAAACATAATTTATTTTCAATATTATAACTAAAGACCGGATTTAATTGATATTGCAACTTTTTTTGCATTTAAGATAAATCAAATCTGATCAAATATGTACACGGTTTGTATTAATTACAGTCTTTCTATTTAATCTTATGTAGCAATTTTTGCAATTTTCAGTGTTTTTACAATTTTTTGCAATTTTGTAAATTTTACGTTATTAAATGTATAAATTAACATTTCTTACCTAATTTTATAATATAAAAATAATAAAATTATTTTGGATTTTCATTATTAGTTAGATTATATGATCTAAGAAGTACAAAGGTGTAATATAAGTATAGAATATAGATATACGTGGTGATATGGACTATTATGGATCATTAATGGTATCGACTATCGATAACAATTATTTATTACCCGTTACGATTACAGTTTTGATTTGATTTACAACAAAGAGTATTACTTTTTATAAGTGATGCTGGTACTTATATAGTGAAATCAGCGAAGACATTAACAATATTTTATCCAAAATTAATTCATATTACATGTTTGGAACATGCAAATAACAGAGTATTAGAAAAAATTCGTGAATTATATCCAGACATTAATAAATTAATTAACAACGGCATTAATTTATAAATGTTCACAATTTTGAACATTTGATTAATTAATTTTATTTATTTTAGGATAAAAAGCCTTCTTAAAAGCTCCATCTAGATCTAGAATCAACAAATACAGAGAATTAATGCCGGATGTACCTTTACCTCCCGAACCTGTTATTACCAGATGGGAGACTTGGTTAAATACCGCAATGTTTTATGTAGGTAATTTTGAAACTTTTAAAAATGTAGTAGAAAATTTAGACGATGATGCCATTAGTGTTCAGGGCCGCAATTACCGGGAGGCATATAAGCATTCTATACATGAGCTCGGCACCTGTATTAAAATCAAGCTTTACGATTGGTTTATTTGAAAATACCGCCAAATAGTTTATATAATTAATAATAATATTGTTATCAAAGAATTATTATGATGTATTATATGAAATCACTGAGATAGATAAGTATATTCTTATCTATCTCAGAGTATGAAATCAAATATTGTTATCAATTACATCTAACATTGTTGTATCCACAGATATATATTAATACATATTAATATATATCTGTGGTTGTATCTAATTATGTTGAAAATATAAATAAAAAAAAGCTGGTATAATTAAAATGATACTGGTGATGAGTGTATTATATATTATATAGGAAGGTGCACTGTTTATTCAAGTAATATTGTAAACATACCTAAATATTCAATTTGAAGAGTACTTTAACAGTAGTCTTGGTTAATTATTAACTTTCAAAATAAATTATTATACTGCTAACAATTTTATTGTTAATAATTAATTAAAATTATTATTAGGCATAAGTGAATCCATTAGAATTCATGAAGAAAAAATTGAACTGAAACATGGAATAAATTCAATTGAAGTTGCAAATGCACATATTTATCCTAAATATAGAACTATAAGATATTGGTATGACTAGTGGAAAAAACTGAATCTTGTTCCGCATAGTGGAATTGGAGTTAATAAGGTATATCTATAATTTACTATCATTTATTAATTTTCTTAGTAATTTTTGTATAAGAAATATAATATGAAAATATTTAGGTATTTTGGTTTAAAAAAATCCAAGTTTTCATCATTTTATTCTTATTTTAAATTATAATTGTTTAATTGGTATTATTAATTTTAAATTCTAATGCAGAATGATTTTTCTTGAAATACTTTTTGTTTAGTTGTTAATTTCAATCAATAGTTTAAAAGTAATAATACTGCGTTATTATAATATGTTTAAAGAAATTGATAAAAGGAGAAATACCTACCTATATTTATTTATATAATGGTTTTAATTGGTTCTACTCGCTATAAACAATTATAGTAATACACTTTTCGTTAAGTTTTTGGAATAAAGTTATCATAAATATTTTATAAGAATACAATATTAACATAAAATAGGTAACTTAAAACTTATAATGAATTGAAATTTTTATGTTTTGTAGTAAATAAATAATTTATACTTAAACTTTGTGTAATATATTAAAATTCTTAAGTTTTTTTTTTTTTTTAATGTTTCAGCACATTAAGTGCTATTACAAGTACATTTACAATTCAAATTTAATATTTACATTTATATTGATGATAATAATGATATTAGGTTTTAAAATTGTTAAGTTAAACATTTAAACATTCCTTCTTTAAAAATAGGTATCTATTATTACCTATAAATAGTAATATTATAGGTTTAAGATTATCTTATTTTTGATTTTATAATTTTTTTTTTAGTTATTAGCTCATTACTATTGATATTTGTAAATAGTAATATTATAATACTTATAAAATATAACAATAAGATAATATATTATATATTAATGTATAGTATATAATAATTATATATACTTTTAATATATACTTATCTTACTAATTCTATTTTATTTCCTAATTTTATGAAATTTGATATGAAATCAAATATTTATCAAAAAATAGTGTTTGTCTTAAAAATAGTAAATTGTGAAATTTAAATTATTATATTCTATAAATTGCATCATAATTAATTTAATCATAATTTTAAGGATAGTTTACCTTTAGTCCATAATCACACTTTAACACAGAAATCTGGCTAGACTTTGCCATTTTTTATATTTATTGTACATTTTTTAATACAAACTTTCATCTTGATAAGTACAAGGTATTTGCACAAATTGTTATTATAAATTTAGGTGTAATTGTGTGAGAAATTGATGTACAAAATTTGAATTTATTATAAACCAGTGAATCTAAAAACAAAGTAAAAAAAAGCTGAAATTTGGAATAAAATAATGAAAATATAAAAAAAAAATCAAAAAATAGTGACTGTCAGGCAAAAATCAAAATAACCTTGTAACTATTATATATTATTAATATAATTATAATACTAATAAAAAAATTAACTAAAAGTTAATGAATCATCTATTCAATGGTTAGTCCCATGTGATTTAGCATTAGGTATATTTAGGTTGACATTCTCTTGAAGATTTCTTTTTCTTTTTAGTATCTTTTTCTTTTTTATTCCGTTTACTGGCCGTCCAACTTGTAATCTTTGACTTCCTCTGGTTATTCCAGGTTTTCTTCTACTAATTGTTGTAGGTTGGACCCTAATTGAAGCACGGCTTCTGTGTCTTAAAGAAATAGAACTTCCAGCAGTTGCCAAAAAACTGTCCCAACTAGTAGCAGTTTTAAAATTTTCCAACCTTTGAATAAATTTAGAAAGAATAGGTATAGATGTAGATTGATATTTTGAAAAATTATTAGAAATTAAACTACAAATCTTTTCTTTATACTCTTTGGCTAGATTTTCATTTTCAAACATTTCTGAACTTAAATTGATATTATTGGTTATGACATTATTATCATCATGGCATTCTATTGTATTTGATGTAGGTGGCAAACAATTAAATGAAGTCTCTGAAATCACACTAAAATTGTCCTCATTATTAGGTACTAATGGCATATAAAATTCTTTTTCTTGTACTGCATCACCAAATGCTAACTTTGCTAATAAATACCGAGATTCAGAACTAATTGCTGGTAAATTTGGCATTTTATCTTTATAAAAATTAAAACTGCTGCTTGATGCTTACAAAATGACCCAAATTTACCTTTAATACATGAACAATATCCAACTGCAGTATTCACTTCATAAAATTCTGACGACCCATGTTCTTTTATTACTTTATATAAATTATCTCCAATTGACTCAATAAAATCTCTTGTAATATAAGCTGATCTACTTAGTTGGTCCTCAAAAAGTAATCTAGTAGTATCATACCTACCATTCACAAAATTTCTAAGACGCCTAGTGTAGTACTCTTCCATGCATATAAAGTCAACCAGAGCCACAGCATTGTAGGCTTTATTACGCGAAAGAACAATATCTTTAAAAATTCTTACATTGACCTCACTAAAGTTATTAGTATGATGTCCATGCATTGATTCATCTCTAAATGCAATACACCAAAGTTCCTTTCTCTTCCAATAATTGTTCATATAATTTATCCACTGAGGATATTTAATAACTGTATTATCATCATCATTACAATTTAGAATTCCTGTTACAATTTTAAATGCAATTTCGGCTTCTTCTATGGTTGGAGCTTGTAAACAGGCTTGAAATTTTCCATGCAATATTTTTCTATCGTCTGAATCAATATTGTGTTTTTTTTCAAACAACCAACGCCAAACTGATTGGCATATATGAAATCTACATAAAAGTGATTTGGAGTCTGGCCATACAAATTGAAGAGCTTGCCTTTCAGCCTCACTATCGTCTGTAATAAACTGTTGTGGATATCCTTGTGTACAAAACGCTAAAGGTGTTGCCTCCTTTAGTAATTTAAATGCAGCAATATAATCATCTGACGATTGGCCTTTAGTGATCATAACTGCTAATGGTACTGCACCTATACCACACGCTGTTAGCATAAATGTTACTGAATGACCTTGTGAATCACATGATGCTGTACTATCGACAAATGCAATATCTTTTGCAAAATTCAAATTATGTGCTCGTTGCATAATGGGAGTTATTATCGTGATCGCAAAAGGATTCTCTTGAAATTTTACAATAATATTATTTTTTTCATATTCACAAATTTTTTCCTCCAATTTCTGTAAACCAAATCATATTTATGCTTAATTTAGTTTTAATATAACTGAAATAATAAATTTAATTTGTACCTAATTAAGCCTCATTTAGATATTACAGAACCATTATAGAATTAATATGATAAGTATATATTAAAAGTATATATAATTATTATATACTATACATTAATATATAATATATTATCTTATTGTTATATTTTATAAGTATTATAATATTACTATTTACAAATATCAATAGTAATGAGCTAATAACTAAAAAAAAAATTATAAAATCAAAAATAAGATAATCTTAAACCTATAATATTACTATTTATAGGTAATAATAGATACCTATTTTTAAAGAAGGAATGTTTAAATGTTCAACTTAACAATTTTAAAACCTAATATCATTATTATCATCAATATAAATGTAAATATTAAATTTGAATTGTAAATGTACTTGTAATAGCACCTAATGTGCTGAAACATTAAAAAAAAAAAAAAAAATTAAGAATTTTAATATATTACACAAAGTTTAAGTATAAATTATTTATTTACTACAAAACATAAACATTTCAATTCATTATAAGTTTTAAGTTACCTATTTTATGTTAATATTGTATTCTTATAAAATATTTATGATAACTTTATTCCAAAAACTTAACGAAAAGTGTATTACTATAATTGTTTATAGCGAGTAGAACCAATTAAAACCATTATATAAATAAATATAGGTAGGTATTTCTCCTTTTATCAATTTCTTTAAACATATTATAATAACGAAGTATTATTACTTTTAAACTATTGATTGAAATTAACAACTAAACAAAAAATATTTCAAGAAAAATCATTCTGCATTAGAATTTAAAATTAATAATACCAAGTAAACAATTATAATTTAAAATAAGAATAAAATGATGAAAACTTGGATTTTTTTAAACCAAAATACCTAAATATTTTCATATTATATTTCTTATACAAAAATTACTAAGAAAATTAATAAATGATAGTAAATTATAGATATACCTTATTAACTCCAATTCCACTATGCGGACCAAGATTCAATTTTTTCCACTCGTCATACCAATATCTTACAGTTCTATATTTAGGATTAATATGCGCATTTGTAAGTTCAATTGAATTTATTCCATGTTTCAATTCAATTTTTTCTTCATGAATCCTAATGGATTCAGTTATGCCTAATAATAATTTTAATTAATTATAGATATTATTTTTAATAGGTAGAATCCTGAAGTATATGAGCTACAGCAATTAACTATATGAAATAGGTACCTACAATAAATTCTAAAATTGTTAACAGTATAATAATTTATTTTAAAAGTTAATAACTAACCAAGACCACTGTTAAAGTACTCTTCAAATTGAATATTTACATCTCTTGTTGGTCTTAAATAAGATAATGCTTCTCCAGAAACAACTGTATGGTTATGATCATTTTGAATTAATATAATGGCTGGAAGTCCATCCTAAAATGTTTTATATTTTTATCAGTCATGATTAAATGAGTTTAGATTTTGGATGAAACCAAACTATTATTATATTTTACCAAATGTTATTTATCTATTTTCAATATTACACAAATTAACAATACATTATATTATATTTATTTATAATAATATTTACCTTAACATACACATCTTTTTTTTTTAGTATCTTTAGTAGAAAGTTTAATTAAAATTTCAATTTTTGCCTGGCAATCACTATTCTTTGATTTTCCTTTATTATTTTCTTTAGGAGATTTTTTATGAAAGGAACTATGGTGACATTTAAATATTTTCCTACATTTATATTAAATTTCATAAAATCAGTATAATATTAATGTAGACATAATTATCAAATTGCTATGATTAAATAAATATTTACCGACAAATAAATCTAGTTGAGGTTTTACTACTTACTACACACCAGCTAGTATTTGTTTTTAAGCTGTATGATTTAATGTACCTATTCATTTCTATCAACTTCATTTAATAAATTGGCACGAAATGTACCTGGTTTAATTTCTATCAAATCAAACATCTTTGTAATTTACACAAAATATACAGTAGGTATTATAATATAACTATTAATAATTATAATATAGAACTTTTTCAATACCTAATTAAATAATGATAAAAGTTTCAAAAGTTCTATGATAGCAATATTATTATTGTAATTAAACTATATAAAACAATACATAGTATGATAACATTAATACTATTATAGGTACTGATTAGTGATGACAATTCACATGTAAAATTAGTACCTATTGAGTTTAAATATAACATCAATCATTATTTGCTGGACAATTATTATTTTTTAGACCTTCCTTTTACACTATCCATTTTAGATTCTGAGTGAAACAAAGAATGTATTGGTTTTACAATTCTGTGTATTTTTATTTTTTATTTATTTTTTTTCATGTATCAAAACACTTTTTCGGTTAGATATACTGGACCGAAAGTTTCATCCAGCAACTCTCTAGATAGAAAAAAAATCCCAAAATGGTACTTTTGAGAGGTCACTTTTCGAATTTCTCGATAGTTTTTCCAAGCGTAGGCGTAAAGTACCGAAAAACTGACAATAACGGGGAAAATGTCGTATTCTGGATTTTTGTGAAATCTATTTTAGTTTTTTAGTTATTACTCCATCAATAATGAAACATTAAACTTTTATCAACTACTTAAAATCGTTTCGCGTATACTCATTAAAAATTTCAAAAACATTTAACTAATTTTGAGCTAAATATAGCACTTTGAAAATATTGGAAATTTCTCGTTTTTTGTGAGTTTTTGCTTCGTACAATTTTAATCTTTGGATATACAGAACTGCAAATTTAATACAGTGATACTCATAATGTATTCCTAACGACGATGAAAAAATATCAATAATCGTTAGTCACAATTTTTTTTTACAAGCGTTTTAAGTCTGCATTTTGACGGAATTTTTTTATTTTATAAAAATTTACTATCCACTGAGTTTTACTCAGAATCGTTTTTCCGAATACTAAATAAAATACTATACAACTAAACTATAGTAAGACAGGTGATCTCTTAGTAGAAACTAGAAAGTGCTATACACTCATCACCAGTATCATTTTAATTATACCAGCTTTTTTTTATTTATATTTTTAACATAATTAGATACAACCACAGATATATATTAATATGTATTAATATATATCTGTGGATACAACAATGTTAGATGTAATTGATAACAATATTTGATTTCATACTCTGAGATAGATAAGTATATTCTTATCTATCTCAGTGATTTCATATAATACATCATAATAATTCTTTGATAACAATATTATTATTGATTATATAAACTATTTGGCGGTATTTTCAAATAAACCAATCGTAAAGCTTGATTTTAATACAGGTGCCGAGCTCATGTATAGAATGCTTATATGCTACCGGGGAGGGCGAACAGGGAGACGCCCTGTGCCCCTGTCTATAAGGGACTACAAAATAAAGTCGTGGGCACTGATTCATATCTCACAAATCATGACTAACAATAATATTTTGAAATTTATTTTTAGGTACCAACTAATTACTAATAAGTAATAACTAATTAGCACCTAAAATTTTAATTTTTTATATCATGTCTCATGACAACTGAAGTGAAAACGATAGTGATAACGACATTGGAGTACCTACGGGTTGTTATCATTATGATTTTTTTTCCAATAGCAATCGCTTATTAGTTACTAGACAACAAATCTAGTTTAGCAACTCTACGTTTTTTTATTTTTTTAACTAATTAAATACATGTTCTAAAAACTATGATGCAAAATAAAATTGGAGAAAAACAACAGTTTTTTGGTTACGAGAATTTTAAAATTTGTGAAGTAACATTGAAATATAACATATTTAGTTTAAGGAGGAAAACAATAAATAAATAAATGTATATATATGGGTAGTATAAAAATATACTACCCATAATATAATAAAAATTATAGTTTATATAAATACCTACGTGTAATAATTTTTTATATTCTGCTATAGAGAAGTAAAACAAGAATAATATAATGGTGTAAAAATACAAAACGATCTAACTTAATTAAAAACTAAAATAGAGAAAAATCAACAATAACTATGTAGGCATTTTAGAAATGTAGAATTGGTATTAAAGTTAGGATAGTGCGTTCTAATAAACTTTGTATGCTTACTATATTTGTTTCAGTGGGGTTTTAAATGTTGTTCAATCATACAGTCATACATTTACTTCTAATAATTAGTTTGACACAGATGGAGTGTGATTATGAAAGAAATTAAGATAAAAGAAGTTTTATTTCGATATCTAGTTGTCTAAACTAGCATATGGTGCATTTTAAACAATTTCGTGTGTGTGAACGGCTCACATTTGTTGTGCTATTGGGTAAGGTTAAAATGAATATTGACATACGAAAATGTAGTCGAGTAGGTAGGAAAAAGTAACTATGTAATCAAAAAAGCTGGTAAGTGAGATGATGGTGGTCCCTTCGGTCCTCGGACAAGATATTGGTGATGAATGTATTAAGTTTTAAAGAAATGATGACTAATTTCTTTAGTATAAAACGATTCTGAGCAAAGCTTCAGTGTATAAGTATCGTATAGTATACTCAATATTTCATTAAAAATAAACTTAAAAGAAATCAGACAATATCGTAAAAAATCGTATAATAATTTATTAAAGTGTGTATAAAAAAAATCCTGAGTCACGATTTTTGAATTTTTGTTAGGATAATTAGGTAGGTATATGAGTAAGGTCATATTAAATTTTTAGAACTTTTTGTCAAATATTTAAAATTATATTACATAAAAACTTTCAAACAATTTGGTAAATTAAAAGTTCTATATTTAAATCAAAAGTGCTATAATTGTTCTGAAAATGTTGTCCAATATAAAAAAGTATGTATTTGATATTGGATAAAATTTTCAAGTTTCTAGCTTCAATACATTTCGATTTATGACTAAATACCTAAAATCTGAACAGTGAAAATCTCGTTTACGGCGGATTTTTACCGATTTTACCGTTTTTACTCAGTGCTTCGATCGTTATTCTTGATTACTGGAAAAACTATGGAGATTTTGGAAAAATGACCTATCTAAAGTACCATCTCAGTTCAATTTTGAATCTAAAAAGTTGCTGGACAAAACTTTTGGACAAGGATTTCTACACGAAAAAGTGTTTACAGAAAAAAAAAAAAAATAAACATCATTGTAAAACCATAAGATCCTTCGCTTCACTCAGAATCTAAAAGTCTAACATATGAATGCATTATGAAATCAAATATTGCAAAATCAATACTGAAACTTTCAACAAAAACTTCGTAATTATATTTTTGTTAGTAGTTATAGTAGTTATTTTAAGTTACCTTAATAGTAGTAATGATGTATTATTTAAAAATAAAATGGTATAGCTTGAGTACAATTTACAATTTTAAATTCCATGCAACCAAGATATCGAAGAAGAATGTAAAGTAGATGAGTACTGGTCAGTCTGAATAATAAATTAAGTGTTGTAAACTCTAATACGTATTTAAACGTACCTATATTTATTATTATTATTATTATTATTATTTTTTGTTTCGTGTGAACTTTTTTTGTGTCACATATGTCACTCACTATATTATTACACACATTTTAAATGCAATATGCGTGAAAAAGCATTTTCTCAAAAATACAATTCAAATAGTCATATCAAAACAACTCAACAATCGGGAGTACTATAAAATCAAATTTCGTAAAAGAGCATTAAGTCTACAACAATATGTAAATCGTCATATAAAATTAGTATATACCTAAGAGAATACAAAAGAGTGTTTCTAGCTAAAAGTTTGGGCTGTTAAATGTCCGTGTCGTACTTGACTATAAGTGTTAAAATGCTTACGAAATTATGTTTATAATTTATATTATAATTTATAAACTGATGTATGATATTAAGATGTAATATACGCTGTTGTAATGAAATCACATTAATTTCAATATACAATAATGACTTTATAAAATTATCTAAAAATTACAAGATATATATGGCAGTAAGAAATGTTGTGACTATCTAAAAAAATAAACATAGAAATATTCCAACAGTACCCTCATTTCCTCACTCTGCCTTGTGTTTTCCTTTGAGTATGGAGGAGGGAAAATTCGGGAACGTTTAAATTAAAATGAAAGTGATATCATACCCAATTCAATCGTGCGGCTGACTTTCAGAAACTTAAGGATTTAGTTTTTGAAGCTGACTCCAGAGTAAGTACGTATTATACAGCAACACACGTTGGAGGGAAGATTTATACGAAAACATATGATTGTTGTATGAATGCGGAACTATATAATATAGGAGAATAGGGAATATAATATAATATACACACAAGATGCATAGGTTAGTAATCATATCCAGAACCTTATTTTTTTTAAAAATATTTATATATTGTTTTTATAATTCATTTTGAGAATATATACGTATCCATGTATTGTATATGTAATTATAGAATGCATTTGTACTTTTAAACATAAAATAGTTTTATTTATAAAACTATAGTTTTATAAATAAATCTATTTATCTAGTTTATAGATTATTTTAAAATAAAACCATAATCTTATATTTACAGTTAAGAAAATATTGACAATTGACACCATATTTTTCCTATTTATAGATAACATTTAATCCACAGTGTACTTATATACAATAAATATTATTTTATATCTGAAAAAGATTCAATAAAACTAAACACTTCTTTTCAAGCATCTGGGTTTGTATTATTTTCTCTGGTTCCGTGCATGTATCGGGCCTTGATGATGAACAGCATTTTCACTGAATATTTACAGTACCTGTGAACTTACAGTAAGATAGATCTCAGGTATAAAACGATTCTGAGCAAAGCTTCAGTGTAATATAATATATTATTATTTAAATTCTGTTTACGTATTTTACGGTTATTTGTTTAATTTTTTAAATGCTTGGAAAAAAAATCTTGAGTCACGATTATTGATATTTTTTCGGTATTGATAGTTTAGTTTTAGTATAATAGTAAACTTGTATTAAAATTTCAGAACGTTCAAACAAATACTCAATATTTCATTAGAAATAAACTTAAAAGAAATCAGACAATATCGTAAAAAATCATATAAAAATTTATTAAAGTGTGTATAAAAAAAAATCCTGAGTCACGATTTTTGAATATTTAAAATTATATTACATAAAAACTTTCAAACAATTTGGTAAATTAAAAGTTCTATATTTAAGTCAAAAGTGCTATAATTGTTCTGAAAATGTTGTCCAATATAAAAAAGTATGTATTTGATATTCGATAAAATTTTCAAGTTTCTAGCTTCAATACTTTTCGATTTATGACTAAATACCTAAAATCTGAACAGTGAAAATCTCGTTTACGGCGGATTTTTACCGTTTTTACTCAGTTTTTCGATCATTATTCTTGATTACTGGATAAACTATGGAAATTTTGGAAAAATGACCTCTTTCAAGTACCATCTCAGTTCAATTTCGAATCTAAAAAGTTGCTGGACGAAACTTTTAGACAAGGAATTCTATACGAAAAAGTGCTTACAGAAAAAAAAAATAAAAAAAATAAACATCATTGTAAAACCATGAGATCCTTCGCTTCACTCAGAATCTAAAATACTGTAAAACAAAAAAAGTTATTTAATCATTATTTATTGAGTAAATGCCCAAAGGCTCAAGTACAGTACAATATATATATATCAATGATATTGTGTTAGTAGGTACAATTTCACAATATTTGCTACCCTATGATTTAAGTTTTATTATCACATATTTTCTTATAATTTGAGAGAAACATACTATTACATTATCAGCAGATATCTTATATAATATTAAAATATTTTTGTTAGTAACATCTATACAAAATTAACTTAAGAATAAATTTTTTTGAATAACCTACCCGAGTCACATCTTTTTTTATTATTAATATTCCAAATTGATATTTTGGGTACGTGCAATAGTGGTGTTAGGTCAAGGGGTACGTGAATGAGAAAAGGTTGAGAACCGCTGCATTAGACTGTATTCGAATTAAAGGGCTATCAATAATTGTGTACCCTGCCTTACCCTAATTGAAGAGAAAACGGTTTACTTTTTATTATTCATTTCCACAACACCATCTAGTATTGTGCCCCGGTTTATCGTTAGACCTATGCATACATAAAGTTACTTATCTAAATTGTATTTTTCATGTCCTAGAAACTATTACGACCCGCGTTCAAAAAACGAACACCATTCCAATCGCTTTGCAACAGCGTACAAGGCGCCTTTGCTTAATGAGTCTGTATATTCTGCAATAAACGATACAAACGTGAAAAAACTATCTCGCAATAGTAACCTCGTTCTCTCGAGAGTGATGTTTGAAGACTTTGGTTGTATGCTAGTCCGAGTGATAAAATCTGTATGCATAAAAAAACCATAGTTTTAACATTTTAATTTTAATCAGTACTCAGTAGAAACTAATTAAGGACAACATTGTCCATTTATTTTCACCATTAAAACACGGGATGCCTCAGTGACACGGCTCTCGATGCAATAAATGATTGCTTTAATATCGCCGAACTCGTGCCTCCTTCATATGGTTCTTCTGACCATTCTTGTAATAACGCCGATCCAAATATCAAGTAAAATAACAGAGAAAATGTATAAATTGCTACAATTATCCATAAAACCAAATCCCATTCTTCCTTAGTGTTCTGTAAAATAGAACGAAAATGCATTAAATGTTTCTTAGTAATAAGTATATTTGATGTAATTTTTTTTTTAATTTATGAAAGCATTTTTTTTTTCAACATTTGTTATTTTTCAATATGTAATGGTATTGTTAAATTGAAACCAGTGTATATAGAAGCTTTAAAAATTTCATATTTAAAATTAAAAATATCAAATAAAATATTTTCAGTAAATTTTAATAAAAATACATTAGAAAAAAAATGTATTTATACATATTCTATTGGCACGTTGTTTTTATTAAAATAAATAACTAGAATGAAATATAATAAATTATAAATAAATTATAAATGTGCACTTTAGAGGAATACGAGACACATTTATAATTTGAAAATTTAAATAGAATAAGAAATATTCTATGAAATTTGGATAATGTGGAAATACTTTAATTAAAATATATTTGTACTGACTTTTTCAACGATGATGCTGTTAACTAAAGTTGTTGGACTGCTGGCCAAGAACGCAATAAATGTGGTAATACCGGATAATAAACCAGCATAGTTGGGAGCTAAGTCGAGAAGTGTCGGATAGAAGCCACTAGAGTAAGCGAAATCACCAATACATAAATTCAGTGTTAATGCCAAAATCATATGCAATTTTGTAATGTTTTTGACAAAAATCAAGCTTAAAAGTGACATAATTACCGTCAGCATTCCTGTAATTAAATATAATACAACATGCACTACATTTTTTTACTGATTGAATTAAATTATAAACAAATAATTGTCCTATCACTTGTACATATTGCACTATCATAATACATATTATATTATATTATTTGTATTATCATGCGAGTTAATATTCCGTTCAAAAAAATAAATTTCAATAAGAATACATTTTATAGAAGATATTATTGTATACGCTCTCTCATGTAATAAACTTATAATATAATATTTAATCAAATTGATTACACATTTTGAATTTTGAATGACGATTAAGATAATGTTATTTTGGATAGTGTAAAAAGTAAACAGCTGATTTTAAAGAGTATCACTTATATTCATGTCATAAAACCATAGAGGATACGAAATAATGTAATTTTTACTTTAAATTTAAATTTGTTCATGTTTTTTTTTTATGTTATTTTTATTTTTAAATTAATTTTAGTATATTTTTTTTTATCAAAGTCTGTCAACTGATGTTTTTCGATACGACTAAAGCCATGAATAAATATATTCAAATTTATATTTTATACTTAAAGCATGTATCTATTAACAAAAATAAAAATTATATTTATGTCTCAGTCGAGTTATGATATTTTAAACGTGAAATACAAACACTTTTTTAAAAATTAATTACATTTTATAATAATATGCTACTCGAACAAAGAATTATTTTTCTTTAATAAGATTTGATAGTTAATTATACAGTTTTTTCTATTTGGAATTTTAGTGTATATTTCGCATTTTAAGCAAATTATTTATTGAATATCTCAAGCGTTTAAAATCTCATGCATTTTTAAGATTAAAATGTATTAAATTATCAACTCTTATTTCGTATCTGATTTTTATATGATGATCGATAGAGATAGCACATATATTAAGTCTACAATAATAGTACAAAAAAGATAGGAAAATACCACGAACATTTTTATATTTTAACACAATTATAAACAAGTTAAAAAAAAGTTCTTAGAAATAATAATAATAATAATAATAATAATAATGATAATAATAATTTAATGGAAGATTATTAAACAGATCGTCCGGCCATAAATAAATAAAACGTATAACATTGTGTGGTATAACATCATAACTTTACCAATAGTACAATACAATTTTCTGCAAGTTGTGTGCGACACTCGTAGATACTTTTTGACCGACGGATACGTTTTGCCGTTCATGATACGTGTGAAAAACATAATAGTAAACGGTATGCAGTATAAATATCCGTTCTACATTATTATTAAAAAAAAAAAAGCTCATTAATTTCATTGAAATCAGACTCGTCGCGGGGACGATTATCGTGATTTACCTCTTTCGGTTTAATGGCCAACATGGATTGCATGAACATCGGTATGCTGCTCATCATGGTGAACGTGTTCCACAAGAAAGCTATGTAACACACCATGTACGCGATGACCGGCAGTGACGTGAATATCGACACCCATGGCGTAAATTCGGGCTGAAATCACTGCGAATTAATTCGAGAACAATACCTGCGCGTCGAGAACACAAGCGACGTGCTACACGAGCTCTGTTGTTCTAGGACATCTAGGTGAAATCAGTGTTAGTGAAAGATATTTCGGTGAATCTGTTTCGACCAAAGCACGATATCTTGCCGATCGAATTTTTTCGCGATTAGAGTTTTTAGAGAACGTTTTCATCGGCGAATAGATGCGTATTGCCGAGTATTGATTATTGCAGCGTTCAAAGTAAAAATTACACTATAATCTTGAAATGTCAAAAGTAGAGATTCGTTCGAGGTCATTATACTATTATCAAACGCAAGTTGGCGGTCATCGTTTGTTAATTCGGAAGATATCTGAAGTTTTGATAAAAAGGGAGGTTGTCAGTGCCGCAACTTGCTATTAGTGGGCCCCAACGCAAGACAGAATTACGGGCCCCCTTTTCGCTACATTTTTTTAAAAGCAATATATTAGTTACGAACAAGGCTTATCAATTATTTCTACATTTCCAAGTGTTTTTCTATTCAATCAGAAGATATTTGATTAAAAATATTATGTCTAATGCCTATGGCTTCAATCGATTATGGTAGAAAAATACTCGTATATCATAACTCTTATGGGATATTTGGATGACAACAATTTCGAGTTTTTTTTTTATTTTATGAATAAAATGTATAAATAATATTATTAATATTAAAATATTACTTTTAACGAGAAGCCTCTATCTAAAAATAAATCTCTGTTCAGGGAATGCAACGCATACCCAGCGTCCATTTTTGTTGTGGCACTGGAGATTGGACTAAACCACGGTTATCTACTCGAGTAGATAACCGTGGACTAGACATAAGACGTACTGAAGCAGGCACAGGAGAAAACCGAAAATTAAAGCAGAAAAAACCACACACACACACACATATATATATATATATTATATTAGTGTACAATTATTCAAATGAAGAGTATACAATTATTATTTTACTTATTTTAAAAATTGGCATATAAAATTGATTTTTATTTTTTGTCCGGACCTATCTGTTCCTGTTACTTAATTTTTAGTCAGAATTAAAATTTATTTTTAATAACATATTTTCATAGTGTATACTAGTACGTTGTAAAAACAAATGATATACCATAAAGACTCACGGAGATCAGTTCAGAGGTGATAAATTACTCGACGGTTCAAAAAAAAGAAAAAAATAGTATCCATGAAAAAAGTATTCATGATCACGTCTTGGTTATGCCTATGGTTAAAACAATATTATAGTTCGGCAAGGTACATACTTCATAGTTCAATTCGACGTTTTGCAGTAAATAATAGTCTTCTTCCGGAGATATATATGGATGTTTTTGGCGAGAGTCGTACAGATATCGGCACCAAAATATGACGATCAGAAGGGATAGGGACGCTGAAAAGAGAAATAAATAACGAAAATAAATCATAATAATAAAACAGGCATCCTTATACACCGATTTCTAAAAACGTATTTTATTTTTAAAATAATCTCTATGACTCCGAATATAATTTAGACTAATGATGAGCAAAACTATTCAATTAAAATATGATACACAAAAGAAAAACACTCAAATCAGAGTACTTATAGGATTCGCACCAAACAAATTAAATTTGATAACCTATCGTTGACAAGATACTCATTAAGAATAAAAATGTCTTAACGCCCTTATATTTAAATATTGCATTTTTTCATATTATAAGGTAACTCATAAAAAATAGCTACTCGTAATTAAGCATTTTTTTTTACATTTCAGTTATTACAAATTAGGATTTAATTTCTATATCACAGCAATACGGATTGTTCTTAAATATAGCTAATGTTGATTTTGACATTAAACTGGGGTGGACACAGGAAAACATATTGAAGAGAATATTTGTTTTTACATAATGGTGTGATTATGCACACCCGAAACACTCTGAAGTTCCACATATGATCCTATTTTTGAAATAACTGATTTCATAATGTAAGGAGATGGGTGAACTTTCAAACCCCTCTTGCGTCCATCACTGACGTAAATATATTAAAAAATAATAATTTTATAAAAATAAATAAAAGAATATATTTGAAATTTTATTGACAGTTATAAGTATAACGAGTAAGTTTTTTTTAGGTACCTAATTAACATGATAATGGCATTTATTTTGTATATGCACTGTAAAGAAAGGCTCCCTAACAGTGCCACCTAACTAGACTATATAACGAATCGAGTTGATTTTGATTTTGATAAATGCGGTAGTTGATTTTTGAAAATTATCTAGATAGATTCGCTATTTCTACAGTTCTGTTATTCTGCCATTTCGTTTTCGACGGAATGGAATCCGACCCCCCCCCCCTCCACCGTTCGGATCGTACGCTCGAATGAACAAAACACGTCAATATTGTCGCGAGAGTCACGCGCGTTTTAAGTGACGGTTTTTTACATGGTGCATAGTATATGAGAGGCCATCCCCCGATGCCATTGATTTCCGTACTGCACATTAATCCGCTCATCGAATACGTCAAAATAGTGCCGAACGTGTAACCGCTAAAACCAAAACTGACCAACGTCGACGATTCTTCTTCGGGTACCCACGCACTGAACAGGTGAAAACACGGACCGGCCGTCAAACCCTAAAAAAAAAAAAAATCCTAAGTGCTTGATTTCAAAAGTTTATCACATTATTATTATTATTATCATCATTATTGTTTTGCATAATGTATTAACCTACTGTATAGAATAATAAGAATACGATTTGAAATGATATAATGTACCGAGAACATCCCTTGCATAAAACGACTCGCGAAAAACAATTCCGTGTGCACCAACGCCGCCGTGGGACACAATAAATGAAACACGGTGGTGCCGATTCCACCGCATATCAACGGTATCTTTGGGCCGTACTTAGTAGACATATAGCCACCCAACACGGAGGTAATTGTATAGCCGTACAGGAACGCACCTAAAATACGTCCGCGGGTCGACGGGTCCCATTCGAATTCGCAATTCTAAACATACGTGCAACAGGTGCATAAATTGTAGTTACAACGACGCAAAACGTCATAATGTAGGTGAAAACAATGAGACATATTTCAATATGATTGAATTAAAAATCAACTGTTTTGAGTATATAGTATTAGAAAATTGACGTAAAAACAATTAATTACGCAACAATTATAAAATAATTCATTTAAGCGCTTATAAAAAAAGTTCTTCGTCGTGATTTTTGGAATTTTTCATATCTCTAGTAAATTAGGTGAGTACCTAACGTCATATTACATTTTCAGAAGTTTTCATCAACTATAAAAAATATATCATTCATATATTTCATCAATTTTCGCCTAATTTACGGAAGATTTTTTTTTTTTTATTATTATCTAAGGTTTTTTTGTGCGGCAAAGAAGATATTTTTTTCACAAAAAATGTTCAAAACATCTTGTTCTATCTGTATTCAAAGTTTTAGTATTTTTGGATCGTCCTATTTCTTCAAAGAAATCGTTTAAGTAAAAGACTGACGTAAAAACAGATTATTATGTTACGTAAAAATCATGTTATACTTAACGCTTATAAAAAAAAATCAAGAATCACGATTTTTGAAATTTTTTCAGAATGGTTACAAAAGTGTACAAGTTAAGTCGTATACATTTTCAAAAGTTTTTGTCAAACATTGCAATATTATAAGTTTTTTCAAAATTATAAGTTTTAAAACTTTATTAGGGATGAACTTTTGAAAAACAAGATATTTTCAAAGTTCTAGTTTAAGCCCAAAATTTGTCTAATTTTTAAAAATTTTTTTTAAAACATGGAATGATCTATCAATAATATATGGTGATAGTTTCAAGTTTCTAGCAACATTATTTTCGGAGTTATGATGAAATTACTAAAGTCAATTTAATGAAAGTGTCGTTTACGGCGAATTTGCCAATTTCGTTCCGTTTTAGGTTGTCTTTTCGCTTGTCTGGAAAAATATTGAGACGAGATCTTAATAAACTCTCAAACTACCATCTACATCGAATTCCCAATCTACAGTGTTGCTTGATGAAACTTTTGTACAAAGTTAAGTTGATCAAATAGTGTCTCCAGTTAAAAAAAGAACGTACTTTGCCCCAGATCATTTCTTTAGATCAGTGGTGGCCAAACTTTTTTTACCACGGGCCATAAAAAAAAAACTTTGTTTACCACGGGCCATAAAGTGAAATTTTACTTTAAGGTCATCAGAATTTCAGGTGTAGGTATGTAATTATACATTCAACGACGTTTTTATTGTACTCACTCAGTTCAATGGCTTTAGTTAACACTTAACTTAATAATTATTACTAAAAATGAAAAAAAAATCATAACGGTTTACACTTCCGAAAAATATATTAAAACGTACTGATTTGTTAATGGGAATTACGAGCTTGTTTCTGTTGACAGATGGCATTAATTTTAGGTTCTGATTTGGTATAATTTACACGGCGAACGGCATGGATATGTTCATTCGTAATGTGAGCTGATCGAGTTTTACTTTTATTGATTTTCGTCGTCGAGAATACTTGCTCGCAAATATATTACGTTGAACATTCATCGTATCGTACAAAAATAAGACAAAATACGATAATGCGATTTATATATGTATATTATTAAATGACATTGTAACAACAACAACGGTACGGTATGACGATATGGAATTAAATATTATGAAAAATGTATACAGACAGTATTTTTTAATTTTTAGATTTTTTTTTTTTTTTTTTGGTCAACGTAAGTATTAAATATTATATATTACGTACACAAACAAGTGTTGTAATGTAGAATATTTTCGCGGGCCAGATATTAAATGACGGCGGGCCGGATTTGGCCCGCGGGCCGTAGTTTGGCCACCACTGCTTTAGATAAACGATTCTGAGTAAAGCTTCAGAATTAAAATATAAAGTTTGGATTTATTCAAATAAATTGTTAAAGTTGAAAATAGATGTGATAACAGTTTATAACGTATTAATCGTAAAATAATTCACCTAAACGCTTATAAAACAAAATACTTTGTCACGATTTTTGAAATATTTTAAGTAGGTATTGTTAGCAAAGCATATGAGTAAGGTCATATTTAATTTTTATCGTTTCAAATTGTTTAAGGTTTTTATTTAAAAATGTCGCTATTTTACAAACTATTAATGATTAATACATAAGTAAGCTGATTTTACATTTTCAGTTCTTTATACTAAGGATTTAAAATTGAAACAAAAACTTCAAAACAAAATTTTTCTAAAAATGTAAAAGTTTTATATTTAGCTCAAAAGTAGTCAAAATTGTTTGAAACTTTTTCAAGTCTCAAGAATAATATGATTAATTTTAGGAGGAAATGTTGAGTTTCTAATACGACAACAGTTTTTATTTACGGCTGAATATCAAAAATACATTTTTTTTAAATCTCAGTTAGTTTTACTCATTTTTTCGGTAATTTTTCTATACCTATACTTGAAAAGTTACTGAGAATAAAGAAAATTACCTGTCTCAACTCTAAAGTACTAACTATATGTAATAACTGTTCTATAAAAATATTGAATGAAATTGTTGGACAATTATTTCTACCAGAAAATGTGAATAACATTTAAAAATTACAATTTTTAAAATATTTAAGTTATCGTATAAATATTATTAAAATATAAAAACATTAAAAAAAAAAATTAAAAATTGTACTTCATTGTAAAATCAATGCATTATCGTTTCACTTAGAATCAAAAATTAAAATTTCGACATGTCTGAATAAAAAGTATTGTCTTTGATGATATAATTAGTGGTTACTGTTTGAAAAATCTACAATTTTAAAAATCACGGAAATAAAAAGATTTTTACGAAATTGTCATATTTTATTGAAATATTTATGTATGAAAAAAAATAAATAAAAAAGGAAAAATAATTTACTGGACAAGAGCTATTGGATTTTTCAAATAGATCTGAGATACTTTATTTATCGAATAAACAAATAAATAAATTAAAAGACATAAAATAAAATAAAAAAATATGCAATAGTTTTTAATATATTATTGCTCAGTTTCGATTTAAAAATATCATCAGAATCAAAGTGTACGGTTTCTGATAAGAAATTCTTAAAAAATTTAAATCACGGACGAGAACTTAAGTCAGGTATGTTAAGTCAGGCTAAACACATTCTCTATTAAATTTTTATTTCTAATATATTTTATACTTTTTTGTGAGTCACTCCAGGAAGTTCTGGCATATCAGCATTAAGTGTTTCGCAAGTAGAATTACCCGTCGGCTTGGACATGCATATCAACGCTATTCCGAGGTTGTCCCTCACTATGGCCGTCTGTGTGCCAATCAAAAAAACACAAAACGTTATGGTCAAACGGCAAGACCTCCATAACTTGGGTTTGTCCGATAATACTGTAAACAAAAATGCGTATGAAATGATAAATAGTTAACGGACAATCTCTATCAAGGGCGTCCGCAGGAATCCGTCAAAGAGAGGAAAGTGAAATATTTTCATTTTACAATTTTTAGTTTCACTAATAATTAGTGATAAAGCATGGTTTGTAACCCGTTTTTTTCGTAGCGATAGATAATGTAATAATAACCATTATGTGTATAATTCATTTAAACTTATAGAAAGTAGCGATAACTTTAGTTAATTTAATTCAATTAAATTAAATTAAAAGTTAATTTTTTTAACATGTTAAATGTTACTTACCACTAATTTCATAGTTTTAATTATTTATAACACTAGATGTTTCTAGTATAAAATAAATAAATAATTACAAACCACTTTGAAATTAATTAATATTTATTAAAAAATTTAATCATAATTTCATATATTATTATATAATAATAAAATATAATTATAATAAACAACCTCATTTAAATTTTAAACAGTCTTCAAATTATAATGTCATGTATACCTATTCGTTTAGATAATAGCATAAAATGAATAACATAAAATTAACAAAATGTATTTATCAAGCCCTTTATTATAAACCTAACAAGAATAAAAAAACTTCGATGTAATTAACACGGCAAAACAACCGTGGAGAACAACTGCCTCTATGGCCACCCTACGGATGCCTTTGATTACTATTGGTATTGTTTTATACCGTGTGCACTCAACGTGATACTTACAATCCTCGACGGCCATCTTGCAATGTTTTTGGTCGCAAGAAATCAAAGTTTACATTTTAGAAAAGAAATGAAATCATAACGATTTTCCCGAAACCAAGACGATAAAATGTTATTGCGTATTTATTTGTTTCAACGTGTGTTATTACCAGCCATGATATCATAAAAAAAACTTTTTTTTAAAATTATCATTAAATTGTGTTTGAACAGGTACTTAAAATATTCAAATTTGACTAAAATCGTTATGATAAAATAATAAATATTTGGCTAGTCTAAAAAAAGATTTTCGAAATTTTGATACTTCACATTTTTATAAATTACAAAACTGAACGTTAAACAGTAAAAAACGTTAAACAATAAAACGTGTAACAATTTGATAAGCAGTAATATTATATTTAGGAATCCTAAGATTATTCTTTTGGGGGAAATGGCTCTTACGGTTTTACAATGATGTTTATTTTTTATGGTTTTTTTTTTTTTTTTTGAGACATTTTTCGCTCATCTTAACATTGTCCAAAAGTTTCATCCAGTTACTCTATAGATCAAAAATCATATGTAGACGGTACTTTGATAGTTTATTATGCTCTCACCTAAATAGTTTATCCAGGCAAGCGGAAAAACAGCCTACAATGGACCAAAAACTGCAAAATTCGCCGTAAACGACACTTTCATTAAATCGACTTTAGTAATTTAAAAATTAATCAAAAAATAATGTTGGTAAAAACTTGAAATTTTCAACATATATTACGTATCACTACATGTTTTAAAAAATATTTTAAAAATTTGACAACTTCTTGGCTAAAAATGGATCATTGAAAATACCTTGTTCTTTAATGGTTATTAATAATAAAGTAGAGGTAGTATTAATAAAGTTAATAAGTTAAGATTATTCATAAAAAAGTTTTAAATAATTGACAGAAACTTTTGAAATTTTGATATGAATTACGCTTACGATTTTCTAAAAATTCTGGAAAAATTTCAAAACCTGTGACGGCAGATTTTTGTTTATACGCGTTTACAGTAAATTATGATACGATTTTTACGTAATTAACTGCGTGTAAGTCAATTTTCAATTTTAAATATTTAGAGAACAAGGAATTGTTCCATCCAAACGGTTTATATTAGGTTTGAAGGTTTGCTCAGAATCGTTTCACTAAAGAAATGACGTATCATTTAGGTGTCGTCCTCGTCGGTCGTCATTAATTGTTGCGTTGCTATCATTATTATTATTGTAATATTACTTTTAAACTAACTGTATCTTTACCAGTGGCATTGGGCCTTTAATTATATTGGTTTCGACTTTCGTTACTGAAAAAAAAAAAGAAAACATTATCGTCGAAGTCGTTGTCAATACGTTAATCTCGTCATGCGTAAGGAGTATAGAATTACACGTAATACTGCATCAAAGCGCACGACACACACGCGTTTAGATTTGACTATACACACCAACTGTGGGCGTATATTTTAAATACAGTCATACATTTCGCATGTAAAGATCTTCGCGGGACACTGAGAATCGTATCGTCATATGCGAATTTCATTGTATCCGGAACTCGATTTTTCTGAAAAATTAATTTTTTAAACAGATTTTCATTTCATTTATCATCATGTTTTAAACTACGATAAATTTAGACGTATTAATAATGTTAAACATACTATTATTACACACTTTATGTATTTATGGTAAAAATTAAAGTATGTACATATTACGTAAATCAATTTATGATTTATAAATACATATGATCAGAGCCGGATTAACATAGGTGCAAAAGGAGCTTTTGCTCCAGAGCGGAAAATTTTTGAGGGTGGCATGTAATTTTTGTAATATAAATATTAAATATCGTGTATTTGTTTAGTTATTCGAATTTATACATAATTAAATCGAGTAATATAAGGTTGGCTATTGAAAAATTACATATTTTCATTATGATAATGTATTTTCTTATTTTTAAAATACAAAATTATAAGCTATAGCACTGAATAATGTGTCTACAAAATTATAAAGATGGACCAGCGGCATGGTATAACCATGAATATAGTGGTATCAATCACAGTTTACAAACAATTTTGTAAAATTCTGTTATTTATAAACGACTTCTGTAGTTATGCCTAATCGATTTAAATAATATAAAGTACAAAATGCATTTTTTAAACGGTTCAACTTATTCATACAATATTACATGAAATACATATTATACTGTTTTAAGTTTTTAACTGCTTCTTGATAAGAAATTTCCTATCAAACATATATTGCTCCAGGGCGACTCTGACCCTTAATCCGGCTCTGCATATGATGTATAAATGAATACACAATATATTAATCAATTTTAATTGCTAAATAACATCGTGATATCCGGATTATCGTTGTAACCGTTATCGTAATTTACGACCAAAATTATTATTCACGAGATGTAAATCCAACCAAATACATGGCTGATAATCGTTTTACCGGAATATCGTTATATAAGACATTTTATAAGCGGATTCCACTGTAGTTTCCATATTAATTTTATTATATTTATTATTTTGATATAAAAACTATGTTTTATTGTGGCCTAAAAGGCAATTTAGCGCCGACGTACACAGCCATAGTTACATTTATATTGGCTATGTGATATACATTTTAGCTGTGACAAGTATACCATTATTGTTTACGATAATAATACAAGCAGTATTGTCAATGCGTTACTGCGGTTGTCGTGTGTAAGGTGTATATTGTGAATATTATTAAACATGATACTGCACCACAACGCACGGCACTAACGAATCTGGATTTGCCTATACACACAAATCATGGGCGTATATTTCAAATAATTTTGTTGTGTGTTATGTTGTGTAATTATGTTAATCGTGAAAATGTTAGTTAAGCAGGTGCTGCAAGATAGATAATTTAAAAGGAATACTTTAATTGCCAAATTTAAATAAAATTCAAATTTTTCAAAGCATTATACATGAAACATTGACAAATGCTCTGACATGTAT
Organism: Therioaphis trifolii; assembly: GCA_027580255.1. Classification (NCBI taxonomy): domain Eukaryota; kingdom Metazoa; phylum Arthropoda; class Insecta; order Hemiptera; family Aphididae; genus Therioaphis; species Therioaphis trifolii. The sequence continues at coordinate 41,626,049 of CM050405.1, forward strand.
CAATACCATACCATACATCGTGATGGGAAAATAAAATCAAGAAATGAAGAATCAAAATGATCTTATAAAATAATTAATAATTATCTAGTTTCACACATTAACCCTCGAATAAAAAACAGAGCCACTATATCAATTTCTGGTTACCCTCCAATATTCTTGAAGCGAAAGTGATGTTGTGATCTGTCACAAGACAGATATATAAAGTTTCTAAATTGAAAGTTTCATCAATGTCACTTTCATCAGTTATGCATGTTTTTTTGTATCATAAAAATACATTATAAAATAATGTATTTTTTTTTCTGCTATGTTATACAGATAGTATATTTCTTAAGTAAAAAAATATATTTATATATATTATATTATAATAGGAAATTAAATTACAGATAAAAACAGTTATAGCTAATTGGTATGAATTATTTGTAAATTATACTTTTGAACATTCTATTTTTTCAATTGTTAAACTTTTTAAAATATGATTACCAACACTGACGACCGATAACTACAAATATTGTTTCACATTCAACAATAATCTCTTAACTTCCAGGAAAGTGTTCTAGTTGTAAATATATATTTTAGTCATTTTATAAACTCATATAAAATTTAATGAAAATACATGTGAATGATGTTTTCAGAAAAATTCCATATGCCTTTTGGTTTTTAAAGTCAATAATTTAATGTTACCCATGACTGTATCTCAATTATAATTAGTGTTATTAAATTTCATGGAAATATAATTTGGATAAAATGTAAAAAATAAATGAATGCCTATTTAAAAAATTTTCTTTAAGTGAGATGAAAGTGTGTCAATTTTATTTAAAAAAAAATGACTACAGGGAATAAGTACTAAGAAACTTTATAGGTTGCTATTTCCTGTCATAAGTAACTGAAAGATGAAATCGTTTTAACTATTTCAAAACTCATAATCATAGTTTATAAGCAATAAACTCAATATATAACTCAATCATCTTTTAATAATTAAAGCTAAATTTTTAATGATTAATACTTCCATATCTTAATTTACTCTTTATTATTACTAAATATATTAATATGTACAGTATTTTATTGAAAATTTGTATGAAAAAATGTAATTTGTTGTTTTATAAATAATATAACACATTCAGTAGTATTGCATTTTTATTAATTACAAATTAAAAAATATTAAATATTTAAAAACAAATCTTTGGGTGAATAATAATAACATAAAAAGTATTTTAATGTTACAAATAATAGTATAAAAACAAATAGAAAACGACATATACATTTAAAGCTCTTTTTTTTATATCAAAAAGAATATATATTATAATAGCATTATATATTAGCAGTTAATATAATGGATAATTCCACAAAAAATAATTCCAACTCCATCGTATTAATGCAGTAGTCAAAGGGTAGAAATACCGTACAACACCATCTTAAATTAGCGTGCCACAGATATGAACTTAATTTATTTTTTACACATATTTATTATAAATTTATTTTGTTTCAAGTCATTACTCATAAGCAATTGTATCTGCCTTCACTATTTTGTACTACATTTTTAAATATGTGTAATACAGCTAATATAATTTTTAATGTTATAAGCCTAATATTATTAAATAAACTAGATTTGTTCCTTTTTTACAATGTACACATTTTGCAACCACCTGATTTATTTAAAAATATGAAATTTTGGTTAGTATTACATCACCTTATCAATGATTACTGTCATTATGTTTCATGGTTTTTCATTGCTCATAATTGTGTGATAACTACTCGCCATTATTTAAATTTGAAATTAGATGTAAATAAATAATAAAGGTGATAAATGCCAATAAGTAAATTCTATAAATAAACATATTTTTAATTCAAAATTTATTTATTTTTAGAATATGATGATATAATATTTTGCATATCTTTGCAGTTTTTAAACACCACCTCCATGGATACACTAGAGGTACAGTGAGTGGCCATGTATTTTACCTAGCATTGAGGTGGGATGGAATGTCTATCTGTTCCAGTTTTTCGGTCATATACACAACATCTTATATGTTTAATATTTTACATGAATAAAATAAGTATTAATAATTGTTATGATTAAAAGAGGATTTTTGGTTACCTCATTATTCTGTGACCAATATTTCTGTCTTCTTAAAACCATTGTGACTTCTGTTTTTTCGACTAGAGAACTAAATGTTAATTTTTTATGAATTGATGCTATTTTGGAATGTTTTGCACACCACCATGATGAACAATATTAAAAAATGTGATTTTATGTTAAATTGTTTTATTTTATATGATTGCTAATTGAAGTGTTTAACCTAACCTAATGCTCTAAATTAGTAGTAAATATGCATGCAGTTGTGTTCTTAAAAAGAGACATATTTACTTTAAAACATAACAATTTTATTACCTACTATTATCACACATAAGATTACTTTCCACAAAAAAAAATCATTCAGAAAACTTATTTTAGTGTAATTCGGTGATCAATTAATTGATTGACAGTATTGAGGTTATTATATTAATATGTTATGCAATGATAATAACACTACAGTCATTTTACCTATAATTTAAGTTTTCTAACAATATGAAATTATAAATTTAAAAAAAAAAAAATGATATATTTATTTGGAATATTCAATTTTAGTCATTATGTACAATATGTATACATGGAAAATAATCTACATAGAAACTTTGGAGAGAGGATTAATAAGAAAACATATTTTTTCGGTATGAATGCGTAACTATAGGAGAATAGTGTATATAATATAATATACACACAATTTACATAAGGTGGTAATCATCCAGCATCTAAATTTTTTTTATTGTTTATATATTGTATTTATAATTGATTTTGAGAATATTTATGTACCTATGTACTTTATATGTAATAATAGAATGCATTTGTATTTTTGACATAATTTAGACTGTTTTACTATTATTTAAAATGAACATCATAATTTATTTTAACATTTAAGAAAATATTGACTATTTACATAATATTTTTCCTATTTATAGATAACATTTAATCCACAGTGTACTTATATACAAGATGTTATATTATTTTATATCTGAAAAAGATTCAATTAAACAAAACACTTCTTTTCAAGCATCTGGGTTTGTATTGTTTTCTCTGGTTCTACTGGTGTGTTGGGCGTTGATGATGAACAGCATTTTCACTGAAATATGAAAACTTCTTTAACTAATATGATGTGAATTGATATTTGAGTGAACATTTACATTAACTGTGAACTTACAATGATACAGTATTTTCAGGGATAGGAAGCATCAAGTGGTGTACATCCTGAAATTATTGCTTTGCCTTTTCTTGAATTATCACAGCAGTAGAATCTGATATATATGTAAATAAATGGTCAATCGAAACTTGATTGATTTTGATTTTAGGAACTACGAACTACAACTAACGTGGATGCCATGGAAGCCGTGGAAATCACACTAAAAACATAAATTTAAAGGGACTATACTATAAATATCATTACAATATATATGATATATTGTTAGTGCATTTCACAACATCTGTTACCCTATGATTTCAGTTATGTAATTACAGATTTTCCCATCATTTGAAATTAACATATTGTTATATAATTAGCAGATATCTTAAATAATAATAAATTTGTTTTGTTTGTAATACATGTACAAAATAAACTCGGGAATCAATTATTTTTGAATAACCAGTCACATCATAGTGATTTATAAGAAATAAATCTCCTTCAGTATAATTATTAGGTAATTTATGTTTTTGTAATATGATTTGTTTTGTTGTATGATTAGAAGCATTTTGTTTAAGTTTTTCTTAGTCTCTTTCACTGAAAAATGTGTTTAACCATGAGTAGGTAAATCACATTTGAGAATAGTAGGTAGGTATGTAGTAATTCTTCAGCATTGCCATCATTAGGATTATAAGATAAACATTTCACACATTTTGAAGTATAACATGTGAATTTATCTCTCAAATTAGGCAACCCATGTTTTTTGTTTAATGTAAGCTTCAGGCTATTACCATACGTAATTATTGTGAAAGACATGTCTTGTAAATAAACATGAAATCTTTTATGAGCATAAATTATTATTTAGCACCCTAATTCATAACTGTGATATCTTGATTCACAGTCATTAGTTTGCTTACCAAAGTAAAATACTGAGTGAAATTTATTGACATATTTGTGTTTCTGAACCAAGTCTCAATTGGATAGCATCACAATGTAACTCAGTTTCCAGTAATTGTAAATATTAACATAAAACTGGTGGTCATGTTAAAAACATTTTAATTTTTCAAATGCCAACGATAGATTATGTCCAAAATAGAATCTTGTGTATTATTAATAAAACATACAAAAGTTTAGGAATAATAGAAAAATTTTTAACAAATCACCTGAAATAAATAGCTAATCCCAGAAAACTATGAACTTATATCACATTTTTTGGTATTTGATAATTATCTATGGCATTAGCATTATCTCGTTTCGAAGAAATACCATTAAAACAAACTTCATAACCCAAATACTGAATTTTATTTCGTAAAAACGAGCACTTGTCTAGTCTATGTAGAAGCCAGAAGGTGATTTTGGGACATAATATTGGATATCTCAGTTAGTAAACAAATATTATCACTAATGTTTCAGTACTTATAAGAATATCATTCAGATAAATTAAAATGTATTGGAGTTAACTCAAAAATGAAAAATAGTATTAATATAATGCATAAATATTGCAGGACTGTTGTGAAAAACCAATAGGCATACAAGTATTCCAATTTTTATACATTTTAATTAGGGTTGAACTCGCTTCTGAAGCTGTAGGCGGCGTTGCTTTTTTCGTATAATTAATTAATAAAAATTAATAATTAATAAAAATAAGTTAACATTAAGAACATTTTACGTAAAACGAACAAGTAACAACAGGTAGTCAGTACACCAGACATTTATACTAACAAGATAAGATACCTACTCCTAATCATTTGATGTTAACAATAGTGTAGCACAGCTTATCACTAAACCGCCATGTTTTCGGTGTAATATTTGGCGGGTAATATATTTGTTATAGGAAATATACAAAAAATCAATAACTTATGTAAATATTTAAATTTAATTGAAGCATTTGACATTAATCAGAACATTTTGTTATGATTTAATTACAATACTAAGTTTGTAATCTATATTATATGCATTGTTTTATTTTTATTATTACTGCTTAAGTATATTTTTGATTGCCAAAACTATAAATTACCTATATAGTCAATGTACAATCAAAATATCAATCCTATTTATTTTTTTTAGAAAATCTGTTTACTTTATAAATGTTCACTGTTATATTTAAATAACCATTCCATTGTTAAAATTCATGTTTTACAGACTTGTGTTCAGTGCCGCAACATGCACACGGGCAGCCGGGGCAATGCACCGGGGAATGGCCTCCATTCCTATTTTGTGGCCCCTATTTATAATTTTTAATTTTTATATACCCAGCAATACCTACTGTATTGTGACAATTGTGTATACTGTGTAAGATACAATTAATTTTATAAATGTTTGTACTATTACACTGTTACAGTAATTATCAAAATATTGATGACTGAAAATTATAGTCCGGCATTGATTCATTATTATCGTTTGATTAAATCGTTAAATTTGTTAAAAAAAAATGAACATCATATTATTTTTATAAAATGTATAACTTTATTCTATTATAATGAACTTATTCTTTCATGTGTTTTTATTTATAATAAATTAATATGATGGATATTAAAAATTGTTGTTCTTTACTAAAATGTATGTTTTACATGTATGAAATACTTTTTAATAAAGATTATGTTTGTTTGTTGAATTTTATCAAACTGACTCCAATAAATTTGTTCAATAATTTAAACCCTGGTAGAGTGATGCTAGATAGTGGCCCCTAATAATCTTTTGTCCTAGGGCTCAAAATATCTAGTTGCGGCACTGCTTGTGTTACCATTAATATCAACCATTACAATTTGAAATATGAATGCAATAGCATCAGACATCATAAGAATACTTTCATAATTTAATACATATTACTTTTTTCACCACAATCATACATTATAAAAATTAAGGAAAGTAAAATAAATTATTTAATTAGTTTATAGCATCACAATGTAAATTATAAAATAAAAATGTTTCATGAAAAATCCTTATGTAAGAAATAAAATGAAATCCAATACTGTAAATCACAAATAACATTTTTACCATACAGTTTGATTTCAAATTAAGACTAAGAACAACTGAATAGTTAAAAGCCATTTTATTTCTCTATAATGATTAAAAGATAAACATTTTAAAGAACAAGAATAATCCATCTATACTAATACATTCAATTGAAAGATGTTTCCTAACCCAGAAAACTACAAAACTGATTTGTCTGTGTTTTTCTTGTTATACCCTATAGTTGAAGTTTTTCATACCACTTTTGTTCATAAAAAATAAATATAAAGTTAAAAAGAGGAATTTTATACTTGTTAATGCTAGTAGAATCTAATTTTGCATTAAGTGAATACTTTGTAAACAAATTATCCAACAATTAAAATTTGTCTAATATTTTTAATAGTGCATATAAATGTATTATGGTTCAAGTGGATAATCAGTCATTGCATACAATGCTAAACCTATTTGAGTAATGTGAACTATAAACATTTCTTTATTTTATAGACTAGTCATTGTAATACAATGCATGTATACAGTGCTAAAAATGGTGTGATATGGATAACTTTTTAAAGATTTTAAAACAATTTACTACTACTTCTACTCATTTGATTACTTTCAATAGATAAAATACAATGAATGAAACTCAGTTTTTTTGAAAATAAAACTACTAAAAAATCAGAAACCATGTTGGGTTTATTTTAGTGATCAATTGACAATATTGAGTGAAGTACATTAATATGTTTTGAAATAATAATAACACTGTAGTCATGGTACCTATAATACTAACTATTCTAAAATATGAAATTATGAACTTCAAAAAATGATATATTTATTTGGGACTTTCAATTCTGGTCATTACAATATGTATACGAACATTGAAAATAATATACATTGAAATGTTGGAGGGAAGATTTATACAAAAACATATGATTGTTATATGAATGCAGAACTATATAATATAGGAGAATAGAGAATATAATATAATATACACCCAAGATACATAGGTTAGTAATCATATCCTGAACCTTTTTTTTTTTTTTAATATTTATATATTGTTTTTATAATTCATTTTGAGAATATATACGTACCCATGTTTGTATATGTAATTATAGAATGCATTTATACTTTTAAACATAACATAGTTTATTATATGATTATTTTAAAAGAAAATCATAATCTTATATTTACAGCTAAGAAAATATTGACAATTGACATCATATTTTTCCTATTTAAAGATAACATTTAATGCACAGTGTACTTATATACAAAATGTAATATTATTTTATATCTGAAAAAGATTCAATAAAACTAATCACTTCTATTCAAGCATCTGGGTTTGTATTGTTTTCTCTGGTTCCGTGCATGTATCGGGCCTTGATGATGAACAGCATTTTCACTGAAATATGAAGAGATGTTTTACTAATATTGTGTGACTTTATATTTGACTGAATATTTACAGTACCTGTGAACTTACAGTAAGATAGATAACATCAAGTGTGTGGTATAGGAAACATCAAGTGTGCATCCTGTAATAATTGCTCTGCCATTTCTTTAATTTTCACAGTAGGAGAATCTGATATATATATGTAAATATACGGTCAGTAGAAACTTGGTTGTTTTTGATTTTATGAACAAACGTGTATGCTATGTGAGCTGTGGAAATCAGACTAAAACACAGACAAATTATATTTATAATTAATATTTATAATTATAATCAATGTTATTATTAATACTATAATGCTACTATATAAATTCTAACTGGTGTCCATGTTTTAGAAAAGCTTTATAAAACTGGTGGTGGGAAGGCTGATTGTACAATACAATCTACACCAGGACAAAATAAAATCTTAGGCTTTATAATCGCATGAAGCCTCTTAAAAACAATTTTGATACTGATTACCTTGGTAAATAAAACTGCTTATATATTTCTTGAACAATGTTAAATATTAAAAATTGTATGTATATCTTTTAGAACTCACTAAACATTCTAGAAATAAACAAGAAACTTTTACCAAAAGTGTTGATGATAACGGTATATAAAACATTGAAATTAGTAATTGTAAATTGATTAATATTTTGTTATATTGTCTTATAAGAAATTATATGTTTCAGTTGATATTGCAGAAATAGGAATAGAACAAGCTTATGAGTTATGATTCTTTTCATTCATCTGATCAACTTAATTTTTCAATAAATAATGAAACAAAAACAGCAATTGGTAATATAGCAAAGCATAAAATATGAATAGATAATTTGAATTAAATTTTTTCTAGTTGATACAGAAGAACATTCCATTTCTTGTTATACATGGATACTTAAATGCAGTGGCGGTTTTCCCGGGGAGGCAAGGGAGGCACCGCCTCCCTTGAAAATAAAATAGAAAAAATATTTTTTTCGTTTGATTAATAAAAAATGTTTATTTTATTAAAAAAATCACTATTCTTTTCAATCTTAATATGGTACTTATTAATTTGAAAAATTTCAAATTTTTTGGAACAAAAAAAACATTTTTAACATACAAATTTGATTGTATCGTATAAAAATATGAATTAATAGAACGGCGGGCAATCCGCTATAATTATTATTCATGCACTCCCAATTATATTTTATTCCATGATAATATAATATTATATTATTATCTTGTTATTTTCGTACAGCAGTGGCGGCGGCGACCAAATCAGTCGCCTACCTAGGTGTTATAGTAGTCACGAAATTACACACACAAACACACGTAAAATCATTTGATTTGCGCATGCGCTTAGCTGGTCCGGCGGCGACAAAAATGTTCGCCGCTTAAATGTGTGTTGTGATAAAACAAGTGAGTTATTTATTTTCATTATTATTAACTTAAACATGACGACTTAATTTTTTATAGAATAAACTTCTACAAAATGCAATAATTGAAAAAGAAGTGGCTGAAAATAAGCAGTTAATTTCTGTATCCGAGGTACAGCAAAACAGACATAAAGAAGAAATTTTGAAATTGGAACTAGAATTTAAAAAAATTTATGACAAAAGTAAATTGTAAATATAAAAATACTGTAAAACAAAAAAAGTTATTTAATCATTATTTATTGAGTAAATGCCTAAAGGCTCAAGTACAGTACAATATATATATATCAATGATATTGTGTTAGTAGGTACAATTTCACAATATTTGCTACACTATGATTTAAGTTTTATCATCACATATTTTCTTATAATTTGAGAGATCAGCAGATATCTTAAATAATATTAAAATATTTTTGTTAGTAACATCTACCTATACAAAACTAACTTAGGAATCACTTTTTATGAATTACCTACCCGAGTCACATCTTGGTTATTTATAAGAAATAAATATCCTTCAGTATATTAAGTGGGTAATTCATGTATATTGTAATGATAAGCTCTGTTTCGTTGATGAACCTTATCAATATGATAGGAAGCATTTTGTGTAAGATTTTTTATTCTCATTCACTATGTGTAATATTAGAATCTAAATAACTTTTTATTTCATTATCAGGATTACCTGATTGTTTTGTGTCATACAACAATATTGTCGGAATTTTCTAGTTGAACTATTAACTGTATTATTGAAAGCAAGTAGGTAGTAGTTTTAAGGTAACATTTGTAGTAAATGCATCAGCATTCGTGTCAGAAACTGCATTTGAGTGGAAGTAGAATTCATGCCATTTGCAGGCGGTGTAATATATTTCTGGTGGTAGGACACCATCTTGAATAACATTTTCATTAGTAACAACATCGGTGTTATGTGTTTCCACATTTTACCGATTGTCATACTTTTGAATCGCGTTGATGTCACTTCTGATGTTGTAGGCGCCAGGCGGCGTTGCCAGAGCCGGATTAACATAGGTGCAAAAGGAGCTTTTGCTCCAGGGCGGCAAATTTTTGGGGGTGGCGTATAACTTTTGTTATAAAGATACTAAATATCGTGTGTACGTTTAATTATTCAAATTTATATATGCTCGAGTCGATCAGTACAAGGTTGGCTATTGAAAAATTATATAATTTCATTATAACAATATATTTTCTAATTTTTCAAATATAAAATTATAAGCTATATAGCACTGAATAGTGTATCTACCGTGTTATAAGGATGGACTGGCGGCTGCATAGTATAACCATGAACATAGTGGTATTAATTACAGACAGTCTGTAGATTCACAGTTTACATACGATTCTGTACATTTTTGTTAGAAATAAATGAATTGTGTAGTTTTGTCTAATCGATCCACTGTGCCGCGTCGTTGACTACGCTTTTTATCGTCTTATTTCTGTTGAAATATACATACCTGTGCCTTTTGTATAATATGTATTAATAAAATATAAAAAATTTAAGGTTTTAAACTAGTAGTAGTTATTTACGTAATAATATAAGGTACCGAACGTATTTTTATTTTTATTTTATTGTTACAATATTATTCATACAATATCACATGAAATACATATTATACTGCTTTGAGATTTTAACGGGTTGTCGATAAGAAATTTCCTATCAATTGTCATATACTGCTCCAGGGCGACTTTGACCCTTAATCCGGCTCTGGGCGTTGCATTTGCGCCGACCCATATTTCGTTAAATAAAAAAACATTTACCACAATATATGAGAAGTATGATATTAAATAAAAAATTAGTAAACATAACGAACATTTGACATAAAAAGAACGTAACGAAGAGCGGAATGCGGATAATAAGTAACAACCGGTTGACAGACTTCTATACCATAGATATTATAATGCTTCTATACCTACTAACTAGATAAGGAACTCCTAAACGTTTGATATTATCACGATTTAAGATAATAAAATAGACGTACCTAACTTCATCATATTTAATTATCTTATAATATATTATCACAGAATAGATCGGCTCAACGTTTTGGCGTACCTGAGGCAACACTTAGGGGAGACTTGAAAAAATATTATATATATTCAAGACTGTTAAAATATATTTAGCTATATAAGTTTTTTAAATACATATATTAATAGGTATATATTTTTAATTGGTATTATGTAAATAGGTACCTACCTATTATTAACAAGGTTTGTTAAATTTTAATGTTATTCTCATTAAAGAAGTTGTTTTATTAATATAAGTTGTTTAAATGTTATTATATATAATACTAAAAGTTGTTGGGTTTATTTATATGTGTAAGTCATCTTACCCCAGGGAAATGTCAACTTACCCCAGCACATGGGTAAGATGACAAATTTTGATTTTTTTTTTAAGTTTAAAAAAAAAATTGGCTTAAAGACAAATTTTGACAATGATATTTGTTTTGCTACTGTTCCACAAGTTAAATTTTAATTTGGTGTAGAATTTGGACTTGTATCATAAAAATTAGCCATTTGAGAGTACATCAAATCTAAGGTTCGTCAACTTGCCCTGGTCTCCCCTAATATATTTGTAATAGGAAATATACAAAAATTAATAATTAATATAAATATTTAAATTTTATTGATGCGTTGACATTAATCAGCATATTATTTTATGATTTAATATCACTATGGTTTTAATCTATAGTATATGCATTTATTTTTGTTTGTATTATCATGACTTATGTATGAATTGGGAAGTGGCTGAATGTCTTAAATGAGGTAAATATAAATAAGAAAGGAGTGATCATCATAACACTCAATTTTTGACGACTTTGCAAAACAGTTCCAAGAAAATTAAAACTCATTTATCGGTCTGATTTATTGTCATTAACTAAATTTTTCAATACTATGTCAAATGTGAAGAATAATATAGGTAGGTATTATTAATTGAACTTTTTTTTTTCATTTTCGTATATTTAAAATTTAAACAATTAAATGTATTTAAATTACCATTACACAGGCGCGGATCTAGGAAATTTTTTTTTGAGTGGGCCCATACATTGAGTCACAAAAATTTAATACAGTAAAATTAAAAATTGTTATGACTATCACATCAACTACAGAGTAATTTTTATTCAGTTTTTAGTATCAAAATACAGTTAAAATAAAAAAGGAAAAACGCAATCTTCTTATCTTGTCACATGCAAACTCATTTAGAATTTCCTCGGTGTTTTTCATTAAATCTTCACTTTTTTTTCGTTCGATTGATAGCAGAGCTAGGTTATGTAAGCGTTTGCTGGTCATGGTTGACCTGTTGAAGGTTTTTATTCTTTACATAGCCGAAAAACTTCTTTCAGCTGTAGCACTTGAAATTGGAATAACTAGTGATGTTAAAATACGGTATTTTATTTTTTTTTTTTATTATACCGTATTATACCTTGTATTATACGTGTATTAAACCTTGTATAATACTATTGTATTTAAGTATGGTATAATATTTTTTTGTATTATACTGTATTATACACATTTTATACGGTATAAAACCCTGTATTAAAAATTTAAAATATATGCAAATTTGAAATAACATTTAAAATTTAAACTTGATTACTCAACCATTGTCCATTTCTCATTTGAAAATTTAATTTTATATTCTTATTTCTTATAATACAAATAAGAAAAGTATTATAAATTAAATTCAAAAGTAATAACAAAATCAACAAGTTAAGTAACAACTAACAATTTTAATAAACATAAATACATTTTTTAAATAACAAATAAAATAAATGTTTAATGTAAAAAAAATAACAATAGTAAATAGTAATAATTTTAACACTTTAGTCTTTTAGTTGCTTTTTTAAATAATATGTAAAATTACTGTTTAATATAAAAAAAATAAAAATAATAAATACTAAATACTAAATAGTAACAGTAACAATTTTGACTTAAAACATAAATTAATACTTTTTTTCATTTTTTGTTTGTAAATAATGGATACATATTTTAATATTTAAATTTAACAACAATTTATATTTGTCAATTTTCTTCATTGTCTTCAGAATCAGATAGACATAAATTTAGCTCTTCGGGTTCTTCTTCATCTACTTCTGACATCTGTAATTCAATAATATGCTCTTCAGAAACCCCAATTTTTGCCTGATTTGGGATTTCATTGAGTTTCAAATTATGTTTAATATAAACTAGCTTTGCTGCTCGTTCATTTGTTAAACGATTACGTTTTGCAGTATGTATAAGTCCATATGTAGAAAAACTACGCTCAGTAGATGCAGATGTAGGCGGACAACTCAATATAGCTATTGCAATCTGAGACAATTTTGAAGAACAACAAATACCTTTCCACCATGTTAATAATCCTATTTGAGATCCATCACTTTGTTTTTGGAGGCTATCCCAAATAAACTTTTTAGACCAAAAGCCTTCACAAGTACGGTACATAGCTAGTTCTGATAAAATATCTGGGATATATAAACTAATAAACTCATGCGTGCACTTAAAGTTGATATGAATTCTATGGCATCAATACTTTCTGAACTGTCTAAACATTTACCATTATTTTTACCATCTAAAAGATGTGCAGCCAAATGTATTTTTTTCAAAGCCATAGATTTTCTTTTGTCTAATTTTTGAATAATTAAATTTTCCTCTCCTTTTGTTAGAAAACTATGCAATAGTGTTTCATTTATATGCATTTTAATTGAGTGAAATGCAATACAAACATGAGATAAATTAGAATAATCACCTTCTAAAAAAGTTATCCATTTTGTAATTGATTCTAATAAACTTAAAGCCATTTCAATTTGGTCCCAAAATGTATCATTCAGAATTTTTTCAATAGATTGTTTGCTTAATACATTTGTTGCTCTGCTCGATATAGCAACTTGTTTCAGATACTGCTTATTTTTCAATAAACTTTTTAAACTTTTTGTTTCTGAACCCCAACGAGTTGCAACAGGTAATTTTAAACATACATAAGTACCATGTGAATGATTACTTTCTGTTTCGGCTATTTGAAATTCCTTAAGCAAACCCTTTAAAAAGTGTGAGTTTAAATTCTTTTATAATGCCTTTAGTATGAGTTTGAATATCTTTAAAGGTAGGAAGTTTTACAATATCTTTACACAATAAATTCAAAACATGGGCTCCACAACCGTGAAATGAAATTTCTAATTCAGGATAGTGTTCATTTACAATTTCCCAAGATAATGTTTTTAGCATTATCTGATATAACTGAAATAATTTTTTCATGACCAACTTCAACAATCACTTCTTGTATAATTTTAGCCATGTATATTGCAGAATGTTTATTTGTTCCAGTATCAATAATTTTATAGACCACAGGTTCAGGTGTTGTTAATACAACATTCACTATTGGTTCACACCTGCAAATATATTATGTATACAATATACCATCATATTCCAGTAGCCCTAGGCCATAGCTCATAAGCAATATTAATATATACTAAATTATTAATAATTTACCTTATATTTGACCAACCATCTAATTGAATAGATAAAAACTTGGATGAAGATATTTTATCATTAATGATTGTCTCAATACGTTTATGCTCTTTATCCAATAAATTATTAGACAACTGATAGCGATTTGGAAGCTGTAAACTTGGTCTTATTTTTTTAAATGCATCTATCCAGTGAGCGTTTTCTGTAAAACTTAAGGGGGTTGCAGTCGCGTAGCATGCTCTTGCCAGTGTGGTCCAAATATCATCCTATGTTCATTTTAAAAGTATAGAAATTCATTTAGGTACATTTAATTATTTAAATATATAAAAAGAAACAAATAACATTTTTGAAATAGGTAGGTATTTCAATTTGCATTCATAAGTTAAATAATTCATTTTAGTTGTTACCTGTTCTTTATCATTAATTATGCGGTCAATAAATCTGTCCAATTTTAAAGTTTTTAACGATGATGATTGTGTCATGTTGGTGTTTGTAACAATTATGTTATTACTGTTTGATTTTGTTGAACAAGAAGCATTTTGATTTATTATGTCTTCATTATCAATAATAGACTGGTCATTCATTTCATAATCAGTTTGATGTTCAAATGTGGTTTTTTCATTGTTAGTATTTTTACTGAATAACTTTTTGATGATCGGTAAATCAGAATTGTTGAACAATGCTGTAGTTTTGGTGCATGTAATTAAATGCTTATCCATTCTCCAAGCGTTATAAGCAAACAATTGTAAACAAAATGTGCATTCAAAGTATTCTGTTTTACCTTTTTTTGTCAGAGATTTCTTAAAATATTTATTAACAGCTTCTTTATGTTTACTAGGCCGTCCCATTTTAAACTTTTGCACTTACTTCACACTAAAATCTATAATAGCAACTAGTAACTACTGACACTAACTACTTATTTATATTCAGTAACAATAATTATTTAATGTAGTTGTTAGTACTTTTGGTTGTTAATACTTTTGTAGTAATCTGTAATCTTGATTCTTGAGTCCGAGTTCTTAACAGATAAGAAAAAACTAATGTAAATATTGATATCAATGTGCCAATGTACAAAGTAAACAGTTTAACCACTTAGCGAAAAAAAGTTTTATACCGTTTTTATACCATTGTATAAAATAATTCTATACAGCGTGTATAATACGATTTTATACATTTGTATTATACAATTTTACATCACTAGGAATAACTAAGATTCGTCTGTATATTTCTTCCAACTCTAAAAACAATGTTCCCAAGCCTCTGATAGAGATGTACACTTCCATAGAATTTGATTCGGTAACAAAAGACAATCGATATTTATAAATAAAAATAAATTTGTCACATGGAAAAATTACATGATGCCTATTTTAGGAGGTAGATAAACAGGGGCGGCTCGTCAGGGGAGACTTTGAGACTGCGTCTCCCCTTAAAAATAAACTAGCTACTTGTAAATAATATAATTAATTAAAAATAATAATGTATAGAAATATTTTCATTTGTATTTAAAATATAATATTATATCGTTTTCATTGTTTATTATTGTATAAAATAAAATTGAAAGTCACAAAATCGAAAACCTGTTAATAGCTATTTCGATAGAAATACTATTTTAGTCATATCTGCGGATCATTACGGCTCATTACGACGGTCGCCGATTCAGTGAAACTGAAGCCCGTCTGTTGCAAACGTAACATGTAATGACATGGCTAGTTGGTCGGAGAGAGCCGGGGAGAATAAGCTGCGTATCATAGACGCTTTTGAACCTGGGTTCACGACAGTAATTGCCGTGCCGCTGCGCCGTGTAGCCCGTGTTTTATTAGTTTACTAGCTTTAGACGTTTTATTCACGGTTTATTAATTATTTAATAATTATTATACGTATGTGTATATCCATCTAACATTTATTATTACTAAATATTAAATGAAATAATAATATTTAAAATAATTCATTTTTTCAATAAAAAAGTTTTTCTTGTACGTTGTTACCTATATGAAATTTATGTTATATAATTTAAGTCTCCCCAGAATATTTACTCACGAGCCGCTACTGTAGATAAACTGTTGTTTTCTTACTCTTCTACGCGATTATTACTATATTAGATAAAGTACGAAGTGTTTTCAAACATTGGATGACAATTTTAAAAATCAAAATCGTGATCGTAGAAAATTTTGGGTGGGCCCAGGCCCACTCGGCCCACCCTATGGATCCGCGCCTGCCGTTACAAGATTATTTATTTCAAAATATAATTGATTTATTGCTATTTATAAACATTATTTATTAGTAATAAATATTTGATATTTATTAATTATTTATTGATAGTGTGTCTTAATAATAAGGTAGAGTTTTCTCCTCCTCTTTAAGTAATTCTGGATAAGCCATCGGTTATACCTGAATTCGAATCTATGTCTGAAGCAGGTTTTCAAGGATAAATTTTACTTTATATAAAAAAAAAAAAATACGAACCTCATGAGAATCGTGCAAAAATGGTAGGTAATGTTTTCTGTTAGCATGACTTTTATTTAGTCCATTATAGTTAGAAATAATATCAAAAATGGTGTTGCTGGAATCTTGAAACTTTTACCATGTATCCAAACTACATTGTTGCATACTTGACAAATGAAATTTCATTTCAAATAACATTGAATTGTTATGATATTGAGATTTTAAAATGTATTATGATTTTAACGATGTAGATACTTTATTCGGAAATCTTTCGTTTTCTTTTAACTAAATTATTTTACGATTTTTGATAAAAAAAATTAAAAAATTAGTCTATTCAATCATTAAAACAATTGGTATGTAGATTGAAAATCACTTTTGAAACGTTTTGATTAAAAAAAAAATTCTTTTGTCTTCAGAAATAAGACATATAAGTTTGTGAAAAAAACGAAAAGTCGTCCTTAGTAACATTACGTATTTTACCTCCATTTTCGGTCTTAACCGATACATGCACAATTTTCGGCTTGAACTTAAAGGGCAGTACCTTTCAAAAGTATTCGTCTAATGGGTAAAAAAAAATGCGCGACAAATAAAATCGTACTATATTCAGTAATCCTAAAAGTACCTCACTTAAAAATCTTTAAATTCGTCATTATTTCATCCAAAAAGCAAAGATCCACGGAGTGAAGTATAGATCCGGCTTTTTTTAAACGAAAAAATGGGTATTTATAATTATACATACTTTTGTATGTATATACAGTTATACACGCATAGGCGTGTTTATGGTGGAAGTGCCTGGACTGTCACTGCAATTTTTGAAAGGTTCCGGTCAACCGAGCTTTGAAGTCGAAAGGTTTCCACTTTGAAATAACAAAAAAAAAATGTATGCATCATCATAAAGATATGAGACGGACTGACCGAGTGGAACTAGGCGTCACTACCGACGCACACTGTCGCCTCTTCAAACCTCGGTCACGGGCGGCTCTCTCCCTCTCTCTGCGCAGGCGACTGTCTAGACCAGTGGTTTTCAAATTTTTTTTGACCACGGTACACTTCGCCCTTCACAAAATTTCCACGGCACACCATGACTTCTAATTTTAATACAGTGAAACTTCTGATTTCCGGACACTCTCGGTAGCCGGAATATTGTCCGTTATTTAGTGGTGTCCGCTGTTCAGAGGGAAAAATAAAGGAAGAGAATATGTTCCTATTCGCATAAAAACGTCCGCTAATTGGAAGCGTCCAGTTTGAAAACCACTGGTCTAGACTCTAGAGAGAGCGGTCGCCATCTCCCCTGAGCAGAAGGCAACGGGAAACCACTGCACAGTAACTATTAGGAATACTTGTAGTAATGATTTTTATTATGTAAAATACATCTTGAACAACAAAAAACGTGCTCGTGCTAACATATATACGCACACAGGTTATCAGACTTATATGTTGAAGTCTGATAAAGATAATAATAATAATAATAATAATAATAATAATAATAATATGATAACAATGATAATCTAAAATATAACAATCTTCCCCCACAGAATACAGAATAATAAATAATTACAAATCTAATCTTTGAGGTGTTTTCCTTGTTCTTGTTGAACGCCTCGGCTCCAGCAAAGGTTCTTCCCCCACTTCAATGTCTCTTTCACTTGCTCTTTCATCCTCTGTAGGTTCTTCAGTTTGAGATACCACAAATTGTTCTTGTGGTTCCAATTTTGTCATGTCCTCTTTTAAGGTTGATCTGTGAGGTTCTTCCACATTTTCCAAACTTACTCGCGTTGCTCTTATTTGGTCTACATGCCGTTTCCATAACTGACCTTCCACTCTGATATAGTAATGACATTCCCCAACTTTCTCTGTAATGGTTCCAAAAACCCATTTCTCTTTTCCTTGTGTATATGATTTTACTAGCACAGCATCATCTTCTTTAAACTGCCTTAGTTTGCCAATCACCTGGACTGATCTTTGAGGTTTATTTTTAATGAGATCAATGCGTGTGCGTAAACTTCTTTTCAACAATATTTCTAATGGGCTACATCCTGTAGCCATGTTTATAATTTTGTGATTTTGCATTAAAAAGCAGCAAACTTTGGTGTGGAGATCACCCGGTTCTTCTGTCATCATTTTAAGTTTGTTTTTTACTGTCTGCACATATCTCTCAGCTTGACCATTTGTAGCTGGGTGTGCTGGTGCTGAAAACTTATGTTGAATTCCATTTGTTTCCATGAAATTTTTAAACTCCATTGACGTATACGCTGTGCCATTGTCACTCACTAGCACTGTAGGCAGCCCAAATCTTGAAAATATTTCTCGAAGGTGTTCAATTGTTGTTTTGCTGGACAAGGATGAAACAATTTTAACTTCTAGCCACTTACTGTAAGCGTCAACCAGAATTAAAAAATAAGATCCCATAAATGGTCCAGCATGGTCAATATGTAATCTATACCAAGGAATTGGCTTCTCCGTCCAAGAAGTTGAATACTTAGGTGGATTATTCTGATTTTCAGCACAATGTTTACACGATTTTGCATACTCTTCTATTTCTACATTTATAGTAGGCCACCAACAATAACGTCTTGCCAGTTCCTTCATTTTTGTTATGCCTGTATGTGCTGTATGGAGTTCTATAAGAATTTGTTTCCTTAATGACACTGGTATGACTACACGTAGTCCCCTAAATAGACAACCATTTTCTATTGTTAGTTCTCCATTTAAATTTTTATAGTCATCACCTTGGAGTGTACCATTACTTAGTAAGGTGTTATACACTGTAAACAACTGAGGGTCTTTTTTAGTTTCTTTTCGAATTTGATCACCGTCAACTGGTAATGATTCTAATTGTACTTGTAGTATAGAAACATCACTGCAGGTATCATCTCTTGGAACATCTTGATTTGCAGGAAACCTTGATAAATAATCAACATTAACATGGTGTTGAGCCTTGCGGTATTTTATCTTGTAATTAAATCCTGACAGAAATTGAGCGTAGTGTAATAACCGTGTTGCTGTTAGTGGTGGTAGGTTTTTAGTTGGACTAAGTATTGATGATAATGGTTTGTTGTCAGTAATTAAAGTAAATGGTCGACCATAACAATAATGAAAAAATTTGGTTAGACCCCAATAAATTGCTGTTGCTTCTTTGATGATGTGACTGTAATTTTTCTCTGCATTTGATAAAGTCCTTGATGCAAATGCTACAGGACGCTCTACTCCATTAGGTAAAATATGTGATAAAACTGCAGATAGCCCATGAGGAGATGCGTCTGTTGCTAGAATTAATGGATGATGTGGATTAAACGCCATCAGCACTTGATCACTAGTCATTTCTTTTTTTATTTTTGAGAATGCTTCCTCACATTCTTTTGTCCAATCAAAAGTATTTTCTTTTTTTAGAAGTTGGTATAAAGGATTTAGTTTTGATGCCAAGTCTGGTATGAACCTATAATAATAATTTATGAGACCCAGAAATTGTTTTACCTCTGTTTGTGTTGTGGGTTTGGGTGCATTCTGAATTGCTTCTATTTTATCACTTGTTTTATGTAAACCATCTGAATCAACTATGTGCCCAAGGTATTTGACAGATGTTTCGAAAAATTTACTTTTTCCTTTATTGACATGCAAGTTGTTTTGTTATTGAATTTATGTAGAAATTTTGGTCTTCTTGGTCACTATACTTTTGATTTTCGCTAACATTAGCATCAACTTGCTTTTGAAATTTTCTCTCTGGTTTAAATCCTTTTAAACAAACTGAGGCTATATGACCTACAGTATTACACTTATGGCAGGTTAAGTGCTTCAATTTACATTCATGTGCTCTATGAGACTCATTTCCACAGCGATAACACTTTCCATCGAGGTTATTTGGTGTTGTAATTTTGTTATTGTTTTTGTATGTATTCTTTTGTGACCACTGGATTTTGTTTACACTTGCTATTGTTGTACTTTGCATTTGATTACTACCTTGACGTGATCCTTCCATTGATTGTGCTATTTCAACTGCTTTATCAAAAGTCATGTCAGTTTCTTGTAATAATTTTTCACGAATATCAGTATCTTTTAATCCCCTTACGAATTGAGAGCGTAAATGAACATCAATAGTTGATGCTTTACACTTTTTACAGTTAAAATTGCAGTGTAGAGTTAATTTGCGTAGTTCTTTCACAAATACTGATATTGATTCTCCGTCGTTTTGATTCCTTATATAGAAACGATGTTGTTCGGCTATTTCATTTGGAGTAGGGCATAAATGATTTTTTAACAATGTAATAAGTATCGTGAATTTAATTGACTTGGGTTGCTCTGGCGCTGTAAGTTCCGTGAGTAGTTGAAAATATTTTGGATTTAAACAACTAATGAGTAACTGCACCTTCTTTTTATCCATTTTGTCATCGTCTGACACTAGATTATTTAACTCAAAATAGTTTTCTAACCTTTGTATGTAGGTGTTGAATGTTTCATTTGATTCATCAAATGGTTCTAGTCTTGTAGGAACCATTAATTTTTCTTTATCATTTTTTTTATCTTGAGTTGATTTCAGGAATGCTAGTAACGCCGCATTGACTTCGTCCGTCTTCGTCGCCATTATTAGGAATACTTGTAGTAATGATTTTTATTATGTAAAATACATCTTGAACAACAAAAAACGTGCTCGTGCTAACATATATACGCACACAGGTTATCAGACTTATATGTTGAAGTCTGATAAAGATAATAATAATAATAATAATAATAATAATAATAATAATAATAATAATAATATGATAACAATGATAATCTAAAATATAACAGTAACCCTTCCTTCCCAAGTAACAACTTCTCTTAGATGCAAACCAACCCTCGGGTTGTAAAAAAAAAATAAATAAATAAATAAAGATATGTCGGAAAATGTGTGTTTTCATATTTCGTTATTAACTTGTGCCTAATGATGTATCTATAAATTCATGAAATGTATCGTATTATAGTAATATTTTTCATATGATTAACAGGTATTAATTATTTTCATAACTATTGACGGCAGATGATACTGTAAACGTGGTAGTGCCAATTAAGTGTAAATAAACTTTTTTTTTGTTATACAATTATTCACGGGGGGGTCAACTTCCCTGTGGGTACTAGACAATTTTTTCATCTCATTCGGGTAGCACCGTGGTCATCAACTAGACCAGAGGTCTTTAACGGGTTGGTCATGATCCAATTATGGGCCACATAAGTTTTAAAATTGGGTCACGATGATCTTTTGTTAAAATAATTTTGTGAAAAATATATGTATGAAACTATTCTGGAAATATTGATAATTGCGCAAACTTAAGTTAGTTTTTAGTGTTTAATTTTTTTTTCTTCAAAGGATGAAGACATCGCTGAAATAGTAAATGAACATTTAAAAAGTTTTGAAAATAATTTGACGAGAATTTTCCTGAAGATATTCTTATACATTATGAATGAATTAAACCACTATACAAATTCGATATAATGACAGTAAAAATGTCTGCTGACACGAATCGTGACCTGAAAAAAATCCGGCGTAGACACACATAGACATAGATGCGTTTATATTGCCTATGCGATATGCCGTGAATACATATTATCAGGGCTCGGAACTTTATGCAATTGCATGTTTTTCAGGAAGCTGCATATTCAAAATCTGATTTGATACAAATTCGTTTCATGGTCCATACAATTGAAATACAAAAGTTTATGTTGCATATTTTTGCATAATTTAACTAAATTTATATGATTTCGCATATTAAAAGAATTTAAGCCTATTAATGCATATTTTATGCTTATAATTTATTATTAATAAATTTAACTATGTTGTACCTAGTATTAATTTCAGTTTTGTTTTCACTGGCCCAGTATTTAATTTTAAAATTTTCGAGAATAAAAATATATTTATTCATACCAAGAGCTGTCACAGCACGTGTCATGCCACGGTATCGTTAAATAAGTTGGATCTCGTAATCTTAATGACCGGCCGTTTGTTGGATGGTCGATTACTGCTGGTATTTTAACATTTTAGTTAGACAAATACATGAGAGATTTGTACATTTTTAAAAATTAAATAAATAAATATTAAAATTGAAACAATTTTATTTTAAATATTATTACCTATAGTAAGTGATGTAAAAGTATACACATATTTTTTTATAAGAACGGTTAAAATATTATTTTTTATTTTATAATCTCATTTTGTTTAAAATTATAATTAGTTTTATTTATATTCATGAACTCATGTATTAATTAGATAAAAACTAAAATTAATAAAGTATTTGATAAAAATAAAATTGTTGAAAATGTCCTTACCTCAACGTGACAGCTAATCTTTCTTCCGTAGAAATTGGCCTTCTCATATTTGTTGTTTCCTTTTTAATACTCCTTTTAATTAAATCATGCAGTTCAAAAAAATACTTGGAGGACATGCGAAAATAATTGAAAAATTTTTGTTCACTTTTAAGTAAATCAGTAAACAAGCATGTAAAATGTCCTTTTTCATTTCTGGATTGAACAATAGGATGTACCCAATAAATCCTTTCAGTTCTTTTAACAGGTTTATTTTTTTTTTTAATAAGCGAATACAACAGTATTGCCTCCTCCACCTTCATGATTACGACTAGTTGTGCACAGTAGGTACGATTTTCACGTACAATACATAATTATTAATCAGACACTGGTGAGACACTTTTGTAAACAGTAGCGCGATTCTTGTGGCCGGCCACAAAGTGTCTCGTGTGAAACAGCTCTAAAAACTATGAACATTGAACTCTATATGATAACTGGAATGGTCACCAAGCAGTGTTGCCCGAGAGAGGATGTTAGAACGAGATAGCACATACTAATGGTGTTACTATCTTTGTCTTGCACATATTTTACTGCGACATTATTTTAGTTTGGTTCTTAAAATGTAGTTGTACCCAGTAGCGTACGCAGGATTTTAGTTCGGTTAGGGTTTTACATGAGTAAATAATTTTAATAATAATAAACAATTTAAATAATTTGCTTTACAGTTTTTATATAATTAGTTACCTATAAGTTATAACAAATTATAATTAATAATAAATTAAAAATTACCAACAATTGATCGACTGTGTATTCAAATCGTGGTAAATGAGATATGTTTTGTAAAATGAAAAAATTTCGGTGGGGGTCAGAACCCTAGAACCCTACCCCTGCGTACGCCACTGGTTGTACCTCATTATTTTTTTTTAACTTTCACAAAATATTTTTCATTAATTTAATAAAATATAAATAATTAAATGATAAATAAATAGTTTATTAGTTGATAGTTATAATTTAAAATAATATATCAAGTATTGAAACATGCTTTTTTTGTGGACTTCTGCATTTTTTTGTCATGTAAAGGAAGTAGTAGGGAATTGTAAGTTGGGAATAAATTAAGTTTTAAATTGAAAGTTAGAAGGCTTTAGTTCATAACTCAATGATATGAAATAACAACTTCATTTTTAGTAAAATAATATTTATTAAAATAAAAACATAGTATTTATAATATTATTCACAATTGAAATAAAAGTGTACTTACGCTATTTACCTGGAGCTGCTATATCTACTACTTACCTTAGATTGTACTTACTACTTTCCTAACTTAAGCTTAATATTGTAGATTTATAATTTAGGAAATTTTTAATACTGGAAATATCCAGTAAACAAAATCTGCAATACATGTTTGTTATACCTCATGGCCAAATTTCCTACATTAAATTTTTAAAGATACTTTGATACATTGTAGATACTTTAACTATATTCATAACCTTGGAGTTATATGATCTGTTAAGTTAACTAATGTAACTTATGTTGAGTTGACTTCAGCTAGATATTTTTCCTGTAATGACAATACAACTATAAATTAATAAAAAAAAGGTATTACAGTTAAAATAAACTATCAAAACATTCATTCAAATAAGAAACCATTGTAAAATATAATAATTTTAAATAAATAGATTTATTAAATTTTAAATCATTAAGCATAAAGCATATTAAAATAAAAGGCAAAAGCATATACCAAAAGTTAACAATGTTATATTAAGATAAAAAAATGAGCAGTAGTGTTGAAATAAAATCATACAATGAAAATATATATTAATTATAAAATAAATCAAGCTTATGTAAAAGTATTTAACATGCACAATTTGCAACGACAAGAGTAGGTACTACTGAAGTCCTAATATTATATACAAAAAAAAAAAATTAAAAATTAGATATAAAATTAAAATTAAATAAAACTGTTTATATATTATAACTAGAGACCGGATTTTGATGCAGTGAAAATAAAAAAAAAATGTGCAGTTAATAACTTAAAAATTGCAAAAACGTGCAGTTAAGTGCCTAAATCGTGCAAAAATGTATATTTTGCCTAAAATCGCTTAATACTTACCAAAATGTTGTAAACATTCAAACTACATTGATTTGAACCCTTAAATTATACTTTATTTATCCAGTTTTTTACAATATTACAGGATTAGCAAAAAACTAATGAGTAATTAATAATTAAAAGATTGATAAAAATAATACATATATAAAAAAAAACCATACCAACAGAGTTAATCTATTTAATTTCCCATCAAATTTCAACTCTGGGTAATTTGATATCCAGGTTTTAACTTTTGACGACAGACTAGACCCAATTTTAAAGATTTGTTTATACTTCTTTACGTAAATTATTCGTAATGAAACTATCACGACACTAACTGATTCAAGAAACACTCAATCAAACACAAAGTCAGACAGAATACTAAATACTAAAGTGCTAATGGCCGGGCATTCAAAATTATTATCTAACTAGTGGTTGCTGTCATTTATTTTTACCACAAAAAACTAATAAATTGATGTTACTCTAAGAATATTAGCAGCTTGTGTTCTCTTTTTCCTTTTGTATAGTTGAAAACTGAAATAAATAAATATTTACGTACATACTTGTATGTAGGCACTATAATATTATATACCTTTCTGGCTACCTGTATATATATTATCTAGTTTAATTTAAAAAATGCAGAATATGCAATTTCATGCAACAAAAATCAAAATCGTGCAATTTAGAATAAAAAATGCAAAACGTGCAATTTCGTGCAAAATAAAACTTTGTTAAATTAATCTACTTCTCATGATTCGGATTTATAATTTGTTTTTATATGTTTTAAAGCAAAGGAAAAAAAGTTGCAATTGCACGAGAATCCGGTCTCTAATTATAACCCACAAAATAACTTTGTAAACATATGTAACCAATATTATAAAACTCGGGTTAAACATGATTAAATAAAATAATTTTGTTTAATTTGTGCCTAAGGGATGACTTTAAACCTTGATTTTGTTGTGTCAATTTTTTACACTAAGTATGGACTCTTAAAGTACAATAATATGAAGATATAAATTTTACTATTTTCATTTCGTGTAATTCTAAAGTGCACGTATCAATAATTGGATGTGTAGGATTTACATTTTTTACTTGATCCAAAAATTGTCTTTGCACTTTTAATAAGATATCTTTTTTAAAGTTGTTATTTTTTATATTTGCAGAATATGCTTGATAAAATTTTTCAGTGAGTGATATTATATAAAAAATAAACATCGATACAAATTTTAATTTGCCTCGATTTTTAAAATGTGTAAAACAAACATAATCTGTTACAGGCATTAATGAATAGTAAAGTTATGATCCTTACTAAAAATATCTTTATTTAAAATTATATCTTCACAAAATGAACATGGGAACTTTTCAAAAATTTATTAGCTGCATTCCCTGCTATATAATATAGAATATTTTTTGGTAATGACTAAATGTATTGTCGTCTAGATATGAAAATACCTCTTCATTGATTGATTCTTCAATAATAACTTCTTTATCAACACAAATACTTTTTTCATGTGACAGAGAAAAAATTCCTATAGAAATGGATTCATTTTTATCTTCTAAATCTTGGCAGTTGGCATTTTTACTGGGTAAAACTGAATTTCTGTACAACATTTTACAAATAATCCATTTGAATTGAAGATCAGAAGGATTATTGTTCCAACTCCCTGCAGATCTAATACATGAAAATGTAATTTCTGCATGATCTTGGGATGTTTCATAAGGTAGGAAATATAGTAATGGTTCATTTTCTCTTGTTAATAAATCTAATGCTAAATTTTTATAGCTCAAAATATTAATCAGAAAACCTAATGCAAAGGTTTTCCTACGGTGTTGTAAAA
Source organism: Therioaphis trifolii (assembly GCA_027580255.1). Classification (NCBI taxonomy): domain Eukaryota; kingdom Metazoa; phylum Arthropoda; class Insecta; order Hemiptera; family Aphididae; genus Therioaphis; species Therioaphis trifolii. Next base: position 41,653,150 of record CM050405.1, read on the forward strand.
TATTCTTTTCCTCACATTTCAATTGTAAGATATAACTCTTAGCGCTCTCAAATATTTCTTCCCAAACAAATCTATTACTCAATTTCATAGGAGACTTAAATCTTTACCAAAAATCATTATTATTTGACTGTAAGAATTGTGATGCATCAGCTACGCTGCTACTCAAAACCTGAACTGCTAAAGGAACACTCATTTTTTTGTTTTTATAAAATATATGTAATGAACTTAATTTATTGGCAAACTTCAAATTTTAAATTTGCTGAATTTCATGAAGTTTTTTTACATAGTCAAATGATATCTTATTGCCTGAGTGAGATAAACTTAATTCAGCCATACAATTTCTACAAATTTTCATGCGATGGCAAGGGTCAACAATACATGGCGTTCCAAAATGATTCATCCGATTTTGGTAGACTATAAATATTGTTCCTGTAATTTGAGGTAAACGAAACACCAACCATCTGAAAGGTGGGGTTATCGAGTTTTTATCGATTGCCGATAAGTCGCGATAATGTGCAGTTTAGTCGCCTTTTCCAGAAAGAAAGTGTACGGAAAATTTTTCTTTGATGGCAACACAATAAAAGGAACTTCATACCTACAAATGATTAAGGATTGGCTATTCCCACATACTGCAAGCCGATGGAGATGATTTCATTTTACAATAAGATGGAGCACTACCACATTGGTCCTTAGAAGTATGCAAATTTCTTAATGATTAGCTACCACAGCAATGGATCGGTCGCTGTAGTGCTAATGACACTACATTTTGTCCATGGCCGCCCAGTTCACCGGATCTTAAAATTTGTGATTTTTTTCTCTGGGTTTACATAAAAAGCATTGTTTGTGTACCTCCCCTCCCAAAAGATCTTGACGAATTGAAAAGTCGCATTACAGACGCCATCAACTTGGTTACAGTCGACATGCTTCAACAGGTTTATGAGGAATTTGATTATCGCTTAGATGTGTGTCGTGCAAGTAAGGGGGGTCACATTGAACATTTATAAGCATTGTTCCTAAAACTTAAAATGATCCATTAAAATGTAAAATATATTCTAACACGATTAATCGAGTTTTACAATAAATATGATTTTTTGAAATCGGATGAATCATTTTGGAACACCCTGTACAATAAATATTTATAAGAGGCTCATCTGGATGAGGAAAAGAAGATTGAATATTTGCATGATCTAAACTACAACCTAAAATTTCATAGGTCTTTAAATTTGTGGTTGTTCCATCACTTGTAAGAGATCGAACTGTAATTCCAGCCTCATAAAGAACTGAGATGACAGCAAGTACGAATTGGCTTTGTACTGTAGCATTTATTTTATTAATGAAAAAATAAGCAACTGGACACTTAAATTTTATATTTAAACTACTAATTATGAAAACTAGTGCTTCTTTGGCTAAATCTTCATTGTCTGTGTGTGCAATGCCACCAAGATCACAATATCCATACACTTTACCACTTTTATCAGGCCAAAATCCCTCTCTAATTGACATAGCATCATAAATCAAAGCAACATCTTTTACATGCAAAAATTTAGAAGTCTCAGACTTTAATTTATGTTGAAAATGGTAAATTACTTCATGTAAAATACCAGGGTTGCAATGTTTAGTTGCTAACCATCTACGAATAGTAGAAGGATCTGGTAGTGTACTTCTTTGCTTTATAAATTCATATGCTCGTGGGGAATAAAAATGCAATGTTAAACAAAATTCCCGTATTTCTTCTGAGTATGATTTATGATTTGAAGCATTATTTACGTTAGCAATTTAATTTTTAAATAAAGCGAAAGGTAGAGAAGAATCAAATTGGTTCTTAAAAATATCTTCAACAGTATCTCCAATTAAGTGATTATTTTTTAATAAATTTAACATTTTACGTATATTACTCACTCGTTTATCTCTTCTAGTTAATTTCTGTTGCAAAATCTTTTTGTCTCGACGTAAATCATATAATATTTTTTCTAATTCTTCCCCAGTTAATTTTGTCTGTACGCCAATGTCTACAAACTTTGCCTCTGTTTCATAAGTAGATAACATATCTTCATTATTTTGAACGGCTATTGTTGTGGTTGTGTCCTTAAAAATACATTTAACCAACAATTTTATTGAAGAAAACAAAATTCCTTATACATAATGGCCATGTAATAATATAAAAAATATATAAATACTTGTTTTTATTAATTGTATAATTTACTTACTCCTCGTTGCAGAATTCTCCTTTCTTTAATTTTTGGAGTTAAATGATTTGGGAAATCAAATACAGTCGGTACAGCAGATTTTACTAACATTTTTTTCCCACTTACAACTGCTGAATAAAAGTCAGTTTCATTGAAATGTAAACTACACAAAGTTGAATTGGAACTAGGTTTAAAATCTTTCCTTCGGACAGCATGCACCCATTTTCGTAACCTCTCTTTATCTTTAAGAGGGAACCTTAAATATTAAAATAATATATGTAAATCTGTTTAAATTTATAAATGTGTAAAATCAATAACACTATATAATAACTTAATACTAACTTGTGAAATGATAAGTCTTTTCTAACATCACTAGAGCTAGCACAATTAAAGGCACTACAAAAATTCACCATTTTAAGACTTAACTTACAGTGCACAGTATTTAAATTTTTTATATACTTTGAATCGCAGAAGGCAGCACTAAAGTGAAAACGTTAAAAGAACAACGAATTTAAAATGTATTGGTACCTAATCAATTCATATAATTTTGTATGATAAAAAAAGATAGCAACACCATTCTATCTGTTATCTTTTTCTAACACGCTATCTCGCTTATGTTTACATTAGTCTTATGACTGGTGAGTGGTGAGCATTCCAGACTCCAGTTATCATATAGAGTTCAATGACTATGAAGTTTGTATACGATCTGTGATTAAATTACGCATTGCGTCACGGTTCACATTTGTATGTGACACTTTGATTAAATAAATGTTGATTTCATTTTCATGTTTACGACGACGGATATATTAATTTTAATTTTTATGTGAAATTTATTAAGTCAAAATCAGAATGATAAGTACGTATTGCTATAGTAATAAATATTTCAAATTTCCCAAAATCAGAAACCAATAATCATTGTTTGTGCGCAAAGTCAATGATTGTCCGCGATGCTGCAATTAGTTATTATTATTAATATTATTATTATTTTTACATCATTGACCGAGACTACGACCATACTTATCGGTTTCTATTCCCTGTCCATTAATTGTTTTTGTCAATTATATTTATTAATCGTCGTTATATGCAAATTGTTTTAGAAACCAATAGTAGGTATCAGTTTGCCTCGCTGCTATTGTTAACCCATCGCTTTTGTAATCATAATTAGGGCTATAAAATTTAATGAAAAATTTTATTTAGCTAAAATATATAAAATTAATAAAAACATTTTCTTTAAGTGAGATATTATGAAAAGTATGTTAATTTCGTTAAAAAAAAAAAATAACTACAGGAAACTAGTAACAAGAAAACGTTATAGGTTGCTATTTCCTGTCAGAAGTAACTGGAAGATGAAATAGTTTAAACTATTTCAAAACTAATTATCATAGTTCATAAGTATGACTCAATCATCATTTTAGAACTAAAGCTTAAGTTTTGATGATTAATAATTCCATATTTTAATTTTTTCTTCAGTTTTACTAAATATAATAAAATGTAAAATATTTTATTGGATTGAAACACTAATATATTATAAAAAATAATTTAAATTACGAATTGCAACAAATAAACGTATTATTATTAATAATAATAATAATAATAATAATAAATAAATACGAAAGTACAATGAAATATTATAATTATATTATACATATTAATAATAATAATAATAATAATAATAAATAAGTAAAATAAAATCAATAGTTAAACAATAAAATCTATTTTTCGTTTGTTTTTGCAAACCGGTCAATTATATTATTTATGTCTACATCTATATTTCTATGTAGATGCATTAATGCAAGTCCAGTCAATCTGGTTTGCCCCATTTGCATCCTTAACCAAGTTTTTAATCTAAAAATCATGAAATAAATAGCATGCAATTAAGTGAAAGCAAACAACTTATGACTGAATTAGTAGTTATTATCTTTTAATTTATTATCTTTGTTGAAATTTAGTTTTTTTCGGCTTAGGTATAACAATAAATTAAAATTTTGTTGATATAATAGTAATTTTATACATTCAAAATTGTTATGGGATGGCCTTCGCCCCCCTCGGGGACACACCTGGTTATAAATGATATAAATATAAATGATTAAACATATTCAATAGGTAGTAGGTACTGCATTTTTATTGATAACAAATTACAAAATATTCAACATTTCAAAAAAAAAAAAAATCGTTGGGTAAATAATAGTAATATAATAAGTATTTTAATGTTATAAATAATAATATAAAAAAAAAAAAAAAAAAAATACATTAAAAGTTCTTTTTTTTAGTATAAAAAATAATTTGTTACATTGCAATAGTGTAATATTATAACGAACAAATTTAAAATAATTTACATGGATACAAAAAATAAGTCATTAGATAAAACACAAAAAACTATAGGTTGCAAACAATATAAATTTTCAATTGAACAACTTAATATTTCAGTTAGTTTAACATTTTAAACTTTTAAATGTACATCGAGGTAGTAATTATCATAAATATTACAACTTAATAAAATATGGGTTATTATTAATTTACATCAACAGAAAAATAAGAAAATTTCTAAAGTAAATTATAAGAAGAGTTTTGATTTTATAGTTCTATAAAACTATAAAAAGTAGTGATTAAAATAAACAAAGGAAATGCTTAGAAAAAAATATCCTAAAACAGAACCTAAACTATTTTTTTTTAATTAAAAAAAAAAAAAAATTAAATAGATGTATTATTTTGTTTTATTCAAATAAATACTTTATATAGCTTAACATATTATAAGATAAAGTAACTACGTAGTTTGAAATTTTAAATTGTAATAAAAGATTACTTATATAATATATACCTATATATATATATATATAAATTAATTATGTGATCAAGTTTGAAAAGACCAAGAAAAGTTTTTGAAATGTGAGGTGAAATCGACCAATCCTCAATTTCACTCCATGTGTCTGTGCATTTTTATTTATTGAAGGTTTATGTTTGCGTTAAAAAGTATAGATGTTTACATTTTTTTAAATCATTTCACATTAATTAAAAATATTTGGCATTTCAACTCTTGTAAAAAATTTGTTTGATCTATAAAATTGTAAGTAATCTTCAAACATTTTAACCAACACAGAAACCTCTACATTGACTGTAATTTCAAAATTACAATATCTATTAATTGTTGAAATTAACATTTTAAATGAAAAAGAGAAATTTTATACTTGTTAATGCTAGTAGCATCTAATTTTGTATTAAGTGAATACTTTGTAAACAAATTATCCAAAAATTAAAATTGGTCTAATATTTTTAATATGTGCGTATAAATGTATTATGGTCCAAGTGGAAAATCAGTCATTTCATACAATGCTAAACCTATTTGAGTTATGTGAACTATAAATATTTCTTTACTTTATAGACTATTTTTTGTAATACATGCCTGATCCATTTATACAGTGCTTATGGTGTGGTATGAATAATTTCTTAACAATTGTATGACAATTTACTACTATTACTACTCATTAGATTACTTTCAATAAATGAAACTGCAAAAAAAAACTGTCTAACTACTACACAATCAAAAAACATGTTAAAGTTCATTTAAGTGATCAATTAATCGATTAACAATATTGAGGGAAGTAGATTAATATGTCTGGCAATAATATCAACACTGTAGTCATTTTACCATTTATTCAAACTGTTCTTACAATATGAAATTATAAGTTAAAAAAAAAGAAAAAAAATGATATATTTATTTGGCACTTTTAATTCTGGTCATTATGTACAATATGTGTACATTGAAAATAATCTACATAGAAACGATGGAGCGATGATTTATATGAAAACATATTTTTGTTGTATGAATGCATATCTATTTAGTTACTAATTACTATCTATAGATACTAGTATCTAGTCCTATTGCTTTACTTAATATTTACATTTTTTTTTTGTAGTTGATTTTGAGAATTTTTATGTACCTATGTATTTTCAATGTAATTATAGAATGCATTTGCACTTTTAAACATAAAATAGTCTATTTTATGATTATTTTAAAAGAAAATCAATCTTTTATTTACATTTTTTAAAATATTGACAATTGACATCATATTTTTGATATTTTAAGATAACATTTAATCCACTCTCTTCTTATATATGAGCCATAATATTATTTTATATTTGAAAAAGATTCAACTAAATGAAACAAATATCTGGATTTGTATAATTTTCTCTGGTTCTACTGGTGTATTGGATAAACAGCATTTTCACTGAAATATGATAACTTATTTAACTAATATGATGTGATTTATATTTGTGTGAATATTTACCGTACCTGTGAACTTACAATGAGATAGATCTGAGGGATATGAAACATTAAAGTGCAAAATGGATAAAATTTATTCTAGTCATATTTTATAAACTTTTATTATAATATGAATTAAGAAATTTTTAATTAATTGTTAAAATTAACAAATAAATGAAAGCACAAAAATGTTATACTTGTTATTAATGCTAGTAGAATCAAATTTTACATTAATTTAATACTTTGTAAAACAAATTATCGATCAATTATAAGTTGTATAATAATTTTAATATATTAGTATAAATGTATTATGGTTCAAGTGGAAAAATCAGTCATTTTATACAATGCTAAATCTATTTGAGTTTTGTGAACTACAAATATTTTTGTGTACAGTGCTAAAAAGGTCTGGTCAGGCATAATTTTTTAACGTTTTTATGACAATTTACTACTATAAATACTCATTAGATTACTTTCAATAAATGAAACTCAGTTTTTTGTGCAAACAAAACTGTCTTACTTCTACAAAATCAGAAAACGTATTTTAGTTTAATTTGGTGATCAATTAATCCATTGACAGCATTGAAGTAAGTATATAAATATGTTATGCAATGATAATAACACTGTAGTCATTTTACCTATATTCTAACTTTCCTGACAATATGAAATTATAAATTTAATCAATGACATATTTATTTGCCACATTCAATTTCGGTCATTACGTATAATATGTATACATGGAAATTAATTTACATAGAAACTTTGGAGAGAGGATTAATAAGAAAACATAGTTTTGTTGTACGAATGCGTAACTATAAGAGAATAGTGTATATAATATAATATACACACAAGGTACACCATAATAAGGTGGTAATTATATCCAGAATTAAAATTTTTTTTTATTATTTATACATTGCTTTTATCTTTTATAATTTATTTTAAGAATATTTATGAACCAATGTACCTATTTTATATGTAATTATAGAATGCATTTGTACTTTAAAACATAATTTAGACTATTTTACTTTTATTTACAATGAAAATCATAATCTTATTTTTACATTTAAGAAAATATTGACATCATATTTTTGCTATTTTAAGATAACATTTAATCTACTCTGTACTTATATACGAGTTGCAATATTATTTTATATTTAAAAAAAATTTAATTAAACGAAACACTTATTTTCAAGCATCTGGGTTTGTGTTATTTTCTTTGGTTTTACTGATGTATTGGGTGTTGATGATAAACAGAATTTTCACTGAAATATGAAACCGAATTTAACTTATACGATGTGAATTTATATTTTAGTGAATAATTACAGTACCTGTAAACTTACAATTTGACAGTATTCTCAGGGATAGGATACATCAAGTGTCTATCCTGTAATTATTGCTCTGCTTTTTCTTGAATATTCACAGCAGTAGAATCTGGTATATATGGAAATATGTGGTCAATAGTGACTTGATAGTTTTTGATTTTATGAATTAAAGTGGTCGCCATGGATGCCGAGAATATCATACTAAAACATAAATTGAAATTAATTATTCTATAAATGTCAATATTATGTATATTATATATATAACCTCGCTAAACTTATGCTCCTTTAAATTGTATTGTAGTTCTTTAATTATTAACTGATAATGATACCATGTTATATTATACTTTAATTATTCTCATTGTTCACATTTGCTCTTAATACTATTATGTATTGTATTATAAATGATTTGCATATTGCCGTGCATTGTAATTGGGAATTGCCCGTTTAATACTAAATAAACAAATAAATAAATAAATTAATAATTTAATATATATATATATATATATATATATATATATATATATATATTAATGATGTTGTGTTAGTAAAATTTCACAGTATTTGCTACCCTTTAATTTAAGTTTTATAATCACATATTTTCTTATTACTCGAGTTTAACATAGTATTACATTATTAGCAGATATCTTAGATATAATTAACATTTTTTTTTTTTTGTAACAGCTGAACAAAATAAACATTGAATCAATATTTATGAATTAACTGAGTCACATCATAGTTATTTATAAGAAATAAATATCCTTCAGTATATTTAGTGGGTAATTTATGTATATTGTAATAAGAAGCTTTGTTTTGTCGATGAACTTTTTCAATATGATTAGAAGCATTTTGTGTAATTATTTTTTTATTTCATCATCAGGTTTACCTAATTGTTTTATAGGTGTCATATAACAATGTTGGTGGAACTTCATTAGTTGAACGATTAACTGTATTATTGAATGCAAGTAGGGAGTAGTTTAACATATTTAGTAAATGCATCGGTAACTAGAAAAATGTGTTTATAACCATGAGGAGCCCTTTCAAATGGTCCTAAATGATCTATATGGACAGTATTAAACGCTAAATCCCTTTCGGGAATAGTACGTAATAATCCTTCAACTTTGCATTACAAGGATAATACGATAAACATTTCAGACATTTTTATGTATAATATTTGATTTTATCTCTTAAATGAAGAAACCATGTTTTATCAACACAATCAAGTCCTACATTATCATGGCATGTTCTTATAACATTATCTATTAACTCATGAGGCCCATAAAATAATAATCTTCAACCATCTTTATGGTTAAATAAACCATCACATAGTTCATAGAATGGTATTTATTGAGATTTAATAATTTTTTAGGAATAAGAACAATATCTGGGTCAGTCAATTGTTTAATAGGTAATGCCTGTTCAAATGTGTTTCTAATACTAGAATGTTTTTGTACACTAATTAAAGCATTAACATGAAGCTTTTGCTTTTTGGGACGATGAATAACTTTAAAAACATAAATTTGAAGATAAATTGAGCCCAAAACATTATACGAGGACAAATATCTCTTTTGTTTGTAAGCTGTAAGTTGTAAGACTAAGGCTATCATAATAAGTAATAATTGTGAAAGACATGTCTTGTAAATAAATATGATATATTTTAAGAGCATGAATTATTGCTAAGCACTCAAATGCATGACTGTGATATCTAGTTTTACAGTTAGTAGTTTGCTTACTAAAGTAAAATACTGGGTGAAATTTATTGTTATATTTTTGTTTCTGAACCAAATCCCAACTGGCTAGCTTCACAAATTACCTAACTCAGTTTCTAGTAAATAGTAATGGTTAATATAAACATAAAACTGGTGGTTATGTTAAAAACCTTATAATTTTTCACGTACTAACAATAGATTCTCTATTAAAAAAAAATATTGTTTTTTTTTTAATAAAACATACAAAAGTTTAGGAATAATAGAAAAATTTTTAACAAATCGTGTGAAATACCTAGCTAATTATCTATGGCATTAACATTATCTGGATTTGGTAAAATTCTTTTAAAACAAAATTAATAACTGAATTTTATTTTGTAAAAACGAACACTTGTTTAGTCTAAGTTGAAGGTGATTTGGGGACATAATATTCAATACCTCCGTTTTGTATACAAATATTAGGTATCATTATTGTTTCAGTAGGTAGGTACTTATAAGAATATCATCCAAATGAATTAAATTTATATTAGAGTTAACTAAACAATAAAAAAATTAATATAACGCATAAATATTGCAGGACTGTTACAAAAACCAATAGGCATACAAGTATTTTCATACGTTTTAATTTGCGTTGAACTCACTTCTGATGCTGTAGGCGGCGTTGCTTTTATGCCGATCATTTTTTTATTGAATTATGACAACATTTACCACAATATTTGAGAAGTATAATAATAATTAAAAATAAGGAAACATAATAAACATTTGATATAAAGAAAGTTGACATAAAAAGAACGCAATGAACAATGCATAATAAGTAACAACAGGTTGTCAGTACGACTGTACACAATACTTCCATACTATAACTTGATAAGATACTAATAAACATATGATATTAACAATGGTGAAGCACAAGCTTATCACACGACCGTTTTTGGTTGTCAATAAATTTGTAATAGGAAATATACAAAAAAATCAATAATTAATATAAATATTTAAATTTTATTGAAGCATTTGACATTAATCAGAATTTTATTTTATGATTTAATAACAATACTAAGTTTGTTATCTTTATTATATGTAGGTATTGTATTATAATATGTATTATTATTGCCTACCTATGTATATTTGAGTTGTCAAAACTATATAATAATCAATTTACAATAAAAATATATACCTAACTTTTTTTATTCTAAAAATGTTGATTACGTTATAAATATTCCTTGTTATACATAAATTAACATTTCATCGGTTAAGTTCAAGTATTACAGACTTAGTGTTTCTATAAAGTTCTATCATTACAATTTGAAATATGAATGCAATAACATCATAAGAAGACTTTCATAATTTATTATTACTTATTTCATGACAATCATCCATTATGTAAATAATTAATGAATGAAAAATAAATTATGTAATTAGTTTATAGCATCACAATGTAAATTAGGTATAAAATAAATGTTTTTCATGAAAAAGCCTTATGTTAGAAACATAATGAAATCCAATAGGTACCTACTGGAAATCACAAATAACATTTTCATCACACAGTTCAAATTATTAAGACTAAGAACAACTGAATTTAAATTAAAATCATGTTATTTTTCAATAATGAGTTATAGATAACAATGTTAAATAATTTATCTATACTAATACAGTCAACTCGTGATAATTAAAACCTTCAATAATTCGAAACCTTCGGTGATTCGAAGTAAATACTCGATCCCTTGAAAATCACATGGTAATTCGAACAAAAACAATGCATTTAAGTACAATCGGTAATTCGAAATTAAATGTTGGGAAAACTGGCCACTAACACTTGACAATTCGAAGTATCATTCGTTCAACGCTAAGGAATTCTGAGTTTATTCCCCAAATGTATTTTATCTGTATTCTAATTATCTTTTTGTTAATAATTTACTATACAATCGTGCAGAAATTTAGCTTATTATTTTCGACAATTATAGAATATTATCGTAAGAATCTAATCGTTTTATTTCTTAATCGTCACAAACCGTAATTTAACGGTTTCGTGTTAGGATTTTTATCATATTCAATGACCATCTAATACTGTTAGGCACAAATAGCCTAAATTTTTGGCGAAAAACTCGTAGGAAGCAAAACAAAAATATTAAATTTAGGTACTTACATATTATTACCTATCTCTAGGTAGACGTTATTGTAATACCCGGATTATTATTTTCCTAAGAGGTACCAAAACTTTGTCCGGTCTTTAAAAATAAACGCCTAGTAAGCCTTAGAAATATGGTTTATGTAATTCGATTTTTAAGAACCTAAGAATACACTTATTAGTTAATATCCTTATTTTGGCCTCGTTCGTCATAGTATACCCTCATAAAAAATGATGGGAACATCACTGATAATAACCCCCCACCTTTAACTAGTATAGAACTTCAATTTTTTCCTCCTAACACCACATCGAAGTTGCAACCACTCTACCAAGGTATAATTAAGAATCGTAAAACTTTTTACCATCAAGAAGTTGTAAAAAATATTTTGGAATGCATTGAAAGTGAACAGACGCCAAACATAAGTGTATTAACTACTATGATATTTGTTGATAAGGCATGGAAAAAAGTGGCTCCTTCTACGATACTCGAGTGTTTTAAAAAATCGGGATTCACCATAGAAATTCAAGAAACTGAAAACGACCAGTTGAATATTGAACTGATACAATGGAATTCCCTACCAACTCAAAAAATTGTATATTTCATTGATTATGTCAATGTGGATGAAGATGTTGTTGTATGGGGAGTCCTTACCGACACCGAAATTTTGGAAAATAAATTAATCGCTGATGAAGACAACGAAGACGTCACAAGCTCTGTATCTCCTGTGACTTTAAAAGAAGCCAGTTCATCATTGGGAAAATTATGAAACTTTTCGCTCCAGTCAGAAATCACTGTTGAGGTGTTTGATGCATTATTTACTATCGAAAATACTAATGAAAAAATGAAACTTAATTCAATGAAGCAAAAAACCATTTCTGATTTCTTCAAAAAATAATAATATTTTATAATAATAATTTAATTCACATCGTTCCTATAATTATTATATACATTGTTTAATTTAAAATTTAAAAACAATAAATATATGATACGTAATAAATAAATAAATAAATAAATAAATAAATAAATAAATATAAATAAATAAATAAATACTATATATATATATATATATATATTTTTTCTTAACTCTTTGTTATTAGATTTTTTTTGCCCTCTCTTTTTTTCGAACTACTCAACAATTGAAACTCTCTGTAATTCGAAGTTTTTCAACAGTCCCGTCAACTTCGAATTATCGTGAGTTGACTGTATTAAAATTGTAAGGGGTTTTCTACGACCGCGCTAACCGAGAAAACTACTAAACCGATTTGTTTGTAATTTTTTAAGGTTATACTCGTACCCTATAGTCTGCAGCTGAAGGTTTTCGTACAATTTTTTTTAATAAAAAATAAAGTTAAAGTTCTTGAAAAATTACTATTATTTTTTAACTAAATTCGTTTACAATACTTAAGAAATCGACTGATTTTACATCGATTCGATTTTTAATGTATATATAGATAAATTATTTCATTCAATCACTAAAACAATTGGAGTGTCGATTGACAAAAAAAAACAGTCTTTTGTCTTCAGGAAAAAGAAATAGAAGTTTGTGATAAAAACAAATAGCTTTAAGTCGTCCTTAATAACATTACGTATCCTACCTCCGTTTTCGGTCTTGCCCGATACACGCAAGATTTTCGGCTTGAACTTAAAGGGCAGTACCTTTCAAAAGTACTCGTCTAATGGGTAAGAAAAATGTGTGGCAAATAAAATCGTACTATACGTATCTTTCAATAATCGTAAAAGTACCTCACTTAAAAACCGTTAAATCCATCATTATGATTTCGCCCAATAAGCAACGAATATCCACGGAGTGAAGTATAAATTCGGCTTTTTTTAACTGCTTTTTATGTATGAAATATACATATTATGTAATATTTAAAGAAAAAATAAAGTACCTAGTAGACAATAGTACATAAATATAACGATAAGAATAGTTGTCAGGTGTTTATCGGTTATTAAAATGTATTTATGGTTCTTAATATGAAACCAACTACGTATTGACGTCGGCAATGAACGTGTTGACATTTTAATATGAATTCACTTATACACTTCTCTAACGATTCTGAATAAATTTCAAAACTGTTGACGCCAGATTTTTGTTTATAAGCATTTAAGTAAATTATTCCACAATATTTACATAATTAACTATTCGTCAAATTGTTAACAATTTATTTGAATAAATTGGTCTATGCGAACATTATGTAACTTTGAATACAGATAGAACAAGATGTTTAAAATATTTTTATAAAAAAAATTGTCTTCTATGTCAAGCTTTAAACCTAAAAATAACTTTAAAAAAATCTTTCGAAAATTATTAGAGGAAAAATTGATGAACTATATGAATGATATATTTTTAATATTTTATGAAAATTTCTGAAAATAACTAATAATAACTTTTATACTTTACTAAAGTATTAAAGGTAATGAAAAATTTCAAAATTCATGTTAAGGGATTTTTTTATAAGCATTTAAGTGAATTACAATTTTTGCGTAATTAAGTGTTTTTACGTTAATTTTCAACTTTAGATATTTAGAGAACAAGAAATTGTTCCATCCAAACGGTATATATTAATTTTGAAGCTTTGCTCTGAATCGTTTGACTTTAGAAATGACGTATCTTTTTTTAAAACCCAGTATCCCCATCTTCATTAACTCGTTAGAGTAGCGAAGTACACCCCATGGGGTGAACTACGTTCTTTTTCATAATGAGTCTATTTATTCGGAACGTAAATTAACAAAATTTTAATCGTCGTCTTCGTCGGTTGTCAATTTGTCATTATAGTTATGGTGTTGTTATCAATATTATTATTAATAATAATAGTAGTATTACTGTTAAACTAACTATATCTTTACCAGTGTCGTAGGGTCTTAAATAATATTGGTTTCGTTACACACAAAAAAAAAACCATTATCGTCGAAGTCGTTGTCAATCCGTTAATCTTGTCGTGCGTAAGGAGTATAGAATTACACGTAATACTGCACCAGAGCTCACGACACACACGCATTTAGATTTGCCTATATACACCAAAATTGGGCGTATATTTTAAATACTGTCGAATTCGCAAATAACGATCTTCGAAGGACCAAGAGAATCGTAACATTACATCCGAATTTCGTTAAATCCTGATAAAAAAAACTAAACTTTTCTGAAAAATTTACTTATTTAACAGATTTTTATATTATTTATCATTAAATTTTATCCTACCAGTTATGTAGACGTATTAATAATGTTGAACATACTATTATTACATACTTAATGTATTTATGGTTAAAATAAAAGTATGTACCGATATAATATGTTTTTTTTCTTTTTTTTTTCTTATTATTAATTAATTAAAGCATTCCTAGCTAGAGTAGCTATCTAAGCCTATTTATAATAAAAACATACAATTTTCTTAAAAATAAGTGCGATATAAATACAAGTTTAATTATTAATTAAGTTAAGTACTAGAATTTTTTCTGACTTGATATATAAGATGTGTCAGTTAGTGGTAGGACATTTGATTCAGTCGTGGGGTCTTCCTCTCTTGATACGGCGAATTTTCGGTGGGTTTTCGATTAAGTTGTAGTGGATTGCGCCATTTGAGTTCGTAAGAGAATGAAAGAAACTGTTTGATAGATGGTTTATGTGCACGTCAATAGTAGGGATTTTCAAGTCCTTATATAGGGCTTTGATGCGTACGAACCAGGGAGCATCAGTTATTATGCGGAGTATTTTATTTTGATAAATTTGAATCTTATTTAAGTGACTATTAGCGCAACTGCCCCATATAGGACTTGCGTATAATAATAAAGGTCTCAATACTTGCTTATATATAATAATTGAGTGTTTTTTGCTAATGGTTGATTTTCTATTTAATATTGGAAAGAGAACCCCTAGTCGTTGGTACGCTTGCTGAAGTTTAGCCGATATGTGAGGCCTCCAGTTTAGTTTCTTATCGAGGATAACGCCTAAGTATTTTACTGACGGTTTCCAGTCAATTGGCTCGTTTTAAAAATTAACTGGTTGAGGTGTTGGTGTTCTGCGTAGGGAAAAAAATACCGCTTGACTTTTTGAAGGGTTTATGATAATTTTCCACTTATATGAAGTGTAACCATAGTGAGATTTTATTGAGATGTTATGTAATATGTAAACTGTATTAAGTTGATTAATTTATTATTTATAAATACATATTATGTATATGAGTATACACAATAATATCGTTATAGGTGATAAAAAAAATCAATTTCAATTGCAAAATAACATCGTTATATCCGGTGTATCTTCGTAACTGATATCGTAATATTCGACCAAAATTACTACTAATGAGATGTAAAACCAACCAAATACATGGCTGAGAATCGTTTAACCCAGGATATCGTTAAGTACGGCATCGTTAAAGCGGATTCGGCTGTAGTTCCCATATCAATTTTATTGTTACGCTAATAAGATATTCAGCGAAATTTAAGTTTTAGTAGATAATATAATTAAAAAAAAACTTAATCTGTTTCTCATACAATGTGTCTGAAACCAGATTCCTGAATACTGCACCACAACGCACGGCACTAACGCCTTTGTATTTGCCTATATACACAAACTGTGGGCGTATATTTCAAATAATTTTGTTTTATCCTCAATGTGAGGAGTGGTCTCTCGATTAATATTACCAGAAACTTATTTTGATATTATTCGTATACAATCATGAAAATCTTTAACTGGAAATCACGAGAATGCAGTTACCACTCGTTAAGTTATCGACACGATTCTGCGCATATAAAATTGATTGATGTAATTTTTCCAGATGACAAAACCCAATGTTTTATATCGTCAATCTAGATAACTTAAATCAGGTCGGTTATTGTTACAACATAAAAATATGTCTTATAACTTCATATTGTGATGTTGCCACGGTCATTATTATTATTATTATTATTATTATAGATCACGGCGACAACCATTCCTTGTCTCGTTCCTATCTCCCATCGTCCCGATTATCGTTTTTGTGAATTTTAATTACCGTTTAATTGATTGTCGTTATGTGTTATGCAAAATATTATCGTCTTTTAATAATTGAATTATTATTGCATTTTTGTATTACCGTTCTTTAATTAATATTGTCGTTGTGTAATACGTGTGCGGCCAACGTCCCAATCACGTTATTATTAAAATTATTATGTATACTTTATTATAATTTATATTTTTGTCGGTCGTGCTGTGTCGTTCACTGAGAACACACTTTTTTTCTTGTCGTTCTCCGTCCGTCGTGTGTGTATTGTATCCGCCCGTATGTGATTTATATTTTTTATTCTAATTTTTTTGGGGTGAAATTGTCTTATATCGCGATACAAATTGTCGTTGGTATATTGGCTCTAATAGCTAATTTGCATTATTATTATTATTATATTAAATTGAAGCGTACGCAAATCGTCGCTAAATCTTATATAATTATTCACATTGCGTGAACGCTAATCGCAACAAAATTATTATTATTCCTTTTTGTATAAACGTGCGCAAATCGCCGTTGAATTATATTACCTTTATTGTTTTTTAGTGTGTTAATTTTAATTCAATTTTTAGAACGAGCGCGTGTGAGTTTTATTTTATATTCTGTGTGTGTTTGCGATCATTTTTGTGTATTATAGCATTGGGTATAGCAGCTGGCCAGCCGAGCTCCACACAAATTGTGAGTTTTTAAATTATTTATTATTAGTTTTATTATTATTTGTCATTTATTTGAGCCAAGTGGCTAATTGGTACTATATTTTTATTCTTTTTATGTTGCTGTGATTTTTTCTTATTTGTATATTTTAATTTATTATTGTAACAATACTGCAACATAGTTACCATTTATACCGTTTACCATCTTATTTATTTTGTTACTCCTTTTTCCCGTGTTAATTTTAAGTCACTGTCTCCCATCCTCGTCGTAGTCGTCGCGCACATTTGGTGGCCTATTCGACTCCTGCCAGGTAGTCTCAATGAAATCGTATCATCGCAAGAGTGATGGCGAACATGTGATCTTTGTTAAAAGTTATAATTAGAGACCGGATTCTCGTGCAATTGCAACTTTTTTTCTTTGCTTTAAAACATATAAAAACAAATTATAAATCCGAATCATGAGAAGTAGATTAATTTAACAAAGTTTTATTTTGCACGAAATTGCACGTTTTGCACTTTTTATTCTAAATTGCACGATTTTGATTTTCGTTGTATGAAATTGCATATTCTGCATTTTTTTAATTAAACTAGATAATATATATATATAGGTAGCCAGTTAGGTATATAAAATTATAGTACCTACATACAGGTATGTACGTAAATATTTGTTTATTTCAGTTTTCAACTATACAAAAGGGAAAAGTGAACACAAGCTGCTAATATTCTTAGAATAACATCAATTTATTAGTGTTTCGTGGTAAAAATAAATGACAGAAACCACTAGTTAGATAATAATTTTGAATACCCGGCAATTAGCACTTTAGTTTTCTGTCTGACTTTGTGTTTGATTGAGTGTTTCTTGAATCAGTTAGTGTTGTGATAGTTTCATTACGAATAATTTACGTAAAGAAGTATAAACAAATTTTTAAAATGCCAAAAATTGGGTCTAGTCTGTCGTCAAAAATTAAAACCTGGATATCAAATTACCCAGAGTTGAAATTTGATGGGAAATTAAATAGCTTAACTCTGTTGGTATGGTTTTTTTTATATATGTATATATTTTTATCAATCTTTTAATTATTAATTACTCATTAGTTTTTTGCTAATCCTGTAATATTGTAAAAAAACTGGATAAATAAAGTATAATTTAAGGGTTCAAATCAATGTACTTTGAATGTTTACAACGTTTTGGTAAGTATTAAGCGATTTTAGACAAAATATACATTTTTGCACGATTTAGGCACTTAACTGCATGTTTTTGCAATTTTTAAGTTATTAACTGCACATTTTTTTGATTTTTACTGCATGAAAATCCGGTCTCTAGTTATAATAATTAATTTACGATTTTTAATAAAATAATAACAATTATAAATAAATGTGTGTATAAATGCATGTATATATATCAGGGGTGGCCAAACTTTTTTTGGTCACGATCCACTAAAAATATACATCACCTTTGAGGATCGACTTTCATAGAAAATTTTTTTTATTATTGAATAACTATAATTATTAAGAAACACACTTGCGTAAAGTGTGTATAAACAATAAACACGTATTATGAACGATAAATACTAATTACTAAAAATAATAAAATAATAATCTCTGAAATCTAACTACTCAAGTCTAATTAACATATGACTCTATTGATCTGGGCATTGTTGAAGAATGCATTTCGTTGACCAGTTGATCGTAATCTGGCGAATAGTTGCTAACTGCTAATCGAAGACACTGCTCCGAATGGTCATCAGAGAGTGTAGCTCGGTATTATGTTTTTATCAATTTCGTGTAAGAAAACGCTGTTTTGCACAAATTTCTAGATCCAAAGTAAGTATGTAACTGCAAAGCTACATTCCTCAAACGCGGATAGTTTTCTTCACTCAGTAAATTCCAAAAATTTGTTTCAGAATCGCGAGCTTTGAGGAATATACCTGATTTGATTTTTATAATTTCAGATTCAAATTTTGTAGAATCCGTGTCAACAAATTGCTTAATTGATTAGAAATAATTTCAATGTCGTTATTTTTCAAATTAAGCATCTGCGCCTACTAAAAAAGCTTGTTGTTTTACTATTTCACTAGTTGGAAATGGTTTTTTATTCTTAGCTAAACACCACTAATTCGAAATGAAGCAATTGTTGCAGCTTTGGATTTTAAAACTGGTTTAATAAAAATCAATTGTTGTTTGTAAATTTCAAGTTTCAATTTTTCTAATTGTTTTTTGCGTACTTCGGTTTTAGGAGGGAAATCTATATCAAATTTTGAATGCGTAGTTCTAAAATGTCTTTCTAGATTACCTTTTTTTGTTGTGGATATTGCTATTTGACATATCAAACATATACACTTTCAGCATTGTAAAAAAACCCCCCATTTCCCATTCTCGATGAAAATGATAGTTTTTTGTGTCTTATGTGTACTCATACTTATAAATTTTGAATAACATAAATACGTTTTTAAAAATTGAATGCAACAGACACCGAATGATTACAGAGAAATGAACATGCGTGAACGATAAATATTTGACATACGAAACCAGAATAAAAGATACAAATTATACAGATAAAACTTATCGACAATTTGTTCACTACAACCTCGATTAATTTTCGTGCGCGTGTTCCTAAAAAATAAATTCTAACATGATCGACTTTGAAATTGTCTGCGATCGACCGTTTGGCCACCCCTGATATATATATATATATATATATATACATACACGCATAGGCGTGTTTATGGTGAAAGTGCCTGGGCTGCCACTGCAATTTTTAAAAGGTGCCGGTCAACCGAGTTTTGAAGTCAAAAGGTTACGACTATAAAGATATGTTTATTATTTTGACTAAAATAATCTAAAATAATTTTAAATTTTCAAACAAAATAAGCGACTAAATTCTGTACAGTCATTGAACATGTTGTAGACGAAAAGGAAAACAGTTCCCATATTAATTTTATCATTACACTAATTAGTAAAATCATAGATTTTTAAGATTAAATAGGTGGGTAATATAATTAAAAAAAAATCAAATCTGTATCTCATAAAATATGTTTGAAGCCTGACTCGTGTGACTACATGGTAAGTATATTTTTTTAAACAGTATAAAAAGAAAAAGCTGGTAAGTGAGATGATGGTGGTACAAGTTCATCCTTCGTCCCTTCGGTCCTCGGACAAGATATTGGTGATGAATGTATGAAGTTTTAAAGAAATGATGACTCATTTCTTTAGTATAAAACGATTCTGAGCAAAGCTTCAGTGTAATATAATATATTATTATTTAAATACTGTTTACGTATTTTACGGTTATTTGTATAATTTTTGGTGAGTTATAATAATTTATTAAAGTGTGTATAAAAAAAAATCCTGACTCACGATTTTTGAACTTTTGTTAGGATAATTAGGTAGGTATATGAGTAAGGTCATATTAAATTTTCAGAACTTTTTGTCAAATATTTAAAATTATATTACATAAAAACTTTCAAACAATTTGGTAAATTAAAAGTTCTATATTTAAGTCAAAAGTGCTATAATTGTTCTGAAAACGTTGTCCAATATAAAAAAGTATGTATTTGATATTGGATAAAATTTTCAAGTTTCTAGCTTCAATACTTTTCGATTTATGACTAAATACCTAAAATCTGAACAGTGAAAATCTCGTTTACGGCGGATTTTTACCGATTTTACCGTTTTTACTCAGTTTTTCGATCGTTATTCTGGATTACTGGAAAAACTATGGAGATTTTGGAAAAATGACCTCTCTAAAATACCATCTCAGTTCAAATTCGAATCTAAAAAGTTGCTGGACGAAACTTTTGGACAAGGATTTCTATACGAAAAAGTGTTTACAGAAAAAAAGTAAATAAAAAAAAAAAAATAAACATCATTGTAAAACCATAAGATCCTTCGCTTCACTCAGAATCTAAAATATAACTTACAAAACGTACATTGATAATAGTGTGGTTGTCTTGTACAAGTCAACACTATTTTAATTCCGCTGAGTTAGTCACTATACATTGAGGTCGCTTATTAATAATGCGGCGTATTATCACATTTTGATGAATTCATAACGTTATAGTTAATATAATATATTAACAAAATGTGTGTTATCAACAATCGGGAATTATTTATCTATTACCATCCGTATGCTTATGAAAAAATGTCCAGACATAAAATATATTTTGATTTCAATTGTTGTTATTACCAATTTGGTAATATTGTTAATTGCGGATTGGTCAATTTTTTATTTGTTTTAATATAACCACAAAAAACTATGTATTATTGTTATCTAAAAGTGAATTTAGCGCTGACATAGGTACATAGCTATATTTATATTATTTACATTTATATTGCATATGTGATATGCC
The DNA here is from genome assembly GCA_027580255.1 of Therioaphis trifolii. NCBI lineage: Eukaryota > Metazoa > Arthropoda > Insecta > Hemiptera > Aphididae > Therioaphis > Therioaphis trifolii. The sequence goes on from CM050405.1 coordinate 41,674,729, forward strand.
GTAAATACATTTTAGAATGTCGAGTATACCATTTTTGCTTACGATAATAATACGAGTAATAGTATTATTGTAGTGATTCACGTTAACCATGAAATTGTTAGTTAAGCAGGTGCTTCAAGTTAGAATATTTAAAAGTTTTATATGATTCAAGCTCATCAATTTTAATTAAAATTCAAACCTTTCAAAGCATTTAACTCGGGAAATCAATAAATGCTTCCTCGTACGTCTCAAATCATAAATTACATCGAGATCCGAAAATGAAAACAAAAAACAAAGAAACAAAATTTTTTTTTTAATTAAAATATATTTCATAATTTTCTTGCTTCACATATTAACCCTCGAATAAAAAACCTAGCCGCTAAAGATTCGGAACTAAGGTGTCGTTCGTTGTTATTGTACTTATACTCAATACATACATATGTGTTCTTCATTTCAAATTGAATTTCGTAGGATAAAATTTTTTTTTCTTCAAAACGGTTCGAAAACGGACGTTTATTCAGATTCACGTAAAGTGAAAAAACTCGAATTTTCAAAACGATCCAGAACAAAGTTGTTCGTTTATGTGATTTTACTTATACACACTAAATACATTGATGTTTTTCATTTCAAATTGAATTTCGTTCGATAAATTTTTTTTTCGTCAAAATGGTTCGAAAACCGGCGATTATTCAGATTCAAATAGAAGTGAAAAGACTCGAAGTTTCAAAAAGATTCTGAACTAAGTTGTCGGCCGATGTTATTATATCTTTTCTACACTGTGAGTACGTATGTGTTCTTCATTTCAAATTGAATTTCATTCGAAATAATTTTTTTTCTTTAAAAAGATTCGAAGACGGATATATATTTGGATTCTCATAGAAGTCTTAAGATTTGAAGTTTCAAAAAAATTCAGAACAATGTTGTTGGTTGATGTTATTTTACTTTTACGCAGTAAATACTAGAGATGTAAGGTTGGTAAATTTTAATCGCTTAAATTTACTGGTTAGGTAAATTACCGGTAATTTACCAATTATTTGTTTACCATTGAATAGTTTTTCCAGAAAAATACATATCTCAGATTGAAAAAAATACATACACCTCAAATTGAACGTCTTAATAAAGCGAATATTTATAACATAATTGTCGAAAGGAATAGTCGATATTATAAAACTTAAATCGTCAAACATTCAATTTTTTTTCAACCGTCAGCATTAGGGACATTGGGAAATATATGTATTCATACAGTTTATGTATTAAGATGTAAATCATGATATAATTATAGATTCAACATAATATAATACAATGAAAATGAAACTTAAATTAGTTTGTACAGTCCGATTCATTCGTCAATCGGTTCATCCGGATGATTATATATAAATGTATATAATTAAGATAAGATAAATTACATTTTTGTTTATTGTTAAGATTTTCGATGAATTTATTTGATTTTGTGGAATTCTCTGCTCCAATAACAATAAAATAAATCTGGGCCCACCTTGAAATTTTACTATATCCAACGCAAAAAAAGCTAGTAAGTGAGATGATGGTGGTACAAGTTCGTCCTTCGTCCCTTCGGTCCTCGGACAAGATATTGGTGATGAATGTATTAAGTTTTAAAGAAATGATGACTCATTTCTTTAGTATAAAACGATTCTGAGCAAAGCTTCAGTGTAATATAATATATTATTATTTAAATACTGTTTACGTATTTTACGGTTATTTGTATAATTTTTGGTGAGTTATAATAATTTATTAAAGTGTGTATAAAAAAAAAATCCTGACCGACGATTTTTGAATTTTTGTTAGGATAATTAGGTAGGTATATAAGTAAGGCCATATTAAATTTTCAGAACTTTTTGTCAAATATTTAAAATTATATTACATAAAAACTTTCAAACAATTTGGTAAATTAAAAGTTCTATATTTAAGTCAAAAGTGCTATAATTGTTCTGAAAATGTTGTCCAATATAAAAAAGTATGTATTTGATATGGGATAAAATTTTCAAGTTTCTAGCTTCAATACTTTTCGATTTATGACTAAATACCTAAAATCTGAACAGTGAAAATCTCGTTTACGGCGGATTTTTACCAATTTTACCGTTTTTACTCAGTTTTTCTATCGTTATTCTTGATTACTGGAAAAACTATGGAGATTTTGGAAAAATGACTTCTCTAAAGTACCATCTCAGTTCAATTTCGAATCTAAAAAGTTGCTTGACGAAACTTTTAGACGAGGATTTCTATACGAAAAAGTGTTTACAGAAAAAAAAAATAATAAAATAAAATAAACATCATTGTAAAACCATAAGATCCTTCGCTTCACTCAGAATCTAATAATCATTAAAATCGGTTAATCAACTAAGAAGTTATGTCTGAACATGAGTAAAATTTTTTTTTAAAATTACGTCTTTTTAGAAGTCATAACAAATAATTCACAAGCTAGCCTCACACTTAAGTCTTTAATTCACTTCTACTATAAAATATGAAAACGTATCTGTCATATATTGTTACCGTCAATATTGATGACACAAATTCATATAACAATGAGTTATTTGCTAGTGAAATAACATTTCATTCATAGTTTGATACAAGTTTAAAGTGAGTTGTTTTGCGTTGAAAAAAATCCAGTGAATAAAAATGGTTTTAAAAATATAAGACATTTTGGTATTTAATTAATTAGGTATAATACATACAAATGTATTGATTGTATACTACATAAAAAATTAATTATTAAAAAAATAATAACTTCAATTAATTACTTCTGCGTTCTTATAGGAAAAACAAATCTCACAAAGTAGTCAGTTGCCTACGTCGATTTTATCCCTTGCGCACACTTATGCTTCTAACACTATTGTTGGTTGTCGATAAATAGATAACGCCTGATGTTTGGTTGCAAACGCAGTACAGGGGCGTCATTTTCGGTATGCAGGGTATTTATTTGCATGCCTAAAATTCCGTATTATGATTTTTTTGGCTCGCTAGGAATAACCACGCATACCTACCACGCCGGTACGCCACCAAATGCTTTCATCAGTTTCAATGATAAATTCTAAGATTACTGTCTTGTTTCGCTTATTAAAATTAGTTGAATTTTTAAAATTTTTACATTACAGTTTCAGTTTGTATTAAATTGATTTATTAGTTTTTACACTGGTTGGTTAGCTCAACTTTCCACGTTAGTGTTAATAAAATATAATCTTTTCACTATTTATTTTTTATTTTTCAAAAGGAAAAAATGGTTTGTGATCAGTATGATATTATAATAGATTAATCATTACAGTTATATATAAATCCTATAATTTATTTCTCTTATCAATTATTCATAATATACTACTTAAAACTAATGATTTTATATCTTAGTATGTATCTACATTGTAACACTGTACCGACATTTAAGTGTTTTATGAATTAAAGGTGGTTTAAGCAGTGTTGCATAATAGTTAAGAGCTTAAAACAAATAGACGAATGCAAGAATGGCTTTTTGAATAATAAATGTCATCAAACAATTTCCTTTCTCCTCGTGGAAGGTAACGTGAATCAAAGTGTTCATTCGTCTAGTATTCTATTAATTGTATCGATAAGCCATTAATTATGTCAAATATTTCGAGAAAAAATAGTGGCTTGCTAAATAATTATGTGTCTCGAAAAAAAAAATGAAATTGAATTCACACTCCTGTCACGATAACGATTTTTTATAGGCATCAGTACATCACTTAATACATACGGGCACAGGCAGTGTGATAAACCCCGAGTATTTTAACTGTGTACACTAAAGCTGTCCGTTTTGATGTTCTAAGACGGGCCGTCAAACAGTTTGTATTTTTACAAGTACCGACTTTATTTGAACATTAATGCGTTAAAATACGTATACCAGTGTAAATATTTTTTTAATGAGAGCTGTTAGAACGATCGTCTAAATCCGACCGTCACTGCCGCCGTCGAACTCACGGGTAAGTAGCTTTGAGTTTGAAGTATTTATAAAAACCCCATTGGTCTCGGCTCGGCGGCGCGGCGGCGACGTCCACGTGCCCAGCACATAAACTCCTGGTACCCAGTGGCGCTTAAAGGGGTCTTTAAGGCACACGGTTCGTCGTATAACGGTATATTTTGTTTTACACGGGTGAGCAACCCTTCTATACTTCTCTGATGCCTGAAGCGATAATTTCAGTGCGGTGTATTTACATCACGAGCCACGTTGAGACGTAAAGGATAATTTATGTCAATAATGTATGAACATACCCTCACACACACACACACACACACACTCACATTGGACCGGATCATCGTTATAAGTATAAACCTGTTCGGGCTACCTTGTTTTGTGGCGTACAGAATGAATGGTCGGCCACATTATTATACAGTCTGCAGCTGGCTAAAGAGGGTGTTTTTTTTTCTATACAATGTTACCTCGACGGGGTTAAGAAATCGATTAGTTATGTCGATAACTCAAGGTATCTTTCACCTAATATTAATAATTATTTATGATTTAAATCGATTACTCTTTTCCCGTGATCGACTAATGAAATAATTACTGTTAAAATCGAATCTTGCAGTATTTAAACGTTGTGATATAAATTCTGCGGTACGAACAATAAGTTTTGTCGCTGATTTTACCGACGTTTGATTGTAATTACTTTTTTCTATTTTGTAATTACAGTTGACGGAAAAAATTCCCTCACCCCAACATTTCCACGCTTTATTCTAACTTTTAGCGATTTCGCTTAGGTAAAATACGTCATGTTTCATTGATCTTGATCAATGAAAATCCAAATCGTTGAACGTGTATGAAATCGCGTTGTGGCCCATTAGGCTATCTACAAATATTGGGATTTGCATCACGGTATCAAGTTTTATTTCCGCTACATAAAAGACAATTAATCAAACGTGTTCTAAATGAATATTTGCAGCGTCGTCGTATGATACAGCGCGAAGACGAGAACGTTTAGCTACAAAAACATTCGCCGGGTTTGGTGGTCCTAATGAGTGATTTTCTCGACCCATCTTTATAAACGTTATTCTACATTCACCTATGAGGATGAGTAAGTTTTTTTAATTCATGCTGATTGTTCATTTTTTACTTGTATTTCGCAATTTAAAACACATTCAAAAAAAAGCAGCACTTTTTTTTCAATATGGAATTTTTATTTGTTTTCTTAAAAAAAAAAAAACTAAATAACGCGTATCGATTAGATTTAAGACAGTGACATTTTTAATGATTCCGACGTAAATATTTAAACGATAACCATACTACTGTTTATTTAAAATTTCATTTTAGACTGTAATGAAATTTTCAAAAACTGCTCAATAGTTTTGCAAAGAATATATTGTATAGCTGTATGATATCATACTTACTATTGAAGTTCTTATTTAGTTTTAACTGTGTGTTTTTTTTGTACACAGAATATGTGTAACTTTGTAATTTATAATGAACGTATACATTAGAGTACCTATTTAGCGTCTTTAGATTTCACTCGGGAAAAGTGTTGTTGGATTGGTCGAGGACCGATTGAACGCGATCGACTGTTAATGTACGCTAAAAAGTGCGAAAATCGCCTAGACGATTTTCCGCAGAAGTTATAATTTACACGATATTATTACGTATGATGCATTTCAACGACATAATCGCGTACAAAATGTGAAGAATATCATACATATTTTTGAGGTAACCTAATATAAAATAAAATAAACAAAACATTTTTCTAATAAAAATCAATTGTATGCAAAGCCAATGTGTACAGATAATAAATAAAGATCTATTAACAGTAATGAACATTGAAAAGTCATTGTACTTTAATATGATACCATTCAAGCATTTGAAAATGCATACTGGCATTAAATAATTAAATACATTCAATTAAGTCAGTATTAAACACTATATAGCGTATAACACTATATATCCTTGCTAAAAAAATATACCGAGGATATAGAGCCGAACGTGGAAAAATTTGCAATAAGTACAAAAATAAGACCAAATTTTCGAGACATAATTTTAACAATTATTATAATAATAAGCTTATCTGTAACCAATGTAATATATGACTATATCATTAACAAAAAAACATATATAAAAAAATATCATGATTATACATCACCTGTAAGCAGTTGCTTGTAATGGTGATGTTGAGTTCACAAAAAAAGAAATTAATCGTTATTTAGAGTACAAAATATATTATACAATAAAAATATTCAGTATACTGATATGATTGAGCACTTTTTACATACGTACAATATTATTTTATATGATTTATACAGTTTTTAAACTATTTAAATTTTTTAAACTTAAAATCTTGACAATTAGTTGAAAACATATGTCAATTCCTAAAATTAGGGGATTGAATTTTCAAAAGTGGTATTACATCTATATTGTTTAAGATTAATATTATTATAATGTCTCGTTCACTCTCGTAATATATCTATGAGTACACGTATTAAGCATACCTATGTTTAAACTGAAATAAAATAAGAAGAAAACGTTTTTTAAAGATTTGATCAATTTAGAGCACTGTAAATGTAATTTGTATTGGATTTAGTTTTTTATACGATGCAGGTTGATTGATGACTGTTTTAGAGAAACACTTCATAATTTTCAGTTACTTTTTTAGTAATAAAATACAAGACAATTTTATTAATTTTATACTATTACTGATACATACATATTAATTGCGTTAACTGAATACTTTGCATTTTTAGGATTAAATTACATCGAATACAATTCGATTTGATAATTGTCTTGTTAATTTTATTTTATATTAACCTCGCAATAAATTGGCGTACATCTAAAAATAAAACAATATATGCATGTGCACATCTAAGAAAAATGTCGAACGGCTGTTTAATTTTGAAATTTAACAATTCATCCATGAAGCAAATTTAATACGTGATGTGTCGTGGTGATCTCAGTCTTCGGGATTAATTCATCATCAATATACACATTATCTAAAGGCATTGATTAAATATACATATTTATGTAGTCGAATGTTATGTAATATCTGCGAACGTGTAAATTAAATATTTTTAACTACTTCAAGAAAACCGAAAAGCTAACGAGAGACCTTTATTTATGAAAATATCATTTACGCACAAATAATTATTTGTAAATAATTATAATTTTATTTTACCTCAGTCTTATGTCAGATTTAAAATTTTTTTTATTTATTTATTTATTTATTTAAATTTGTTTACGCCCGCGAGGGCAAAAGTACAGAAATATTGTTAAAAACTAACAAACAAATGAGACAATTATTATAGATTTTACACAATATAATTATTATTTACAGCACGGATACGTAATAAATTGTTATTATCAATAAAAAAATCGAAATTACTTAGTTCATTGCAGAATCTAAGCATACGATGCAAATTGTTTTATCATTGTTGTAAATGTGAGTTATATCGATTCAAACATGCTGACAATAATATGATCGTTAAAAAAAGTAGATAAAGTTCTTCTTAGTTGGAAACGGTTTATTTTTCATAACTTTCAGTTATTTTAATCACGTCAGTACATAGCCAACATACCCATCTGTTTTATTTATGTAAAATATGTAGCTTTAGCTAAACTGCCTTCGAATGTTTCTATAAGATCTGTTTGTTTTTATAGGTATTTATTATTTTTGTAGATACTACAAAATATAAGCCCTTAACGTATTAACGGGAATTTTAACGATATTTTGTAAGTCACGCAGTGTCAAAGACTTATTTTCCACAACACATATGATAAACGCGATCGAGTGAATTCTGGAATTGAATTTTTTTTTTCTAACAAACGAAAAATAATTTAGATTTTGTCATGATTACTAACTTTGTTGATTATTACCACGTGACGAATATTTTGCTTTACCAGAGGAAACACACGATTTATTTAATGCCTTCGGCAATACAGTATTTCTAATTTAAACATAGATGTACGTTGATTTTTTTTTCTAATTGACATAAATATTTTCTTATTTAAATATATGTGACAATTATGCATATAAAATGTACGTTTATTCCAAAGTTTCACTACAGTATACGATTTCCAATGAAAGACGATCATTACGTGTCACTAAAATTGCACACAACACATTTTATTTTAAAGTCACATTTCTTTACCATCACATTCTAAATGTTAAAAAAAAATTCATTCGGAGCAATTATGATTTTTGAATTTAATACACGTTATAGTATTAGTCAATCAATGTAATAAATAATAATCACCAAACGATGTATCATCATTTAAAAAGTAGAGCAATAGAAATAGAAACAAATTTTATTTTAGTCAGTAATTTAAGTAGAACAAAATAATGGTAGTAAGAAAAAATAATTGTAATATAAACGAGAGAAAAAAAATCAAATAAAGGGGGGTCTTCGGTGGCGGTCGTGTGGCATACGCGTTGTTTTAAATGTTAAAATATATCATATAATAATTGTGTGTGTTTGTGTTTTATGCGTTCGAGAGTGATCGGCGTATACGACATCGTAACGTAAAGTACATTTTTTGTTTAAATGTATTACATTATTAATTAAATAAATAGTCAAATAAAAATCTATTTCAGCACTGACTTTATCGGATTAAAATCATGCCATTATAAATAAATACATGGATCGAACATTATTATAATATATATGGAATTTATGAGTTTTAATCGTATTTATTAAATTTACTAATTTACATGAACAGTTGATAAGTATCACAAATAATTGTATTTATTATACTGTGATGCTGTGTTATTTGTACCTGAAAATGGGCGAGTGTTTTTACTACACATTTCATTCATATAATTAATCACGATTCATTACTACACAATTGCAGATGATTACGTTTTCAAATGAAATTCTATTATTAAGATATCAACTTAATATCTGTCCATTACTCAAGTAGGTGCTTACTATACTGAGCATGTCTCGCCGTACATACGAAGCTAATACGTTTTTTTTTAATTGAGATACTTTAACTTTTTCTTTACGACGACGTGATTTCAAATGTTTCTAATCACAACTCATATAAATTTCTGAAAAAACATAATTGTCTTTCTGCTGATAGATATGGCAGACTATTGGATGTGACGAAAAAAGTAGTCGACGCATAAAAGAAAGAAAGAAAAATTTTAAAGTTAAAAATTTCAAAAAATATTTTATCCGTATCACCGTCATCAATACAATATTATCTAATAATAATTATTATATTTTTGTTCGTAACGACCGGTTGTGTCAGAAGTGGCTATTTTAATTATATAATAATTATAATAATGCTATTATAATTCATATTACGAGTACTTATGAGCGTATTATAAACTGAATACTTAACATATAATAAACATTCATGGCATATTTTACCATCTATAATTACATTTTTGACAGTTTTTCTACACGTTTGTAAAAAATATTGGAAATTTTGAAAAATTACCCGTATAAAATACCAAAAGAGATAACATTCTTCATCTCCAAAAAGGCGAATGAATTTCACTATTCATCGGATGCGTTCGTTTTTTTATATAAGCTGGAAGAGTCAAAATACGATGAAGTGAATCAGTTTTACGGATATTATTAAATCGTCATAGATTATATTCTTGATATAATTCCAGAAATTTTTCATTTCCTATTTGAAAATCAAATCAATTGTTTATCTTGAAGTTTTTCATTTTTTCGAAAAACTAATTAATTGATTCTGAAATTGAGTTTCGCTCACAATAGTTTTCCAAAAACAATGTTTTACCATTGTTTTCAAATTTAAAACAATGTGATACCTACACGTATCGTTAACCAGTCATCAAAATTTCTCTACATCTAACACCGTTTGTTTATTTTCCATTTTTAGATTCTGAGTGAAGCGAAGGATCTTATGGTTTTACAATGATGTTTATTTATTTATTTATTTTTTTCCTGTAAACACTTTTTCGTATAGAAATCCTTGTCCAAAAGTTTCGTCCAGCAACTATTTAGATTCGAAATTGAACTGAGATGGTACTTTAGAGAGGTCATTTTTCCAAAATCTCCATAGTTTTTCCAGTAATCAAGAATAACGATCGAAAAACTGAGTAAAAACGGTAAAATAGGTAAAAATCCGCTGTAAACGAGATTTTCACTGTTCAGATTATAGGTATTTAGTCATAAATCGAAAAGTATTGAAGCTAGAAACTTGAACATTTTATCCAATATCAAATACATACTTTTTTATATTGGACAACATTTTCAGAACAATTATAGCACTTTTGACTTAAATATAGTACTTTTAATTTACCAAATTATTTGAAAGTTTTTATGTAATATAATTTTAAATATTTGACAAAAAGTTTTGAAAATTTAATATGACCTTACTCATATACCTACCTAATTATCCTAACAAAAATTCAAAAATCGTGACTCAGGATTTTTTTTTATACACACTTTAATAAATTATTATACGATTTTTTACGATATTGTCTGATTTCTTTTAAGTTTATTTCTAATGAAATATTGAGTATTTGTTAGAAAGTTCTGAAATTTTAATACAAGTTTACTCTTATACTAAACTATCAATACCGAAAAAATATCAATAATTGTGACTCAAGATTTTTTTTCCAAGCGTTTAAAAAATTATACAAATAACCGTAAAATACGTAAACAGTATTTAAATAATAATATATTATATTACACTGAAGCTTTGCTCAGAATCGTTTTATACTAAAGAAATGAGTCATCATTTCTTTAAAACTTCATACATTCATCAACAATATCTTGTCCGAGGACCGAAGTGACGAAGGACGAACTTGTACCACCATCATCTCACTTACCAGCTTTTTTATTATATTTTCAATACCATAATTTTCAAAATATGTAATCTAATTTGTTTGGTTTGAAACGTTGTTTATATATTTAAAAGTTAATAGTTTTTTTTTTTTTTTTTTTCATTTGAGTGTATTAATAAAATTTCGAATTGTAATTTTTGTATCTAAATGAATTGTTTTAAATATTTATAAAATGTATTAGTTTATTTAAAAATGTATTTTGTCCGAATGACGCAAGTATGTATAGTTATATTTCGGACGCAGTCACGTTCAGCGTTGTAGTAAAGTTATTTAGTTATTAGTGATACAACCTGTGTAACGGGAGGTACGTTTCCCTGGCACCACAATATTGGAAAATCCATATTTTTTTTGCACCATTAATTGTACCATAATTTGTACCAATTTGTACCACTCATTTCAGAATTTGTACCAACGAATTTCCCAGGGAAAAATCGATTTTCTCCACGGGTGCCAGGGAAACGTTTCCCTGGCACCCGAAATCACACCCAATGAACTTTTCCCCCTTTTTTTTGTACCATTAATTGTACCATAATTTGTACCAATTTGTACCACTCATTTCAGAATTTGTACCAACGAATTTCCCAGGGAAAAATCGATTTTCTCCACGGGTGCCAGGGAAACGTTTCCCTGGCACCCGAAATCACACCCAATGAACTTTTCCCCTTTTTTTTTGTACCATTAATTGTACCATAATTTGTACCAATTTGTACCGCTTATTTCAGAATTTGTACCAACGAATTTCCCTGAGAAAAATCGATTTTCTCCACGGGTGCCAGGGAAACGTTATTACGTTACGTAAGGGAAACAATTAAAATAGTGTATTATTAATTACTATTAGAAATTATACATAAGCGTCGTTGCCTTCACTGAATCTATACTTCATTTAAAAAAGTACTTAACAAAAACAAATAATTGTTTGGGAGACTATTTGGAACACATATATTAATCTTATCTTGAATATCAAAATAATATTGTCATATTATAATAATAGAATAGGTAATAATAAACATCATAAATATTGTATATTTAGGTTATGAGATTTCCCAGCATTGCTTATTGGTATAGTTCTATAGGAAATAAACTGGAATAAAAATATGCAAGCAACTTAAATGCTATCGAAATTTAAAATCTTACTATTGAAAACTATTTTTAACATATTTTTATCTATTAATGTATCCCTGGCACCCGTGGAGAAAATCGATATTTCCCTGGGAAATTCGTTGGTACAAATTCTGAAATGAGTGGTACAAATTGGTACAAATTATGGTACAATTAATGGTGCAAAAAAAAAGGAGAAAAGTTCATTTGGTGTGATTTCGGGTGCCAGGGAAACGTTTCCCTGGCACCCGTGGAGAAAATCGATTTTTCTCAGGGAAATTCGTTGGTACAAATTCTGAAATGAGTGGTACAAATTGGTACAAATTATGGTACAATTAATGGTACAAAAAAAAAGGGGAAAAGTTCATTGTGTGTGATTTCGGGTGCCAGGGAAACGTTTCCCTGGCACCCGTGGAGAAAATCGGTTTTTCCCTGGGAAATTCGTTGGTACAAATTCTGAAATGAGTGGTACAAATTGGTACAATTATGGTACAATTAATGGTGCAAAAAAAATATGGATTTTCCAATATTGTGGTGCCAGGGAAACGTACCTTGTAACGGGCGCAATCAGATCATAAATCATAATATTACAATCATATGAAAATTATTAATGATATCATAGTTTTCTCACCCGAGTTAAACATTTTCCACATAAAATAAACATGGTACATTTTAAAAACTGAACGCACACGGGTGACGCTCTAAAAAATAAATTAGGACATTCTGAATATGTATTTTTTTAAGTATTATAAAAACCATGACATCATGATGTAAACATTTCATTTAAAATTTTTATATATCGAAAAAAATATTATCGCTTATCTTCGTGTTATAATGATACACCTAATTTCACAATTCGTTTTCAAAGTAATTATTTTCGAATTTTGGTATGCACTAGATGATATGATATAATATATTATGTTTATCACATGACATGGTGACATATTTTAGTCTAGTTACAATTTACCGTAACTACATTATTGGTTTTTAATTGTGCAATATTTCCTCACGAGTTATTTTCATTATTCACGTAAAAGCATATCAAACCTAAAATATTAACTACAAGTTAAAAACATCTATGTGAGTCTGAAAACGTATTGGCGATGGAACATTAAGTTACGCTCATAATTATTTTTATCAATTATATACAATACACATCTTCAAACATAATTATTACATACCCGTAGTATATGCATTTTTGACATCAAAATCTGAAGATCGATATATTTCTATGTAGTTAGAAATAAAAAAAAATGTGTCTTGCTTAAACAGGTAAAATGATCAATGTTCAAAAATTTCATTCAGATTTTGAAAAAGCAGCTCATACCGCAGTTATTAATTCATTTCCGGGTTGTCAATTGATGTGTTGCCAGTTTCATTTAGCACACTGTTGGTTTAGACAAATTCAAAAAAATATATATATATTGATAAGAGAATATGGTAACGATTCCGAACTTGGTGTTTGGCTTAAACATTTTTTCGGATTACCGTACTCGCCATCCAATGAAGTAGGCGATGGTTTTATGGAACTCATGTCAATTGCTCCAAAAACTCAAAAAAGCATTGAATTTACAGATTATATACTTGTTGCATACTTATTACAGAGGATGCTATTTTTCCTCCTTATTTATGGGCAAGGAAACCTGGAAATGATCTAAACACAACAAATCGAGCCGAATCATTCTATGCACATTATAATTCTCAATTTTATTCATCGCATCCAAATGTGTATCAAGTAATTAATGTGTTACAACAAATTAAGTAGAAACTAACACAAAATGCAATGCTATTAATAAAAATATTTACAATATTCGACGAAAAGTCATATTAGAAAAACAAGAATATTTAATAACATGATGGGACAAGTATATGTCAGGTGAAATTAAGGTCTTAAAGTATATACAACGTATGGGAGTAAAATTTCCAGGAATAAAATTTAATAAACAAAAAACAAATAAATTTTTTTAATTTTAATAATATTTTAACTTTATTTAAAAAAATCTAAATCATTTCAATTTTTAGTTACACGTGCACAAAAAAAAAAAAAAAAAAACAATTAATTTATAATTATAACCGTGGAATTCACGGACAGTCCCAAGTCTGTCAAAATGAGAGGGAAAATGGATTGATAAAATATTACATATTAAAAAAAAAGTCGCCCAAACACATCACAATGTTTTAAAATCATTCGCCCAAATGCATTATGCTGAATTTCCCAAATACATTGCAATTTTTAAAAATTGACCCAAACAAATTACGCCCATTTTAAAGACATGAGAAATCATTTTTTTTTAAATTAAAACGATTCCGAGGAAAGTTTCACTGTAAAATTCACCGTTTACGTACACATTTTACCGTTATTAATCGAACTTTTGGTACGTTTTCTTTTTTTAATCAAAACCATTTAAAAATTATTAGTTTGAACAAAAGACAATTTTTTTACCTAAAAATTCAAAACATTTTGTTATATTTACATCCTATGTTTTATAATGATTGGATGGACTAATGATTTTCTATACACATTTAAAACTGATAATGTATGTGAAAAAAGATATAAAAAGATCTGAAAATCGTATAAAAATATAGTTAAAAACTTTAGAAAAAAATCATATATATATATCAGGGGCGTCATTTCAGATTTTTTCATGGGATGCGAAACCAATATCGAAAATCTATATGAATACCAAAGCCGCTCGCTTCGCTCGCATACCATATTTAAAACAAAATTAAATTGAATTATAATGAATTATAATCAAACAAATTAATAAAAAAAAAATTCATAAATGCATTTCCATATCAAAATTTATATTAAGTTAAAAAACAGAAGAATAGCGTAATACTTATATAAAATATTAACATAAAAAAAATGAACAATATAAGTAATACAATATAATAAAATGTACTAATAATATATAATGATACATTACATAATATAGAATACTAAACATAACATAATACCTAACTTAAAACAAAATCATATAGGTCGTAATAACAACAATACCTAAGTACCTAACCATATTTAATAAAAATAGGTAATTTAATTACATACACAGCCTGTATGTTCTGAAATTTAAAGTTTAAACAAAAAAAAAAAAAACTACAAAAATATTTTAAAATACATAATTATTTATTACATTAAAGGAAATCATCTTGGCTTTAATTTAGCAAAACTATCTTCAGCTTTATTAAGATCGAGTTGAGCAGTTTCTTCTTTGTCAGTCGCTACAACTATTAAATCACTTAATCTATTATCACCCATAGTTAAGCGCAAGTAGTTTTTCACTCTTTTTAATGTTGAAAAAAAGCGTTCATTAGAAGCTGTACTTATAGGCAATGTTAAAATAATTATTGATAATATTTTTAATCTTCCCGTGAAAGCAGAGGGAAGTTTGGAAAGAATTTCAGTAAATGTTATTATAATATCAGGATTTATATATTTTTTTTCTTTAAGTAGTGCTTGTATGGAAGAAAACTCAAAAGATAAATACATAGTAATAATTTTAAAATGCTTATAATGGTAAAGAAATTTTTCAAGATAAGGAGAATTTGATATTAAAAATTGAATATGTAACAACACTGTTGGAGTTAAAAATGTCCATAACCATCAAAACATCGTTATTAGTTTTAGAAAACCATTTTTCAATTTCATATTGAACATTTGACATTGTGACGAAACAAAAAAAAAAAAAAAATTGTCAAGTTACTAAATTATTGTTAAATAAACATTTGTTATATATGTTACGGGCAAAGTGGAAAATTCGGGCAATGTATACAATGCCCGGGCATTGTACACACTACACATTGTCCGATGCATATTGGGCAATGTGAATTGTAAAGTATTTATACAAATTATACATTTAAAAAATTGTGAAGTACATTTATTCTAATAATTACATAATTAATAATTATTAAATGCTACGTCTGTTCTCTGATTAAACACTAACTATTATACATAATTAATTAATTTTTATATTATTATTATTTTTATTTATACTAATTTATTTCAATTAATTTTTATTTTATATTACTAATTATACTATTTATTATACTATTATAGTACCTATTTATTTTCACATGTACTGCTTGAATGTATAAATACTTTACAATTCACAATGCCCAATATGCATCGGACAATGTGTACAATGCCCGGGCATTGTATACATTGCCCAAATTTTCCACTTTGCCCGTAACATATACAGTAAATTCTATTAAATTATCTAGGTATATCTACACACATTTAAACTGTGTTAAAAAAAATTCATGGGATGCATTTGCGCACCCTTGCATCCCGCAAATGACGCCCCTGATATATATATATATTTTTTTTAATGCATTATTGTTTAGTGAATGTATGAATAAGGTAGTATTAGATTTTCAATTTTTAATGTTACACATTAAAAATTAAACTATAAAAACACGGAGTTTCCAACGTTTTTTTTTTTTTTAGTCCATAAATTGTTTCTTGTTTTTTTAACGTCCGTGAAGCACGTAGCGATGTGTCATTGATACATCATGAAAATTACAAGTTTCTAGCTATATTACCTTTTGATTGATTTAGTGATATTCTCGTTTACGACAAATAATACCGTTTTTACTCGTATTTTCAGCAGTTTTTTCTCGTGCTTAAAAAAAAACTGTTCAGAACAGTAGACAATTAATCGTAAAAGTACCATCTCCATACAATTTCTGATCCATAGAGTGGTCGGGTGAAACATTTGGACGACGTCCACTGGTCCAAAGTGACTACAGAAAAAAAAAATAGATCCTTCGCTTCTCACAGAATCCAAGACCACTCGTCACGCGCGCGGCTGCACGGTACGCGGCGCAACAACCGGATCATAATCTCCTGGTACTCAGTGGCGCTTAAAAGGGAGTTTCGGCGCTAGTTTCAACCCTTAATTCGAATTTTCAACCCGAAGCGATTATTTTAGTGGCGTGGGCTTACCATAATTGACTAATTGGAGAAACCATATTGAGATGTCAAGAATTATTTATTAGAAAAACGTATTTAGGGACATACACACACACGTACGCGTAAACACATGTACACATATATATGTATACTACGATACTCGTATTATACCTCATCGGTAGTATGATAAACCTCTCGTATTGGCTAAACGTTTTGGTTTTGGGGCGAAGTAAAAAGGTTTATCCGATCACTCTTTATACGGTTATACCCAATACAGGCAACTAAACCGTCACCAACACTACGAGCTGGCGGTTCAATCAATTTGAAAATCTAGAGACTGAAATAATTGCAAATTTCATTCTAATATTAATATGTAGTATTCATTTGTATTCATTTAGTTATTATATCAATAAAGTTATTATCTTGTATTAATAGTTATTGTTAAAAATCAATCGACAATACAACTTGGCTCTTTTTTTTTTGGTTGCCAACATTAAGAAACAAATAATATATAATATTCGAAATGTTGCGATTTAAATTATCCGACACAAATAATACTGATTGTAATAATCATTATCATAAATATTACCACTCGCGTATGTTTAATTAATGTTGATTCCACATTTGTATGCATTTTCATATTTGTAGCTCGGTGAGAGTAAGAAACGTTGACGAATCATTTAAATGAGAGTTAATCAGAAAAAGGTTATTTAGTTCATATAAATTATACATATATATTTTAAGGATAATTGGTTGGAGAATATGACGCATTTAAGCATATATTACAGACAAATTTATAAAATTAATGTTTTTTCGTTTTTGAGCATAAAGTAAAATCTCTAAAAATGTATCATAAAATAATTAAATCACCCATATATTCCATTTTAAATTTTAATTAATGTCTTAGTCAACACAATTTTTACCTTATATACTAATATACAGCTACTCAATAAAGTTAATATATTTACCACGAATATTGTATGCAACATGTAAATTTGTTTAGGTTAATTTATTTAATTAATAATAACATTTTAGAATCTGAGTGAAGCGTTTTACAACGATATTTATTAATTTATTATTATTATTTTTTTATCGGTAGACACTTTTTGCTCTACATAAATTTGTTCAAAATTTTCATCCAGCTACTCTATAGATTTGATGTAGATAGTGCTTTGAGAGTTTTCGGTGGTACTTTGAGACGACTGTAAAAACAGCCTCAAAAGGACCAAAAACTGCAAAATTCGACGATATTTTCATTAAATCGACTTAGTAATTCCATCATTACTCCGAAAATAATGTTGCTAGAAACTTGCAACTTTTACCATATATTATCAACGTATTACATGTTTTAAAAAAAGTTTTGAAAAAATATGACAAAATTTAGGCTGGAAATAGAATTTTGAAAATACTTTTTATTTAAAAGTTTATCCCTAATAATGATTTAAATATTTGACAAAAACGTTTGAAAATTTAACATGACTTTATTCATACACTTCTATAACGAAAAAAAATCGTGACTTCAGATTTTTTTTATAAGCATTTAAGTAAATTATGATACGATTTTTACGTAATAATTTGTTTTTATGTCAATTTTCAACTTTAACAATTTATTTAAAGAATAATATAGAAAATAATTAAAATACATTTTGTGTAATAAAAATGTATATTTTTTGAATAAAATCATATTTTTGATGTGTATAAGGTTTATGTTGATAATTAACTAACCTGATTATTGGGCAGCCGGTATTATCAAGACTGCTGTAATCGTTTTGGCAGATGTGAGATTAATTTATTGATTTAAGAGCATAAAAATGTACAAAAAGAAACCAAAATATAAACATATAACATATTTAATGTATATATATTTGTTTTACTTAATTACCTTCTTTGACGTTGAAAGATTACGTAAAACGGCATTATTTTAAATACGCTTGTACTAAAAAATGTTGTGGAATGTTCAACTATTTAAAAAGTGACGGCTGCACACAACAATCGTATTGTATTCTCCACATGTTACTATTGAAAAAAAAAAGGTTTGTTCTTTGAGCTAAACACTTATACCGTTGTATCGTGTGTGTGTACACGTTAGATAAGTGATTCGGCATAATATTAAAACGGTGCAGGTCAGACTGCGTTGCTCGAATGCTTTTATATACATAGGTGTCATATAGGTACACAAACGAACGACGATTATATAGATACATATTATTTGCATAAAGAGACAATCTCTACGCGTGCACTAAACACACGTCGGTCGTACCGTTCCCGGTTGAACTCACTTGAACCGAAATATTTTATTAACATTTCCATCTGGTGTTCGTTTTGATACCCGTACAAACGTATACATGTTACATACTACATATATATATATATATATATATATATATATATATATATATATATATATATATATATATATATATATATATATATATATATTTGTGTGTTCTTAACTGCATAAATTATTATTTTCTTGTGACGATGCCCACGTAATCTGATCAAAGAAAGATTCCCAACCCATTTCCACTCTCCTCGAATGGTTTGAAATATTTCACGTTTATTTTATCAGACGATGCATTTTACATGCAATAATTATTTTTCAACATTTGATAGGTTCTTCGTGTATATATTTTATACATGAGTGTGTGTGTGTGTGTGTGTGTGTGTGTGTGTGTGTGTGTGTGTGTGTGTGTGTGTGAGTGCGTGTGTGTACGTGTACGTGTACGTGTGCGTGTGTGTGTGTGTGTGTGTGTGTGTGTGTGTGTGTGTGTGTGTGCGTGCGTGTGCATGTGGGTGGGTGTATGTGTGCGTTAATGTGAATAAGTTACGGGTAGAGTACGAAAACAGGTAATATACACATTACTCGGGTAATGTAAACCGAACATTCAAAAACGGTTTAACGTATATATTATCCATATTCAATATCTACAATGTATACATCATCCAACTAATGTACACAGGATCCACCATGAAATTTTAACTCAAAAATTTCATTTTTTTTTTTCTTTAACAGAATAATTTATTGATACACAGCGATTACGTTCTAAGGAAGGTTTACCACACCCATTGGCGCATTTAAGGATTTTCCGACTGTAGAAACTTTCCGATGCGCCACCTCTCCCTCCCTTCCGCCTCTCCTAAAATTTTTCACAAAACACATTCGAATCCACTGTTTGAGAATTCGAACCCGCGTTGAACGCGTGCATTTTTTTACTACCCATACGCGTACTGGTTCATGCCGTATCGAGTGTGCGTTTAGTATGTAAGTAACTGTTTGATTTTGAGCGGACGGACGCACGCGTTTACGGTTCTAGTCGTAACTCTAAATCATAAAACTTATGATCTGTAAACGAATTTCTCTTGTCGAAAAATAATTCAAATTTTAAGTTGTCGAATGAAAAATACTTTTTGAAATTCTGTAAAAAAAAAAAGTTTAAATTTACCGCCCTCCAAATGTCGCCGCTCTAGGCTCGGGCTTACAGGGCCTGTGCCTAAATACGTTTCTGACCACACCTATAACATCGTAGAAAAAAAACGAGTCGTATAAATCCAAAAAAAAATATTTATTTGGTTATAACTAGGTGTTACTAAACTATTGAGTTACTAATACTAAACTATTGAAATGAGAGCTGAATAAATCCTCAAGGTTCAATCTACATCGAATTTCGAATCTATAGAGTTGCTGGATAAAACTTTTGGACAAATTTAAATTGACCAAAAAGTGTCTCCAGAAAAAAAATATAAACATCATTGTTAAATAATACTAATTCATTGTTTCAAAATGGAAAATCCGTATTTATAACGGAATTCGGGTTTCATAATCCAAAATCCAGGTTTAGAATAAAATCCGGATTTCGGACTTCGAATTCCGAGAACTCGGGTTTTCTAACTTCGTCAAATTCGAATTTTTGCCAACACTACTTAAGATTTATATAATATACCTAGTAATCGTTATACAAAAGTGAGTAACATAGGCTAAATAATTTTGCAAATTTTTATAACAAAAAAAAATACTGTTTTCCCTTTGAAAAGGTATCTCTAGTAAGTGCAACATTATACCTAATAATAATATTGTATATCTTTTTGCTATAAGTGCTCTATGTATGTTGACGTTTTTTCTATTCGTTTCGAAGTTTAGTTTTTTCCACAGATAAATAAGTTTATATATATAGTACATGTATCTGTGGTTTTCCATTTTAATTTATACGTTGTGCATAGGAAAATCGATGAATTGAAAGTGATTGAAAATCATTTTGATTTATGTGCACACATATTTACTGTTTAACATCTATGTTGAATGTTGATTTATTAAACTGACTGTGTGACAGGGGATCAACGTAGAGCCTTAACCATACTAGGTAAAGACCATATATAAAATGGTCCGCGTTATATGTATATTTTTCGTAACCAATGGCGACCCTATTAAATCAAACAAATATTCTAAATACCCGTTAGGTTAGGTTAGCTAAATTAACTATTTTATGCTCATTTTTACCCTTTAAAATGCGAATTTCGAAAAATCCTTTCTTAGTGCGCCTACACATAGTAATAAGTACATTAACTGAAAATTTCGAATAAATCGGTTCGGTAGTTTTGGCTAGGCGATGATGAATCACCCAGGACAAGTCTTTTTATATATACAGATATATATATATATATATATATATATATATATATATATATATATATATATATATATATATACACATGTATGATATTATTTTATGTATCTATGGAAGAGACTTTAAATTTAGACATTAGGTACCTTTATTTCAAAATGGAAGAGCAAACTAATACAGAAGATTGTCAAATTTTGATTTAAAATGCCAAGAAACTTACTTTTTTTTTCAACCATACTTTTGTTTTGTTAATTTGTGGGTTACCTTAACAACACGGGTTGAAAAAAATTATTCATTATTATTGGAAATCAGTTAAAAAAAAAAAATAACAATAATAATATGTGAAGTTAACATGTCCACCATGAATATAAAAAAGAATAGGTTTCGAAAGTCCATTTTAACATTTGTAAGGATATTTTGACGTTCGAAAATGTATAGCCTATAGATTACATATATAGATCATCAATTTTTATATTTGATGAGGTAAATAAATATACATTTTAGGGATAACATATATAAATATATATATTATATTGAAATATACTAATAGCAATGCATTGCCGAGTCAGCTAGTAACTGTTAGAATAAAAATAAAAATATATAATAGTGTCTGTTTCTAACGACCATTAACAATTTAATCTATATAAAACCAAAACAAAAATTGAAATTCAGTTTTAATTATAAACCATTTTTTTTTTTTTAATAATCACTTACAACAATAAAAAAAAAACAAAAATATACACTTACATGTTTAATACCTATTATATAATATGTAAATATAATATGCAAAATAAAACTCTAACTTTCAACGTTAGTCATGACAAAACAAATTTTTATCTAAAAATACAAGTAATAGGATAAAAAAAAACATGCGAATCATAAACATTATATCCCTAATAATAATAATAATAAATCGTTTATTTACATCTGGTGCGGCGGTGCATTCGAGTTGCGCGCAAAAAAATTCAAGGTAAATAAAAAGTTATTTTATATATGACATATGAGTTGCACCCTGAGAATCAGGTTCAGGTAGATTATGATATACATGATTTACTTTTTGTACATAGTTTTTTATCGTTATAAATTAATTTATACAAATTAATCTAAAGCACCTACTCGTATAGATCAATAAAAACAATAATAATAAGTTTACAAAATCAAAATATTCTTAAGGATATCGTATAATTTATTCTGTGGCTATGGTTGGCTCTTTCATGTATATCAACGAACAAAACGAACAAAATCAGATCAAATAAAGTTAGTCATTACAACAATGTTCAATAACGTGCATTTCATTGACATAATTGGCGTGTCGTATACGTATTATTATTTTTATTATACGTATATTTTATTGAGATATGATCCTTTATCTGGTACAATCGATAAATCATACAATTATTGTATCTATTTTTATTTTTTATTTTATAAATCTACTATGCAAAACTATCTCTGGCCGATAAATTATTTTTCTGTTCTAAATCTATTCTATTGTATGATACGCGTGCGGAAAATCCGATAGCGCACGAATCGCACGCAAATTCGAAAAACAAAATAAATTGGTTTTCGTCGCGTGCGATAATGCGATATCCCAGACGGAACAATATTCTATACATATGAAGGCGGCTTCAAACGAAGTTTGATATTATAATATTATTCGTAATATCACATTATGTTTATAAATATTGAGTACTTATGGATAATTTGTGCTATAAATAATATGTACCTATAGCATGTATATTTTTGGTTTATTTTATTTTTGTTATATTATACTTAGTCGACTGTGAGTTATAAATTATACTATCGACTTACGACCTTATGATCATTGTAAATACTCGACCAAATTAATTATTTAGTTAATATTACGTATTAATCATTTTAAAATAATACTTCGATTATGGAATCATTGATTTCCAAAGTTCAAAAACATTCTATCGGGTTGGCAAACGGATTTATTTTAAATTTAATTATTTTTTTTTTATATATTTTAAAACTAAAAATTTCGAGTACGAACTTTCTGATACGTTTCGTAAAAAAATAGCTTTTTATGATTTCGAGAGTGACTCAATGATAAATTATAATTTTTCACTCGTATGTTTTGCTCGCGAATCGTTTGCGACGGTTTGACTGATCGATGAAAATATCGTGTCCAATCCGCGCACGCGTCATCGCGGACACGCGGGACACCAGCGCGACACGCGCACCACCTACACCGCGGGTACTGCTGCGCCGTTGTCGTCGTCGTCGGCGTGGTGATGGTGGCGGTAATAGTGCAGGTCCGTGGACGTGTACCGGTTGACGGCGCAGCATTTCTCGCACGGATAGTAGCCGCGGACCGCCAACTGTGCCGCGGTCTGCGCCGTGATCACCGGACGCGGCGGCTCGACGGCCGCGCCGAACGCCGGTCGCCAGGGCCGGAACGCCTGCTGGAACGACGGGATCTCCTCGTACAGCTTGATCCGGGTGAACCGGTCCACCTCGCGGAAACGCGTTTCCCACACCAGGTCGTCGATCAGCTTCTGGACCACCAGCAGCTTGTAGCGCGGCAACGGCTGCAGCATGTTGCCGATGTTCTCCATGACCGCGGCCAGCTCGTCCCTCCTCCGTCCGCCGCCGTGCAGTTGACCCGGCCGCGGCCCGTAGTTTCCGGTGTGCTGCTGCTGCTGCTGCTGCTGCTGCTGTTGCTGCTGATGCTGTTGCAGCAGGCTCACCGTGGACCACGACGATCTCGAGGTGACGCGTACGAGTGCCTGGCACTCGCGGTTTGTCCGGTCGTTTTGTCCTGCTCCCTACATACGGGAAAAAAACCATTATGACGGGTGAAAACTGCGGATTCAAATCGACGGTCGTGTCTGGCCCGCATAAAAATCGCACGGAGTTCACGTGTTGAAACACTACTGTTAGGTTAACGAACCAACGAACAGTTAAGAATATGAAAAAAAAAAACTCTAAAAAAAAAATTTCACCGTTCGAATAAAATATATTGAAATGAGACTTTAATTATTCCGAGGTGAAAATTCAATCTGCGATTGTTTTCAATCAATAATTATTCATATAATGACATTTGATTTGATTTGTTTGGACCGATTGACACGGATCTCAAACTCAAATAATCGAAATTTTCACCAATTGAATCGGCTGCATTGAAATTCATTTGATAAATCCACGGGTCTTTAAAATTGTTCAAAGTGATAATTTAACCATACATAATAGTAATAACATTTTTTAAAATGTATTTCGCATCTTGAGTTGTAATTGAGTTTGTGGAAATATGAAGTATAAAATGCAACGATTTAAAAGGACGTTCACGTGTATGTAAGTAGTTTTTATTTTAAGTCCATCGCTAATGATTTGATGTTTTTTTTTTTACTGAGTCTAGATCGTAGTTATGATTAAAAAAAATCGATATCCCAACGAAATTTTTGCTGTCACAAATTTTCAAGCACTCAACATAACTATTGGCACGAATATAACTGCGAGTTCTGCGTTTTACGATGCACGTAAAATATCTAACGCAAAATAATTAAATTATATTAATACAATGGTCGTGAACCGGCACTGTGTCCTATAAATATTAAATCCACGTAAGTAATTTATCAGCTTTTATATTTTGAAAATCATTCGTTGAAGATTGTATTGGGAGCCATTTCAATATTACACATATATCTTAGAAAACAATTCAATAGTCGATGAAATACATTACCAAAAATTGAGAGTAAATTCAATGACCGTCATTTTATTTTAGTGAATATCAACTAAATCTTTTTTCTAGATACATATAGGTACATTTTTAAATATTAAATGTAATTAAAGCTAACTCGTATAATTAAATTAATTTTTAGACCGTTCCCGTGATATTTAGGGACACGAGAAAGACATTAATTATATTTGATTGTTAGTGATAATTCGTAGGTGTTGTGTTAAATTTTACCAGATCAAATAATGTTTGCCCTCATGAATTATGCTCTAACGTTTAAGCACAGTATTCATTTTAAAAACTCGTCTAAATGCGAAGCGTTTGCATTCGATGTACGTAATTATTTACAGTCCAGTCGCAGGTAAAACTGATTGTGGACGGTACTTATTGTTATTGGCGGTAACTTTCTTATGACACGATCGCGTATGTTAAATTTATTTTATTTCTATGCCTCGTTGTCTAGTTCTAAAAAATATGCAACAACAATATCCCTTCGACTTCGACTTATCGTTATTCAAATATATATAATATGATATGATATATCACGAAAACACATCCTCGAATTCCGATAAAGAAAAATCAAAATTACCATCGAACATATTCTCGTCGTAGCCTGTAAGTATAACATACACGTACGGTACAAATAGAGTAGAGCTCGATGGTTTTAGCCCATTAATTGTAATTTGAAAACAAGATTTACATCAGAATACAGAAAAAACGCATTAATGACATACATTTATTATATGATTCCATATCGATTTAAGAGATAATTAGTGTACCTATATGACGTATTAATGACGAATAACCAATTAATAGATTTGAAACATTTTATTCCTAAAATGTGATGAATCCTTATTACTGTGACTGTATATTATTTAGCGTGTAATCGTTTATGTTAAAATTCGAGTTGAATCTCCACATTTCTCTCACCTATCGTTTATGATACAAAATACTCAAAACATGATAACTGACTTATTTACGTTCAAGCTAAACAAGACGGTTATATATATGGAAATAATGGCCAGCGAAAAAAACAAAACTGTAATTGTTTTTTTTTTTTTTTTTCGTATGGCATGGTTATCCGGGAGATAGACCCTAGGGTCTACAGTTCGGATGCCGGTTTGGCAGAATTTCTATTGGGGCACCCGTAGGTTTCTGCCATGTCCCGGAGTGGGGGATGGCAGTCTCTCTCCGAAGACAGTTGTTTCCTTTTTTTTTTTTTAATTCACAATGGTGTTGATACTAATGTTTTCAATAATCACAATCACAATAAACCTAGTGAACAAGACATTAACCGGCAAAAACTAAGTAATAATCTCAAGAGAAAAGCGATAGAAGAGGTATCGGTGTTGCCATCGCTGAAGATATCATAGTTAAATAAATAGTTATAAATATATGATATAAATAGTTTAACTTCAAATGATACTTCTTTAATAAAAATAAATATATATAAAGGAATGCCCGTTTATCTGTTCATCCCAACATACCAAAAAAATAATAATAGAAACGCATGCTGCTATAAATGAAATGCCATTAGTTACTAATAAAAATGAACAATTTTTGTAAGTTAATGACAACAATAATGGTATCATTGGGTTTTCAACAAAAAGTAATCTAGAAGTGGTTTGCGACATCAGTACAATATTTGTCGATGGCACTTTTAGAAGCTTTGTTGGAGAACCATATATTCCGCTTGTGATTTTTTTTATTACCTAATAAAGAAAACGAAACATACGTACATTAATTTAAACTTACTGTAAATAGTTGTGCGCAATATCAAAATTAACTCATGGCGTAGTATTTGTAGACTTTGAAATTGCTAAACATGGGGCTGCAAAGCTTGTTTTGTCAATATAAAAGGATGCCGTTTCCATTTAGGGCGAAATTGGTGGAAAAAAATTCAAGCTTTGGGTTTAGTTAACTTATACAAAAATGTAAACACAGGAAAAAGTAAATTTTTAAAATATTTTTTTGGGTAGCCATTTATAAGATCTGAAGAATTCGACGAATGTTTCGTTGAAGATTTAATGGCTATACAACCAAATGACAAGCAAATACAGTTATTTTGCGATAATTTACTAGGCACATATATCTCACATGACGCTACATTCCTCCCAAATATTTGGTCTGAATTTTCAGCCATCACTGTGCGCACAACAAAATGGTTGTGAATCATATCATTCTCGATTAAATCGACGCTTTTATAGCATTCATCCTATTATTTTTAATTTTGTTGACGAACTATTAGAAGTACAGTCAGAGACGCATATACGATTACGAAGCTCAAAACAAAAAAAGAAAAGTACGCTCGATAAAGAACAACACTTAAGGGAACAAATTACAAAATACACTGTTAATAAGATAACCCGATTTGAGTTTATAAATTATATATTTATAGTAATATAAAAACATATGCATTTTAATTTATATTTGATTTATATTTTATAATTTATAGGTATTTGACTATTAATTTTTTTTCCGGGACTCAATTTACCTACTACCTTTTCTTTTTTCGCGGCCCAATTTACCTACTACCTTTTTTTTCCGGGACCCAATTTACCGAGATAAGGTCATTTAGGACCCAATTTATCAAATCCCGTCGTTTCTCGTGTAATACACGATTATTTGAAGGTACGCTGATTAGGTTAGGAAAATGTTACAACTGGCATCGTATTGTAATATTGTTTTGTAGTATTGGAATCTCATATTTCCGTCAATAAATCATAATGATTAATACTAGTATTTCCTGCCAGTGTAATGTGTATGGCACAAAGGGGAAGCTGTTTATACGATTAAACTACGATTAAGCTCGGAGTGCTCGGACGCGATCACTGACTAATAGGATTATACTATACGAGAAGAAATCTCTTGAAAATCAGTTGTATCCCGTTAATATTTTATTGGACTCCAATCAATATTATACGATTAATATTTTATAATTATGAAAATCCTTAATAGTGGTTTTTTTTCCACCCGTTATCGTTAACGCATTAAAAAATACAAAATAAATATTAAAATTTGTACTTGTATCTGAATATAAAAACTTCTAACGCTAAAAAACAAAGTATTTGAATTTCAAAAATGTATAATAGGTACAGTTTAAGTAACGAGTTATAATTGTACATATATAAATTACACATATATACTGTATACATGGTTCTATGAATAACACTATATCAGGTATATAACTCTTGACAAGTTTTTATAGATTATTATGTGTTAGTTCTTATCTAGTTATATCAATACATGTGAGTCATTTGTCTAAAATATATAGATATTATATTTATGCAGAAAATATATTTGAATGTGTCGTAGTTAAAAATCAGCCATTCACTTAGGCTGTAAATTTCTTAAGTTTTAATGTATATGAATTTTTTTTAAACAAAAATACCCAAATAATATTTGAAAACTTATTATCGAAAAATAATAAACAGTCAACTATTATAAGAAGAACTATCAATACTAGGATTTTTTCATTATGATAAATATGACGTGCTAATGATGTGCGATGGTTCGGCGTTAGACAATACCTACAAGACGTAATATGGCACTGAATTTGAACAACGTGCGACTGCCTGACAAAAAAAAAGTCGAAATGAGCAATAGCGGTGCGAAAATGGCCATATTTGTCTATATACCTGAGATAAAACGTATTGTAGGTATACTTAACTGACCACTTGAAAAACGTTGTTTGAAACGTGTTGTCTCGACACCGTTTTGTCGTTCTGTAGAAATTGCAAATGTTTGTAATACCACAGTCTGGGCTTGTGGAGACTGGACGTGCCCATAACGTTGCGAAGCTCACGTCTCCTTTTTTCCCTGTGAAAACTGGAACGGTACATGTTTATTTTCCGGATGGTCTCGTCTTTGTTGGCGTTCTGGTTGACTTCTTTCATCTTCCTGGTGAGAACGTCCAAGGCCTGATCCCTGCGATCTTTGTCAGTGAAATGATGGTCATCCTTGTTCCACAAACACGGATATTGGCGATACAAATCGAAAAATTCGACGAGAAACTTTTTCGACAGATTGATTTTGCCGGGGTTTGGCATATTTACAAAAGTAACCTGTAATAATTTAACGTACGACTAAATGTAATTATGTAGATATAATACAGCCTTGGGCGTAGAACGGAAAAAATATACGAGTCATAAGGGGGTTCCACACTACAGGCACCACAGATTTTTTTAAACTTTTTCTTTATCATTTTTTACGTTGAGTACATGAATTGTTAAGATACATATTATTATATAAATACCTAATAGTTTAATCCATGGACTTGTACTACACTAAGCATAATTTGAGTATTAGCACTAACAATGAATATTCCAAACAATATAAAATCATGGTACAGACATGACTCACTTTCGACACTTCAAAAGGAAATATTTATAATTTGTTATATTATTTCTATAATATCTATTAGGCTATAAGACGGCTACACAATAATAACAGTAAGTATATATATATATATATATATATATATATATATATATATATATATATATATATATATATATATATATATATATGTATGTGTGTATGAATATATAACTAATAATTACTCCAGACAATAATTTTAAATAAATGTATTTTATATAGATTAACAATATGTATTTTAGTATGTAATGAGTATATGTATAACGGATGCTAGGTGGTAATATTAATTCAAAGTCTAAATATCTAATTATTAACGATAAATAACCTATCACAACTATTATCTACTAGGTATTAACTAAAGATAAACGTTGAAAAAAAAACTACTCATTATTCATCATTCAAAATTCTCGCCATACGGAATAATAATAATAATTCAAAACACTAATTATTATTGAACATTAATTTAATTTTTTTTTTTCAGAATAAAAGTTTTAAAGTAATTTCTATTAAATAAATTAAGTATAAAATACGTGAGTATTTGGTATTTGGTAAAATATTGTTATTTTACATTTCATTAATATAAAGAAACCGTTTTGAATTTTTTATCATTCAAAACCATATTTTATAATATTATACTGTTTGGTATTTTTTAGTTTTCAAAATTATTGTGAAATTAATTTCTTTAATTACTAATGTGAAAAAATGTATGTCACACTGCTGTTGATGTTTAATTTAAGTCAGCAAATCTACTTCTGTACCTATTTAAATAAATGAAAGTATAATTTTTGATCGAAATGAGAACATTTTAAGAAGATACCTCTTAGCAAATTAGTAGGTAAACCCAAAACATAATTTAATTTAATCCCACTCACATAAATTCAAGTTGCCCCACTTAATAAGAGTGAAACCGATGTCCATGTGCGTTGATACGTGTAAAAAAAAAAATTGATTTGAAAAAAATATAATTGTCACACGTTTTGGAAAACTAAAGATTTCCAATTGATACAGAGTCGATACGGCGCATCTATTACGGACAATAATTATTTATTGTTATTTGATGTACTCACCGTTTTTATGTGCTATTATAATAAATAAACAGACGATTTCCGAAGACGTTGAAAAACAGACAGCGGTCCTGAACTGCAAAGCACCACACGTGTTTCGACCACGAGCGAATAAAAACAATAAATGGAAAGACCGTGTGTCATTTATCGCTTAACGTTTTTCGGGAGAATAAAAATAATAATAATAATAATAAAATAAAACCAGATCCATTTCGTTTGACCCCTTCCTGTTTTATTCTTGCGTAACTAGCCGCGTCCGGCTGATATTTACAATACTGCAGCGGACAGTTATTACTATTATTTTTTTTAGCATTCGTTTTTTTTTCTGTCTCTTTTTTTTATGTAAATTAACATTTATTTTTCAAATATTTTCTTCGTATTTTATCACAAACACTCATCCTTAGTATACATATAATAATATACTAGCTGCACTAGTCGAACTAGCTAACAGGCCCACCTTTTTTTTCCCATAAATATATATATTTTTTTTAATTATAACTAAAACAAAAAATAATTGTGTAAGTATGAATAATTTTTGACATGAACCGAACAAATGAGTAAAATTAAAGTAAAAAGATTTGAGAAACTATGCAAAAAATAGGTTAAATGTTTTTAGTTTGAAGTGTTCGAACTCGAGACCGCTTCGCCGGATCACAACGTGATGCCATTGCGTCAGCGAAATTTCAGTAATATTTCTACAATATTTTTAATTAGTTTTAATTATTTTTCACTAAATCGTACCTAAACAATCAGAACAAAAAATATTTGTGAAACTTAAAAAATATAACATTAGCCTACCTACGTAGGTAGTACAATAAATTATGATGTCAATAATAATATAAAAATCATTATTGTTTGAAGATCAGTATAAAATAAAATTTTATGTATGCGAATCATTTTGAATATTTATATTTTGTAAAATTTATTATAAAAACCTCAAACCTCCGAATGTTCACCAATGAATTATTTGTTATAACGGAAACATTATTTTGAATTTTAAGCGAAGCATTCCCACGCAACACAAATAATTTCATTTAGGTTTCTGAAACATACTGTTTTTATTTTACAATATTTCATATTCAAATTGATTGATCATATTCTTGAAATATTTCAGAAATCTTCAATTATAATTTTACCTCTCAACTATACATGTACAACAATTCTATCAATATAATTTTTCAATAATTATTTTTCACTTTTCCTCGTTTTTTTTTACCGAATGGTATTAATATTATTTTATATTATCAAGCGTTATTTCACTCTTTTAATTTAATTTGATATTGAATAGTATGACTTGCGTCAACTTGAACTTTTCTTGATCACCGTAATATAGATATATTTTGCCAATTTAGACTATTCGGACTAGTGAAAACCTTCTGGTTGTGTTACGAAAACCTTAGTTTCTTTGGAACACACTTTGGGGAAAAAGTGTCTAGATGTCTGAAATGGCATTATGCACAAAATAAGTATGTTGTCTGTACTTAACTCATTGAGTTGCAGAGGATACTTTACCCGCGACAGCCGGCTTAAGTAGAAAATAATCATTTTCATAAATTCACCCTTCATTCAAGCCGTACGACTAATGCATATATTTTTCGCATTTTACACTATGACCGTAGCATAAACATTGAATTTAACAAAAAAAAAAAAAAAAATGTTGAGGTTTTCTTATTGAATGGTGTCCTCTTTAAGTATATTGAGTATGACACATAATATTTCATATTATTTACGGTTTATGAAAAACAAGCTGGATACGTTATTAAAAATAATAATAATAATAATAATAATCATAAATACGTAAGTCAATAAAACAGAATCGTATTAATAAAATAATTGTGTGCTAATTAATTTCATTTAATTGTTACAAACGGTCAGGTTTCATACAAACAAACCTTAAGTCTATAAGAATAACGACAATACGGTATGTACTTACTTAAGCCACGCTATATGTGGACAGAACGGCCAAAAGTAAACTCCTACACAACCAACTTTCTTATCTGAAAATAAAAAAAATATTGTAATCTCTTGCATAGACCTTTTTACTTGGCCAAAATAAATAGTTTTATCTCCTACACGGATCTTTTTATCGAACTAGACCAATTCGTTGTGTACCAAAAAGTTTTATGAACTGATCTAGTGACGGTGATAGACGACGTCTATTATAACATTTCCGTCGTCGGCCAACGCCACATGACTCTAAATCTGTAGGTAATTTATATATATATATATATTGTATCTATCGTACATCAGGGCGCATACAATTTATCATAAATATTGTCATTCATTTACTCAAGTAATTTGTAATTGGTAATTGATTATATAATCTGTGTACCTAATTAGTAATTAACAAATTAATTTATAGTATGAATTCGAAATAAGTTAGAATTTTACTCAATTTTTAAAAAATTCAACGTTTATGCCGACTGGCAAATGTAATGATTAGGTTGTAAAATAAACGGATATTATCATTACATTAATTGTTTAATGAGCAATGGTATGAGTTTTATTAAAATAGTCGACACTCGATACCGATACTAAAAGATTTTTAAATTATATACATTGTACATATAATTTAATGTTATACTATCTTAATTATTGTTTAAATGTAAATGTCGACTACCGTATGGTACAAATTATAGTCTACATACAGACTATAGTGTCTATCTCACACTCTCACCGTCATCCGTCACCGATTAGCATCACGCATGTAAACTCTATTCGAAAATTAATATCATTTTTGTGATTTCAAAAGTATTATTTAAATTTTTCCTCATTTACAAACAAGTTGAATATTTTTGTCGTATGATTTATACTTTTTGTTTATAATAAGTATGTATAAGCTTTCAATTAGCTAAAAAGCATGGAATGTATAATATGGACAATGTAGCTCGTAAATATAAACTGTGCCAAAATGAAACATTTTTTAAGCGTCGATTTTTAAAGTGAAACAAAACTAATTAATAGCATTAAACAGTTCTAAACTTTAAATTTAAATACGAATTTAAAAAAAAAATGGTTTACGACAAATTTTACCGTTTTTACTCAGTTTTTCGGCCGTTTTTACTCACGCCTGGAAAAATTATTGAAAGAACAGAAAAATGATTTCTCTGAAATACCAACTAGATGAATTTATCGAGTTGCTGGATGAAAATTTTAAACAAAGTCAAGTGTACTTAAAAGTGTCTCTGGAAAAAAATGTTGAAATAATCAAAATTGTAAAACCAATAGATCTTTAGCATCACTCACAGTCTCAAAAAAACTTAATAAATTATAGAAATCGCTCATATTGGTTTCTAGAGTATTGCCAATAATCTGGAATATGTAGAAGTACGAATATAGTCCTCACCGGTATTGTTATGCTTATTACTTATTAGCGCATATAGTTAAATTAAGTATGCATAGTGAATATTTTAATATATTAGTCTCTGCAGTGGCTGCGATAATCCGACAAACAACAGCAGGCACGTCGTCAAGAGGGGGCCTGACCCCTAAGAAAATTCAGTGGCCCCGAACTGGCCCCCTTTAGTTTTATTTTTAAATATTATGGTGTTTAATTGTCCCAAACCGGCAAAATCCTGAATGTATATTCCATATAGTTAAGGACCGTACAACAAAAATTAAATTCTTAGATTCTATATTATAAATATTCGACACTCGACAATTTGAGATAAGACTATAATACGTATATTAATAGATTGAAAACTAGGAATTCCAAAATAGACGATTTGTCCTTATATTGTTGTTTAAGATGTATATTATATGACTATATTAATATACAGTGTGTTTCACTCAAATGGTAACACGAAATATCTCTGTTCAGCGACCTCGGATTGAATCGGGGTTTTTTCGAGGAGTTAGGAAATACTAAAATACACATTTTGTGATCATTTTCGAATTTTCAATAATGTTATTTTGCGCATGCACAATAAAACTTACATTTTTTAAAATAGCAACACCTATTTTCAACATCAGGTTTCGATAGAACTATTTTTTTTAAGCAACTTTGATAAACAAACTTTTTTCCTATCTCAAAAATTGACTGAATTACAGCAACCCTAAGTTTTTAATTTAAGTCATTTAAAAACTGTAGTTTATGCTGACCCACCAATTAATCTTCAGCATTTAAAACAAAAAATCACCGAAGCATGCTCAAAATGACCAAGGAAAAAATAACGGCAACTCAAGACGAAGTTAAGCGCCGCTTACAATCATGTTTACTTAACAACGGGGAAAACTTCGAACAATTTATTAGGTGATTTGTATTATTTGTAATAATATGTTCAAAAAAATTTTAATTAAATTTAAACTTAATTATAAAAATAAAATTGTTAACTTTATTTAAATTACCTCTAAACGCACGCATTCCATTTATCTTGCTTCCAATTAAAAATAATAATAAAATGATAAAATACAGAGCATTGAAAAATTTAACAAAAATGTATTTTGTTTAAACTTAGGATTGCTGCAATTCAGTCAATTTTTGAGATATGAAAAAAGTTTGTTTATCAAAGTTGCTTAAAAAAAATAGTTCTATCGAAACCTGGTGTTGAAAATAGGTGTTGCTATTTAAAAAAATGTAAGTTTTATTGCGCATGCGCAAAATAAAATAATTAAAAATTCGAAAATGATCACAAAATGTGTATTTTAGTATTTCCTAACTCCTCGAAAAAACCCCAACTCAATCCGAGGTCGCTGAGCAGAGATAATTCGTGTTACCATTTGAGTGAAACACTCTGTATGATAAAAATATAACGCCAATACAGACAATATATTGTGAAATGTAGTATTATTTTTATAGATATTGTCTGATAAGGAGAGAAGTGGTATTGGGTACAAAAAACAGAAAGGGGCCAAAAAACGTTGGCCCCCTTATAGAAAAATGTCTGGTTACGTGCCTGAACAACAGAAAAACCTTTCTTAAACGGTGACATCTTAAAAACAAACAGTTCTTAATAGTTTTTGTTTTTTTGAAAGGGAAACACTATCGTAATGCACGAAAAATTAAAAACTGTTACGTATGACCACAACATTAAAATCAAAATGTTTCACAACAATGGATGTCATGAGAGTAATGTATAATATACGTGCTTTAAGCGCCATGTTTTCTAATAATCAACGGGAGCTCCGAGTTGTTAACCTCCTTTGCATCTTTTTCAATGTTATAAAATATTATAGGATTTAATATTAATACCTAATTACACGTATGTGTATATTATATTATAATAAAAACACTATTGATAAAAAACGTATTCTTAATAATAATTTATTCTAAAATTAGACATACGAGTAATTTATAAAAAAAAACGAAATGTTAAAAATATTTTTATTGTACAAAATTAACAAAACATATTTTTGTAGTTGAAATCATTCCGCGTGGTCATACTATATATTAGGAATCGCCACTGTGGCTAATTACGCCATTAATAAATATATACCGTCCTCAGTAAAAGTCACATGTATTGGTATGTAGTTTCAAATTACAAGAGAAAATCATTTTCGAGTTGTGAATGCGATTTTTTCACGATGGAGCTGAGTTCTGTTTAAAGCCGCGTCCAGACCAAGAAACATTTGTCGTCGACTTTATCAACAATGTCGGCGACAAAATGTTTCTAAAAATGTCACCAACAAAATTTAAAAACATGCGCGTCCACACCAAAGCAACATATTTGCTAAACATTTGTAAATTAGTCTTGGTGAAAATGTGGAACGAGAAAGACGTTGCTATTGCTGCAGCTGCTTGCGTAATTTTAAATTTGAAAACGAAACAGACCTCCAAAAAGAGGTATTGGGTTCGTCCTAGTCTTTTAGCAAAACAAAAGTACAGTGGAAATGATTTAATGACTGATCTTAAACGTGATGACATTGGTCTATCTGGAGAATTGAGGTAAAATTATATTTTTTACAAATTAAAATATCAATTTATCTTTATAATTTATTACTTAAACATTTTAAAATATTTTCTTTATGTAGGTGTAATGGTAGTTTTAAGAATTTTCTACGTATGTCAAGCGCAGATTTTGAATATTTAATAAATCTTGTGGGTGATCGAATAAGTAAAAAAGACACAAATTATAGACAGGCTATTCCGGTAAAAGAGAGATTGGCAATAACACTTCGCTTCTTAGCAACTGGGGATTCATATCACAGTTTAATGTACGTTTTTAAAGTTTCAAAACAAAGTATTTCGGTAATTGTTCCAGAAGTTTGTGAAGCATTGATTGATGTTTTAAAAAATTATATAAAGGTAAATCGATTGAAATAAAATTATAGTCATGATAAATTATTTATGTGTTAAATAATAATATGTATTATAATAATCATATTTGTATTAATTAAATCAAACAAAGAATCTTAACAATTTTTTTAAAACAATAACATAACAAATGAAAAAAAGGCGAACACTTTATAATAAATACTTACACGATTTGTAGAAAAACAATTTTTAACAAATACATTTAAAATAAAAGAAATACATTTCACTAAATACAAAATTAGTACCTTATTGCATTTTAAAATACATAAAAAATGTTTTTAATTAAATCATAATCATATTTTAGAGTTTTTCACTAAGCATAATGAACAATACCTACTTATGAATAGATACATAACTTTTTTTTAATTTTACAAAACTAATAAATATTAACAAAATAATTAAACAAGTACTCACTTAGTAAAAGTTTATAATTAACATTGTAATATTTCATCCATACTACTTTCTTCGCTCAATGTAGGCGTCGGAGCATTATAGCTTGAACTTGCTGTAGATGTGCATGCACTGTTTGCATATATATTTTCAAATGGCGCATTTCGAGGCTGATTGTAGTTGAATGTTTGCGAGTAAGGCAAATTAAAGTTATGTTGCTGAGGAGGATTGTTATACCTCCCTAATTCTGCATCATACAAAATACTGTTGATCAGATGTTGTACTGTGCTTTTCGAGTAGTCTGTTGGTAATTTTCTTATTTTACAAGCGACAATTTCCCCAAAAACATTATATTCATCTCTATTTTCTTTACTTTTGACCATTGATTTCATAACTTCATATGCTTCTTCCGCCATTTGATTTTTTTTTCTTTTTATAATTTTTTTTCCTATTGTTACATTTGGCGGTGTGAATATTTCGCCAGGAATTGAAGTTGTATCACTAGAATATTCTCGCTCTTGATTTTCAAAAATTGTATCGTTACTCATTTCCATTGTTCTACATTCTTCAGTGGAGCTTTCATTTATGACCTGTTAATAAAAACTATAAATAACTATACATTTTTAAAATTTTAATTTAATTATGTTTTATGTAGATAGTATTCATTTAAGTAGTAAAAAATAAATTGGTAAATTTAAATATTAAATGTGTGCAATCATAATAATAGCAAAAAAATTCGGATATAAAATATTTGTTAAAAATGAGAATAAAACATATAATTAAAATTTTAAATATTTTAATTTATTTGTTTAATCTATTTCATGTATTTTTCATTTTGAAAATATTTTAATAATACGCCAAATAATGAGTATGAAAATATTTATTCAATCATAATTTTATATAAAATAGTGAAATATTGTAAAAATATTATTTTTAAGATGCCAATGACAAAGGAAGAGTGGCAGCTCATTGCCCATGATTTCAACCAGCAATGGAATTACCCTTTTTGTCTCGGCTCAATGGACGGCAAGCACATTATGTTACAAGCACCAATAAATACTGGGAGTGAATTTATTAATTATAAAGGTTTTTTTAGTATTGTACTTTTTGCTGTTGTCGATGCTCATTACAATTTTACATACGTAAACGTTGGATGCCAGGGTCGAATATCTGATGGTGGCGTGTTCGCAAACACTACAATCAAAAAACTTTTAGAAGAACAAAAATTAAATTTACCTGATGAAAAAAATCTTCCAGGAAGAAATAAGTTAGTACCATATGTTTTTATTGCTGATGATGCCTTTCCTTTGAAAGAAAATATTATGAAGCCGTATCCTGGTACGCAAGATAAAGGTTCAAAAAAAAGGATATTCAACTACCGATTAAGTAGGGCTCGAAGAGTAGTTGAAAATTCATTTGGTATTATATCAGCAGTATTTAGAGTGTTTCGAAAACCTCTACTTTTAGAACCAGAAAAAGCAAAACTTATAACTTTAGCATGCGCACATTTGCACAACTTTTTGAGAAAAAGTACTACATCTAGATCAAACTATACACCACCGGGTAGTTTTGATCAAGAAGATTTGGAAGGAGGTATGATAATTCCAGGTAATTGGAGAAAAGATAGATTTAATTTAACACCTATAACAAGAATACCAAGAAAATCATCAACATCTGCGCAAGAAATTAGGGACGAATATTGTAATTTTTTTCAAACACCTGATGGTAAAGTGTCTTGGCAAGAAAATTATTAAAGATAAAATAAAATAGTATACATTTCTCAACATTAAAATTTAAAATTACTTATTCTTTTTTATGATTTTATGTTTGTAAATATATAAATGAGGGATATTGTTAAAAAAATATTTAAATATGATTTTTCTGTAGTACAGTACTATAGTATTTATTTAAAAAAAAAATCAATAATAATAAATAGAGCAAAAGTTATTGTATTTGTAAAATAGTCCAGATTCGCCCTGCATGTATAAATTTAATTAATTAATAAATAATATTATGACTTACTTCAATTCCGGCTTCAGATGTTTCACAAGGTTTGTTTTTGTCTTTTAAAAACATCATGGAATTGAAGGCGAACCATTTCGAGTTGATGACTTCATCAGCACCAGCACCAGACTTCGCCTTTTTACATTCCCGATAAAATTGACTAATCAAGTTTTTCATTTTTTTTTCGACTTCTAATTTTTCTTTATTAAGAATTTTTGAAATTTCACACCACGCATCATTTTTTTTAAATTTATTTTTGTACTCGGGTTGAGTTTGGTCCCATAATATTTGTTTTTCATGATATAAATCAATTAGATGACAAACACTTTCTTTCGACCATTCCATTATTTGATAAAAAAAAAATTATATATCCTTTCAAAAGAAATGTACTAGTTAAAATATGCGATACACACAGACGGACCGGGTGAACTAAACGGATAACCAAATATGACGTGTATTTATAAATGTTTATCGACAAAATTTTACCGGTCTGGACGTGTCAATACATTGTCGGTGACTATGTTTATAAACATTGTCGCTTTTTTCCCGAGTCGAATGGAAAACAAAAATTTGTTGGAGACAATGTCGCCGACACAATTGTTGGTCACAAATTTCAGAAACATTTCTGATTTTTGTCACCAACATTGTCGGCAACACGTGTTGGCGACAAATGTTTCTTGGTCTGGACGCGGCTTAAGAACAACAAACTGCTTACATATAATTATTTCATATTCAGTGAAGACAATCGTATTCAAATGTTGCGGTTTATAAGAAAACATTTCAGTTTAAATCTTTAAGTTCAAATAAAAAAAAAAAAAAAAATGTATTGGGCTAGTATTCATTTGAAAACTGGTTATTATAAAAAATGAGAAATAGAATGGCACAAGTAATTAAAAATTAAATAAGATTTACAAAATATACTGGTGTGTGCTGGTCTGTGAATTTTATTATTTAATAAAATTCGAAAGAGAAATTTAGACACGTCAATCATGGATAATTTTTTATTCTTTTCGTCGCAGACCACACCGATATACATTTTTGCCTATTAAGTATAGTTGCTTTGGACGTTATAACTATTGACTAACATTTACAATTGTCAAATCGCATTTAAATCGTAAAAATATACTTACGACATTATTATCGTCGTGATCATGATATTTTACCGCCGATAAGTTCCATTCCTTCCCGAAGGAAATAATAAACGTCTACCGACTCTACGTCGTATTTAATTTACTAGGTAAATAGGCTATAGTAATCATCGTTAGTTTCCTGAATCAGAGCAAACGATAAACAGATGACCGGCTTTTTCCGACACGTGCAGGCCGGCAAAAATCGGTAGTCTGTTGAAACTTTTTCGCGCGTCATTGGAGCAGGACGTGAAGAAAACGCGCACACGACTTTGATTCGATTCTGTCGACCAACGCCGATTCCGAAGCAACCATTATACATACTGTCGAATCCGCTTATAACCATATTCAAGGGACCCAGAGAATCGGATCGTTATATCCGGATTGAAAAAAAAACTCTATTTGTCTGAAAAATTGATTTATTAAACATTTTTTTGATATTATTTATCATATCATATTTTAAACTACGATTTATGTAGACGTATGAACAATGTTGAACATACTATTATTTTATACTTATTGTATTTATGGTTAAAATAAAAGTATGAACCTGCATAATATCATGTATATTATATTATGTAAATCAATGTATTATTTATGAAGACATATTATGTGTGTATTATGTATACACAATAATATTTTTATAGACGATTATGAAAACCAATTTCGATCGCACAATAACATCGCTATATCCGGATTATCGTTGTAACCGATATCATTATACACGACCAAAATTACTGCACACGAGATATCAAACCAACCAAATACATGGCTGAGAATCGTTTTAATATCTTTGTGTACGACATCGTAATAAGCGGATTCGACTGTATATTATATTGTATACAAATGTTTACGGTGTTCGAATAGTTATAAAAGGGACGACGCGACGGGGAGTCGTATTATATAGCGTGCGAGTGTGCGACAATACGGTTGAACGCTGTTCGTATGTTTATATGAATACAAACTTAATTATATAATTGATTGAAATTTTGACTGACCTCTCCCCTCGCTATCCAAGGCATTGTCCTGAGCTGACACAGTAAAACCGCTGAATGGTGAAAAAACTCTTTTATCGAGTTTTATCCGTTCTCCGGAAATGTCCGCTATTCAGAGGGACTTGAGTTCAGAGTCAAGTGAATTCGGTTCCAAAATTCATCCGCTATTTAAGAAACTTCTCGACTAGTGAGTTATTTTTAAAGACGTCTGCTAAATAAATCAGGTTTCTTAGTAATCTTAATATATATACATTCAAAACGACGATGACGAGCCGTATTCCGACGATGTATTTGAATAAAAAATTTAAAAAATAGATTTAATAATTTACTAAAGCTATTACTGTAACGACTGGATTGAAGGTAAGTAAGTGCATGAAAAACAACCTAGCCTGGACACAATCGTGAGTATAATTAATTACCTCCGGTATGGAAAAATCGTATTCATTCCCGTTAGTGTGTGTGCTCCCGCTGTGTTTGTGCGCGCATGTATAAGTGCACGAGTGTGTGTGTATGTGTGTGTGTGTGTGTGTGTATGTGTGCGTGTGTGTGTGTGTACTCGAGCCAGCGCACGTGTGTACGTGTGTGTAAATGCACGCGCGCCCGTGTGTGTATGTGTGTGTGTGTGTGTGTGTGTGTGTGTGTGTGTGTGTGTGTGTGTGTGTGTGTGTGTGTGTGTGTGTGTGTGTGTTGTGTATAGGTAAAGTAGTCTTATTTGAATAACACGAACACTTCTTCGATATTATAACACCAGCATGTGTGTACACTGTAATCGTTACATAAAACACGGCTTCCCCGGTCGAAGCGGACGTGATCGCCGTCGACCGTCGTCACTGCACTCCGATAAAACGTTTCCCACTCCGCGCCGCGGCACCTATTTGCTTTCACTTCTCTCGGTGGGTTCACGGTCGCCCGGCGCAGCAACTGCATCTCGACCGTCGGCGTGATTGACGGTCATGGCCATCTGGTAAGATTTTTCATTGCATTACTATCGCCGTCGACCGATTCCGATCCGATCCCCTTCTCGGTCCGACGACACTCGTACAACGAGCGGTACACGTAATAATATGTTATATTATTATCGTATGTGAGTTGGTTCGTGTTACGTAGGTAGGTACCTACATAATATTATTATATTCGTAGTGCAATTTTTCGAATCGCTGACAGTCAACAAACTCGGTCCGCTATTCGGAGGTGTTCACTTTTTAGAGTCGTCGTTAAAAGGTCATTTGCACTGTGTTTGCGACGTTTGTGACACGGTTTCTAATGACGTGGTATCAAAAGACACATCGATGGCACCAATAAATTTTAAATCGGATAAATCAATAAACTTCAATAATTGCACCGGTAGATTTTCAATCGTGAATTCAATCGGTGCGCTTTGATTCCGTCGACAAAATCGAACAATATGCTTTATCTAAGTAGTTAGAAACTTAGATATTATGTTAGGTATGTTCTGTATTCGGTCTTTTTAGATTTGTCAAAATATCTAATATTCTAATATATAGGTACCATTTATACGTCCTATAAACGGACAGGACTGTGTAGTGTGTAGATTGTTTTTTAAACAGTAATACGTTATCCAATAAATTTTGGAAAAATTTTGAAACAATAAAAAAAAATGAACTTTTCAAAAACGAATTCAGTCGTGTCGTCGTCGTGTGTTTGTTTGAAATTAGTATAAGTCATCATGAAAATAATTTTGAGCGAACGAGGTAAAGATAATCATCGACTATATTATGTGTCGTGTTATACTCAGTGTATTCGATCGTTTTTGTTTCGAATTAATTAACTTTACATATTTTCAAATTTGGTTGTCGTCTAAGTTTTCAGATCCCGTGGTGATAAAACGAACGATCCGAATAATACAACGATTCGTCGGCCCGACGTCGCACGTTACTTCTTTGGCGGGGCGTGTCTATGAGTATACAGAGCATATACCGTATACGCATAGCTGTAGGTGGGAAGAACGACCACTTTAATATGTTGACTTCGGGTTTCGAGCGCACGATCCCCGACGGGCGATAACCGAACGCAGAGAGACAGTTGAGCAGTGTTGACGGGTGCAGACGGTCGAGTCGGAAATAAAAACCGAAGTCGGATACACGCAGCAACGACGTGCAAGACGGACTACGCGTAGCAGACTCCGCGGCACATCTCGATCCGGTCGCTTTTTGGCCAAAAGCACAAACATAAACCTCACTAGTGAAAGTGTTTTGATTCAATAGTCGAAGTGAAGTAACTCGGTTCTTTAAATCGAACGCGCCGTACGCAGAGACGCGAGTGTCAGATATTGAAAATAAACAATATTGACGACAAACACACCGCCGCGCGAGAAAAACGTCCGACGGGTGGACGTTACAGTTGGTCGAAAGCCCTCGGTTTTCGAGTCCGGATTTTCGGTAATTTATTCTAAAAAGCTACACTCGAAAATACTCACTCTTTCACCGTGATATTTGTATCGTGTCGTAGAACAAATCTCGTTTAACGTAGGAGGAAAAGTTTTTGTGAAAACATCCGTCAAAAAAGGTACATTTTGTGATCGATTCGAAATACACTGCAATTAAAGCAATAAATCCAGTGACGTATTTAGTTAAAACGATAATCAAAATCAAAATACTTTACACAGAAAACGTGTACATCGAACAAAACAATATCGATATCGTTTTAATATTATTAATTTACAGTGTAGTTCTTAAATTAAACTACTAATTTTTCAATTTTTGACAAACTAAATTAATGCCATTCTTTGTTATCACATTGATAACTAGCAAAAACGTTTGTGGTTTTACTTTTATAAACTATTTACCCACTGAAAAACTAAAACTAGTCCGAGTAAAAGTCAACAATTACAAAACTACGAATTTAACACGAATACTTTACAGTTATAGGTAAAAATACATATCTATAATATAAAATACCGAAATAAAAAAACACTAGTATAAACATTTAGTGTAATTAAATCGTATGACGACAGGACAATAGACTTCAGATTCGAGTACTCGGAAACTACCTGGTGATCAATATAGTCAACATCAACAACTCATAACAATATCAACAACTAACAAATTTGACTACAACAACAACAAAAAACTGTAAGTAGTACCTATACAAAAATAACTTGATACATAGACTTTACGGATGTAAAAAAACCTATAACAACACTAGACAGTGACACATAATAAACGATTAGGAACAACTTCCTAGAGTTATTAAAAATAACACAACTCAGGCATCTAATATAACGATTTCACATATACAATCGTATTTAGGCTTTCAAACTCGTAAATAATAATCCATACGATGCCGAAAACAAAAAGTTTAAAGCCCTTCAGTAGTATTGTAATCGACGACAACAATCTATCTGTAGTAAATAAAATACCGAAAAATATGACAGCGTTAATACTTTCGAATCAAGGGATAACAACAATTGAGAACTTGCACCGACAGACAAACTTAAAAGAACTAGATCTAAATAATAATCAAATAAGGATAATACAAAACATAGCACATCTCACCTCTTTAACGAAACTATGTCTATCGAATAATAACATAACTGAAATTCAGAATTTACGGACATTAACAAATTTAGAACACTTAGACCTCTCGTTTAACCAAATAATCGAAATAAAGAACATGAATAACTTGATAAAATTACAAACTCTAAACTTGTCCAACAACAGAATTTATCAAATAAATAACATAAACAACT
Source organism: Therioaphis trifolii (assembly GCA_027580255.1). Classification (NCBI taxonomy): domain Eukaryota; kingdom Metazoa; phylum Arthropoda; class Insecta; order Hemiptera; family Aphididae; genus Therioaphis; species Therioaphis trifolii. Next base: position 41,719,716 of record CM050405.1, read on the forward strand.
TAACGAAATTGCAAACTCTGAATTTATCCAATAACAATATAACAACAATACAAAATTTACGTAACTTACTTAAACTAACATCACTTGACTTATCGAATAATTTTATATCTAATATAACTAACTTGCAGGCCAACTCTAAAATCGAAAACCTCAACTTGAGCAACAATATTATTCAAAAAGTTCAAGATTTAGAAACACTGACATCATTACAGAGACTGAATTTAAAACAAAATCCCATTGACAGGACAACCTTACATAACCTTCCCAATATATTTTTTATTTACCTATCTGACGATGACGACGACAGATGCGCGAACGAGTAAAAGGAAAACCACAACAAAAATTATTTACATTAAACTTGTTCTTTTTCAATAAATTTTAATACTAACTATTCATGATATATTTATTTGTAAGCACACGTATGAGGGTTTTTTAAACAATTTGAAAACATTAACAAAACATTTATTATGACATGATTTTTATTATTTTTTTTTTTTATGACGATTTATGTATACTGTACGTCATATTATTTACACTACAAATTTAAATCACTGTAGTGAAGTAAACAAAATGTTTTTTTTTCTAACAATTATTGTAATGTTAATTTTTGAAAAGAAATAATTGTAATGTAGAAAAAAATGCTCAAATTAATATTTAACTTCATAAGATAATAAATATGTTATACTATTGATTTATATTATTTATTTATACCATTGTTATACTATATAATTGTATAGTGTTTATTTTATAAATAATTTATAAAATATCAGTTGTAAAAAAGAAATATTGTAATATAAAAAAAAAATTTACAAATTAATATGCCAATCAATAAGTAAGTTGTGAATATTGCAATGTTTATTTCACTAACGATTGATGTAATATAAATCTTTGGAAAACATTTGTTAAAATAAGAAAGTTAAAAAAAAAAATGTTTTCAAAAGGATTTATACAACATTTTGTTTTAAGAAATACAAAAAATATTTTAAAAGATACTATTGTAAATATTATATAATATACTACTGTTAAAAAATTTTTTTTTAAATAATGTGATAAGTTTTAAAATGAACTCATTAGAAGTTTTTCGAAGTGATGAACTTACCCAGACGTTGCGTGTTGTGTTATGGGTCGATACGAATCCAGTTTAAAGTTGGGCATTAAATACAATTACAATAAAAATAATTCGGCAACTGAAATAAATTGTTTATGCAATGACTCAATATCGAAGAATCAAAATCGATTTTTGAAGAAGTAGCAGTTTGACGTGTTTCGAGTCAAATATTTCGTTCGTTGGACAACCGAATCGCAAAGTAGCAACATCACCACCACTATCGGAACGGTTATCGTCACTACAAGACTTCACGAACTTGGATTCGCGTTCAAATAGATAAATGTAGCGATTCGTCAACCACAATCGTACATTCTTCCTTGGACGCGGGAACAGCAAACTTGGTCAACAGACGAGTGCTGACTTTTGGTTTATTGGTACGTATATATTGATTTTTAGTAGGGTTTTAGTTTTACCATAGATTATATTATTAACAGAGAGAGAGAGAGAGGGGGGGAGAGAGAGCGAGAGTGAGAGGGAGAGAAAGAGAGAGAGAGTGAGAGAGAGAGAAGGAGAGAAAGAGAGAGAGAGAGAGAGAGAGAGAGAATAATGAAAAAAAGAGAAATATATTAAATAGATTTAATTAAAATGAACACAATGGCTTACAACATTATTTATAAGAAAAACAATAACTATGTTTTGAAAGTGATATATATTAAGCTATTAGTAGAATCCTTACAATAAAAAAAAAATATACATTTTTACCGGCGCTTTTCATTACCGCTCAAACACGCGACTCTATACCGTAAAAATACATAACCCAATAGCACACGAAAATAATTCGATACTGCGAAGATTTATTAAAACTAATATACATTTAAATTTACAAATATTACAAAGAATTAAATTGAAAAATTCCATTGAATAAATGATAAAATAATAATCATCTAAAAATCAATAAAATACATGTATGAATATTATTGAAATATTATTGTCTGAATAAAAATTTAAATTTTTCGCTGTTCACTTTTTTGTCTAGATAATCTTTTTTCTTGTGTAAGTCATCATTAATATTAGCGAGAACTAAAAACCATTTTTTCATAGGTGGTTATAATCGTCAAGCTACATTTGGTTTTCACTCACACACCTTCAAACTATGTCATCCGAACTTTTATTTGTTCTAAACTTATGAAAATTTTCATTGTCAAAATCAATCGAACTATTCCCACGGTCATTTGTAAACAGCTAGAACATATTAAATTAATTGGTGTGTTTTTTTCAACGTAAAAATGTCTTTTTACACAAAACTTGGACATAACAAAATTGAATATCACACGAAATAGTTCGAAAATCAAAAGCCACAAAGTAACTTTATAACTACACGTTTGTACACGGTGTAGCCTATGTTTCATTGATACAACTTGATAAAAGCGGCTCAGTGGGCTTTTATACCTGTCGAGGGATCGTTATTAGGATATATCTATTTATCGAAAAAGTGACGACATCCGGGAACGATATTAATTAAGTACCTTATACTTAATGCAGTAATATGTGTATCTAATATATGTCGGAAATCTGTCTACGCCAGCAGGTTATCAAGTATTTTAAAATCTATGTGCGCTTTTGTCCCGTGCGTTTCGCGTTTGTACAGTAATGGACGACCCCAAACGTACCTGGCGTACAAATCCCAAGTTACTTAATAATTATTAATAGTATAATAAAAACAATATCTGAAAAATGTAGCACATTCTATAACATGAAAGTTATAAAAATATTGTAGTAACTGGTACCTAAGGTATACGTAATACGTGAGTACTGATATAATATTGTGTTTTTTTAAACTTTGTATAATTGAATGGTTTATTTATATATAAAAAAAAAAAATTAATCAGTGAGCATTTTTTAAATAAATATAATCAGGTATTCAAAAAGCCATCCTTGCATTCATGTATTTGTTTTGAGCTCTTAACTATTGCAACACTGCTTAAACGGTGTTAAGTTCATAAAACACTTAAATGTAGTTACGATGTTACGATGTAGATACTTGTTATAAAATGATAAGTTTTAAGTAATATAATATGAATAATTAATAAGAGAAATAAACTATAGGATTTGTTTTGAATTGTAGTGATTAATCTATTATAATATTATACTGATTACATACCTGTTTTTTTTTTTTTTTTGAAAAATAAAAAATAAATAATTAAAAGATTATTTTTTATCAACACTGACGTGGAGAGTTAAGTTGACCGAGCAGTGTAAATACTAACGGATCGATTTAATACAAACTGAAACTATGACGTAAAAATTTAACAATCGCTACTAATTTTAATAAGTAATACAAAATAACGAAGACTTAGAATTAATCGATAAAACTAGTAAAAGCGTTTGGTGGCCTCCTGGCGTCGCGGGTCGCGTCTACGCGGTTGTCGCGAGCAGGCCAAAAATGATCATACGGAATTTCAAGTACGCAAACGTATGCCCTGCGTACCGCGAATGGCGCCCCTGCGCATATTACGAGTCGACGATTTCGGAATGTTTTATTCGTGGTACATGGTGTAAACCCGTTTTTTCCGTCGTACATAGTTAACGGTCGGATTTTCATCCGACGTACTCTGAGGAACGATGTATCGGTCGTCGGTCGTCGCTTTCTCTTTTGGTCGGGCCTGAGGTGGTCGGTCCGTCGTCATCGTCGTCGCCGTCGTCGTCGTCGCCGTCGTCGTCGACGTCGTTGCAACTCGGCGGATGCTGTGTTGCAGCCGTGTAGAGATCACGCGGCGGCAACCGGTCGGCTCGGCGCGGCGTGGTCGCTGCATCATGGTGATCGAGAAGGTCACGGCCAACTGGTTTACTTTTCGTCCGTAAACCATAATAATTATCATTACTGCCGTCGCGTGGTCCGGGTTCACTCCCCTGCGGCAAATGTTTTTTTTCTTTATCGTCCGTATAATACTTTAATATATTATCGTCACTTACACACAAAACGCATTACAGTGTGGTTTATACCTAAGATTATATTATAATAGTCGAAAAACCCGACTTCACCCGAGAGTCGAATACGTTTGGTTTAGACATTTTTTGTCATATAGACATGTTGGTCGACACCGAGTGTGTTTTAACTCATGAAAAAAAAAATAAAAATTATAATAACAATAAAATCGTGGAATCGTTCGAATCCCAAGCTGAAAAATGTTCATAGTATTATTATACAGAGATATTATTTGTCGAATAGAATATTACAATACGTATTTTTTCGATTTTATTTAGTTCATATTTAAGTGATCGTACGCGTATTTAAAAAAAAAACTTCATAGATACACGTTATTGCGTGTAATGCTGTCAGCGTATTTTATTTAACTAATATTTTTTATTTGTTTATTATTATTATTTTTTTTTGACTTGACTCACACCTAAAAATTAATCAAAATAATATCTGAGGATCGTTTGTTTGTTTTTTTTTTTTTTTTTTTGTAAATATTGTAGTTTTTTCAATAAAAATCGTACATTTCATAGAGTTTTATAAAAATTTCACACGATGTATTTACTTACTTTCTTGAACCTTTTTTTTATAGGAAAACTTGCGTTCTACGCAGAGCCCAACTTAGGAATTTTTGGGCCCGGGTCAAATTTTCTAATGGGGCCCCAAAATTAAATATTATCTAAATTTTAAATTATCTACTTAAATTATGAATGTAGTCTTTATGCTATATAGCAGGGGTGGCCACAACGAGGCTCGCAAGCCACATGTGGCTCTTAAATCAATTTCGTGCGGCTCTTAAACTAAAATTAGACTAAAATTAATATATAATTTCATTAGAACCGTAAGATAGTGTTTTTATTGCCTTCGGTTTTGTTATCATTTCAGTTTTCGTTTTCATAACAAGTTAAGACTTTTTACGAAAGACCTTCAGACTAAAACATTTGTTCACTTCAAATTTTTGAAGACAATTAGTGAAAAATTAGTCGAATTAGGCTCACCTCGAATTAACTTTATAAATTTTTGGCTTCCAAAGTTAAGGTTAGTGGCCACCCTTGCTACATAGATTTTTTATATCTTATATTCAATTTATTTTATAAGGTTATAAATCAATTATACCATAATAAGGCTATAAGTAATTATTTAATGACAATAATTAATATAAATAAAACGATGAAATTAAAAATATAAATATAAATAAAGAAGTGTTGGTACAGTTTTTAATTCAAACAAATGTTTACTGATGTGCATCATATAAATTGTGTACAAAGTCAAAGTGGCAATGCATTTTTCAACATAGTCAATGTAAATAGTAAAAAAATAAAAAAATAAAATAATTAAAGAAATAATTTGTTAAATAATTTAAGACAACGGTTTTTTTCTAGATTTCAGTTCACTAAATTTTTGAATTAGATCTGAAAAATCAAGTGTATTAGTTATATCCCTTTCAGCAGATAGACGAACGAGTGAGTTTAATTTTTCTTGGAGAAGGGACGTTCTTCTGGCGTTTTCAATTAGCTCTAATTTTGAATTTGTTCTTTCTGCTTCACAATTCGAAACTGGCAAAGTTAAATAAAGTCGTAGAGAAATGTACACATTTGGAAAGACTTCTTTTAAATTATTTTCATGTACATATAAGTAAATATTGGTAAATTTAACTGCATTATATAACTAGAAAAATGCACAATCTCTTGTCTTATATTTATTGTATTAATATCATCTTTAAATGTGCTAATGAATATGTCGGCAGAAGTCTCTGATAATAATTGTGAACCGAATTTTGTAATAAACCCAAAAATACTACAAAGATTATCATATGAGTTTAATCTTATATCAAGTTCAGTAACTAAACAATCAATAATAACATAAAAAGTATCAACCTCCAACTTTCTTATTTCGCATAAGTTTGAATTTCCTTCTATTGTACCATCCGAGAATTTTTTTTTTCTAACAATTTTTTCTCCACAGGGCAAAATATTAATTGATAATTCCTTTGCTTTGTTTTCAAAATATACAAACTTCTCTCTTAATGAACTAACATAAGTTTTTAATCCTTTTAATAAATTTACAGCTGTAAATAAATCTATTCCCGATTTTTGAAGGTATTTACTAACACTGTTAAATTGCGATAAAATTTCACTCCACATAACTGCCATAAAAGCTGTTTTAAACTTTATCATTTTATCTTTTATTGATTTAGCAACATGACGATTTTCTTGTTTTTCGTTAACATTTTCAAAAATATCCGTTAATGTACATACAGTGGCGGTTATAATTGACTTTTAAGGGGGGGGGGCGAAAATAACAAAAAAAAAATCGTAGGGTCAATAATGTTGGATAGACCTTTCCTCAATATTTTGAAATAAAATAAACACTTCATATAGCATAAATATTTTTTTATTAGTCATATTACATAAAATATCATTAAAAAAAAAGTACAGTAAAAGCATGTGCTTATTCTTTTGTTTAGCAAAGCGTGTAATAATATTTTCTATATCTATAGAAATATCTTTATGAATGTGGAGTAATGCTAGCCCATTCAACCTTTCTTCGCCAATTGTTGACGTTAACCATGTTTTCAATCTACGTAAATAAAAAAAAAGCACACCACACATGCATATTATAATGTAAAAGCCATAGAAATACAAGTTAATTAAAGAATAGCCAAACAGTTAGATGGAAATAAGTAAATACCTTTAAGCTAAGCAAAAAAGCTGATAATACGCGTAGGTACATACGGTACCTTTAAGAACAAAAATAAACTAAGCGCACAGACATCTTAACGAATTGCGGTAGGATAAAAATTAAAAATAGGTACATGGTTTTTCCTTTTTGTGTAAGATTGTACCATGATTTATAGGTACTAAATAAATAAATTTACAAAAAACGGCCCAAGGGGGGGGGGCGATCCACCTATCGCCCCCCCCCCCTTATAACCGCCACTGTGTACATATGATTTGGTCATAATTTAAGATAATAGCTTTACACGACTCCGCGTGACACTCCCACCTAGTATTACTTAAAGTTTTCAAGACAATTATTTTATTTTTTTCTTCCGATTGTAAACCAGTCAAAAGCAAATTCCATCTATGGGTTGAGGCCACAAAAAATGCATACAGTTTTTGAACAATACCAAAAAAATTTATTGCTTCTAAACAGCATTTCACTGTATGTGTCACTACTAAATTCAGGGAATGAGCAAAACATGGTGCAAATAAAGCAACACTGCATTTTTTTTTTATTTGGGCCTGTAAACCCTCATATATACCAGTCATATTATTAGCATTGTCGTATGATAGACCTCTACAATGTTGCAAATTAATATTATTATTTTCCAAAAAATGTATTACTTCTTCGGCCATCGAAATACCAGTATATGACTTAATATATGTGTACGGGCCGGGTGCATAAAATATTGTTACGCGCAACCCGGACACCAACTAAATGCGTGTTGCGCCTTACTGCCGAATTAGTCGGCCACACTCGTGTGTTGTGTGTATGTATGTGAATAGATCGGACAGCAGTGGTTGGGATCGCCGCGCAAATACTGTCCGACTATGTTCTGTGGTGGTGTGTGTAAGTGTGTATACGTGTGTGTGTGTGTACTTAAAAACTATAGGAAAAAGGGTAACTAAAACAATATAAATACAAATGGTAAACAAAATATGGTAACTGTGTTGCTGTATAATAATTAATAAATAACACACAAAAAGATAATAATTCACAGCAACACGAAGATACAATTAAATTAATATAAATTACGGCCCTTCTGGCCCAACAATTTAAATGTGTAAAAATCAAGTGTAATAATAAAATAAATAAATAAAACTCACAATATTGTGGAGCGCAGACTGGCCAGCTACAACTCCCCTGTATCTATAAGATATTACAAAGAGGACACACACACACTAACAAGAGTTCAACACTAATATAAAAATAATAATAAAAATCTCAAAGGACCATCCAAGGAAAAAATAGATAAAAGCTAAATCTTTAGTATTTGGTATAATTAAAAATTGAATGCCGTTAAAAATATTATCCGTCACTCCGTTTAATCGTTATCGTCGTTTTAAAATGACGCGTGACGTCACAGGTTCCATCGGTCGGCCGCCCGCCTATTTCAATACACGCATTTCCTCGACGCGTCTTTATTCATTTATTTGTATATTAACATATAATACTCATAATGAAAAGCCGTTTTCATATTACAAAACCTTAGATATATTCCTACAACATGAGTCTAACATCCTATTGAAATAATAAATATTATACTATTACAGATAAAAAACATTTAATTTATACGTTTTTTCGTTTGTTTTTATTTTACAATTATTTCACCAGCCCGTCATGTTAAATAATATCTACCACTTTCCAATGTTTTGACTGCCACCTTATCTTAGTTATTATTATTTTATAATAAACTTGTATTGTCCGTGGCGTACAAATTATAATTGAAAATATCAAAATTAATGCAAGAACAGTTAATAATTTAAATACAGAAACAAGTACAATCGATGACAATTTGCGAATTCCGACCAATATAGTTTCAATACCAAAGCCAAATGTTGATGAAATGAGATTGAAAAAGTATTCAAGGTTTCAAAAATAAAAAAGTGTCATAAAAATAAATTACTGATTATTTTGACCTTTTTATTTAAATCATGAAATCATTAATTAAATATTATTATTATTAATTATTATTAACTATTATTATTATTATTATTATCATAATTATTAACCATATATCATTTTTAAGGTTGAATTAGAATTTATCGTACTTAGAATGATTATTTATTGAAAATAATAAAATAAATTACAATAAATATATACAATTACGGGGGTAAATATGTATTTGATTTTTTGAAACCAACATACAGTCCATCTTTTTCCGGGTACTTATTTCTTATTTTGTTTATGACACATGCAGGAATGACAACTCTGACTCCTAAAAATATTTAAACTTGGTTATTGTACTAAATGTAACTACCTACCCTACAATAGACTATAATATATAATTTAGTTAGTATATTTTTGTATGTATAGGTGCATTTTAATTTAAATATACCTTTTCCCAATGAAGTCCATGAATTAACCCAACGAGTAAACTGAACATAACAAATATATCTCCATGTTTTATTCGGTACTTCTAACGCGCTCAACTGCTTTTTCTTCAATTTATTTTTAGTTTTCATAATCATCTGTTGGCGAGTAATATTCAATATTTCTTCATCTAAAATAATTTTTTCAAAGGAAGCAGTAGCAGTAACACATTTTTTTGAATCCAGTAATTGTTTTACGTTATCAAATTCTGAACAACACATGCATTCTAAATCGTTCGACATTTTTGCACAATTTTCACAATTACACCACTCATTTACTTCTACTTGGGCTCTTCCCTGAACATTTGGTAAACATAAAGACACAGAATAATTTGGTTCAAAACTATCAATGTCACTAACATTTGGCTCAAAACTATATGGTTTTAAAGACATTTTAGAACGCACGTTTGACGTAAGATAATGAATGCGAAGACACAAAGTGCCTAATAATATGTAACTAATTGTAATAGGTACTACTATTGATTAATGATTACCCATGGGAAAACCCATAAACTGCGATTGTATTGTTATTGTTTGTGTTGGTATAATAATATTACATTATGTATAATACTATGAAGTATGTACAAACGAAAATATGTATAAATTATGGATAAACTATACGTTTTCTACGTTTTCTACGTTTAATATTTATTATTTCAATAGGATGATAGTATCAGGTTGTAGGAAAATATCTAAGATTTTGTAATATGAAAACCGCTTTTCATTATGAGTATTATAAGTTAATATATAAATAAATGACTAACGATGCGTCGAAGAAATACGTGTATTGCAATAGGCGGGCGGCCGACCAATGGAACCTTTGACGTCACGCGTCATTTTAAAACGACGATGAGAACCGAACGGAGCGAAGCAATCAAAAACTATTTTTACCAAAATTCCTAATTGTTTTCATTCTACAATATTTCATAATAATATTTTTTTTTAATTTTCCCTTGGATAGTCCTTCAATGTAGCGATTCGCTATAATATATAAATAACGGCGATTCGCGCTCGCTTTAAATATTTATAATAATTAGCGGCGATTCGCGCACACTTTATACGCAAATTTAATAAAGGTATTAGTGGCATTTCGTGCGCACAACACAACAATAATAATAATAAACACACCGACTATTTGAGCCGGTATAATAAATATAATAATAACACGTGCACGGCGGATATTGCAAGTACGGACTATGTTCGCGTTAGGCGGACGAAACAAGACGAGAACGGGGAATTTTCAATTATAATTCACACACGACACAAATTTAAATAATCTTAATATATAATTCACAAACAGATAACAGATAATATATACTTATAATTAATGAGTGTGCGGGTCTGTGTGTGTGTGTGTGGTCACGATATCAGCAAGGCATAGTTAGACCGCGGCCGTGAAAAGCGATAACACCGCGGCCCTACTTTTCCATTTTAATTTAAGCGCAAACAATATGTATGTATGTTAAAAATCGCTCAACAACTAACCCTTTATAACAGTATCTAACAACGACAGCAAATTGATCTTTATGTGCTCTATCTGGAGTAGAATCTAAAATTAGACCGAAATATTTAGTTTCTTGTAACTGCTTAATTATTTCTAATAAAATTTCATTTCCCATTAGGTCAATTATTTCGTTACAAATTCGCATTGAAATATAAGATACATTCCCTGATCCTTTATTAGCGCGTTCGTTCATGTGTTGTTTTAAAAAGGGATCAAATTCGGAAATGACTTCGAGAATTCCGAGAAAATTTCCATTACTGGAAGAACCCAACCGCGAGTCATTACCCTCAAATGCTAACCCACGAACAGCCAAAAATTTAACAACAGATACTACACGGCGCAACACTTCAACCCAATACTTTTTTTCACTCAACATTTGTTCCGCCATAGTTTTGTCTATACGATTTTTAGTGTTTACACGATCTAACCAAGTTAACATTGATTTACGATGCATTGCACTATTTTCGTGTTCTTTAACTTTTTCGTGAGATTTTTTCCAGTTGTTAAAACCAGGATTAATAAAACTTGAATTATTTGACTTATTAAATAGCTTACAAACAAAACAATAAACGTTGCCAGTGTGTTCAGAAAACATGAGCCATTTACGTAAATGTATTTCACTATTGGGCAATTTTAATTCGAATAATGGTAAATTTAATGAGCGATTAAAATTTTTAAATATTTTTTCGGATGATTGAAATTTTTTTGGATCCATATTCTGAAAAAAATTCTGGTCCTTTTAAGCATCATAATTCTATAAAAGTGTTGTTTAACACTAATGGCCACATTCCCGGATCTTGATATAATTCAATATCAAGTTCAATAGTATGATCATTCGAATTAAAATTAATTGCAGTCACTGCATTTTCTGCTGTAGAACCATCGTCAACATTATTTTCAGAAAAATTAAAAGTATCAGATTTTGAGCTTTCTATTGTAGAACAACTGTAAATATTATTTTCAGAAAAATTTAAACTATCATATTTTGAAGTCACTATTGTATTAGGCATTACACTATTACTATCATTACTCTCATTATTCATGTTTCCAACATGAATATAACTATTATTTAGAACTAAATCATTTTTATTATTTTTATTAGTTTCTACTCCGTTTGCACTTTTGATAGTTAGAAAATTAGTTAATTTAGGTAACTTGCTTACTGCATTTTCGAACTCCTTCTTTAATTTTCGTTTTGCATAACCACTGAGATAAATCCTTTTTTTATCAGACATTTTTAAATTTCAATAGTTTTTGGCACACACTAGTAACGAACAAAACTCACGAACTCGACTAAAAACTAATTTAATATCACGACAGTCGACGGAATACTAGTGACTAGTGTACCGATTGTACTAATAATGCGAAACTGACCATCAAAATGTACCTATGTTAAGATAAATTGTAATCATAATTCATAATGATATTAAATGCTTTTGACCAACTTTATCTTAAAACTTAATAGCTTATTTTATCGATTAGAGCAGTGTTTCCCAACTGGTGTTCCGCGGAACCTAAGGGTTCCGTGAGCCGGCGCCAAGGGTTCCGCGAAAACCTGGTGCCGGAAGTATCCGACAATCCTCTCATTTAAGTGTAAAAAACTTATGTCAGCATTACAACTACAGAAAAATATGGTGGTTCCACAAAAAGTTCAAGCTCCTGCAAAGGTTCCGCGAGTAAAAGAAGTTGGGAAACACTGGATTAGAGAATAATCATAAATTCGGAAATTCCATTACGATACGTGACTAACAAAACTACGTAACCAGTAATATCATACAATTATTTCAAAATGCCACTTTAATAATTAAATATCAACAAGGGCCCGGGGCCCCAAATAATATCGGGGCCCGGGGCTGCAGCCCCCCTAGCCCCCTAAGTTGGGCTCTGGTTCTACGGTAAAAATAAATAGGTATGTTATACGTAGAACACCTGATTTATTCGTAAAATATAAACATTAGGTCGGTTATAGAGAGAAAAACGTACTCATAATCAACAATAAAAATCATGATTAAATCACAGATTTTGTTACTCGTAAAAACTTCCTTACAAGAAAGTTTCGCTGTACTAAAGGCATCGCATACAATTTTAAATTCACAATACTAATTACAGAGCCCTAGAGAAGCGGTTCTCAACCATTTTTCATTCGCGTACCCCTTGACCTAACACCACTATTGCACGTACTCCAAATTTGGAATATACATAATGGAAAATAATAATAATAATAATAATAATAATAATATTAATTATGTATTTTAATTAATAATCATTAATATATAAAAAAACTACATATGCACCGTACACTTTCTGGTTTTTAATAAAAATGCTTGGCTACACTACGTATACTCTCAAACAAATTCTTAAATAAAGAAAAAAAATACCTTTTTTTTGGTTTATTTTTTTACCCAATAGTCTGAAACTGTTGTAGTATAATATAATAATAGATAATATTTGATATTATTGGAGCTCGTATGGCAAATAAAATTATAGCGGTTATTTACCGATTTGTCGGCGCCAGTGACGTCATTTCAGTTTTCGTTAGAGTGGATCAAACTTTTTGATAGGCCTATATGACTAAAAAAAATATTGAACACTTCATTTGCTAATTAATTTGTGTTAGGGTTATTATCATATTCAATGACCATCTAATACTATTAGGCACAAATAGCCTTAATTTTTCGTGAAAAACTTCATTCGTTCATCATAGTAACATATACCCCATAAAAAATGATGGGAACATCACTGGTTACAAACATACTCATTTATTGACGAACACAATAATATTTGAAGAATCTAATGATTTATAATTTTAATAAATATTACTGATGAATATCTACGTCTATTTTAGTTCCTTTTTAAGTTCTATAATGTGAATTCATCGATTACCTAATATATCAAAAAATAATTTTATAAATAATAATTAAAATAAATAATGTTATAAATACTTATGTACCTACCTACGTCATCAGTCTAGATCGTGTCTGCACGATTAGCCGCTGGGTAGCGAAACATACTATTTGTCACGTCTCTTAATCCTATCCCTGTGACAATGGTAACGGGTGAAAAAAAATAACGTTATGACACCACAACCACTTTGTTTTGACTATTTACTTTTCATTTATTCATTATACACACGTCTCTAGAATTCAAGTCTCATCAAGTCTATTGGATTTTTATTTTTATTATAGGCTGTATTTTACTTAGAAAATGGCTTTAACTAGTTTTATTTTTTCTTATCTCGCATCAATGGCTAATAATCACACGAATTATCAATTATCCATACAACAATAGATACGTTGATGTTTTTAAATTCTGCTGACGCATAAACTACAAATAAATTGCAAGTAGGTATGATCGACAGTATTTTATTAATTATTATAGCATACGGAATAATAAAGCATATGCGTGACAAACTTTTGGACTGCAGACTTACTAAACTTACTTAACGTTTTGTTATATATTTAGAATATAAATAGAATATAAATTTTATTACATATTAATAATATATTATATGAATCTGTAAGAAGTATTGTAAAATAAATAAATATATTTGTAGTATTTTTCCAATACATTTCTCATAATCAAATTATATTTTGAATTTAGTTATTTCATAATACCCGATACAGTAGGTCTCTTACCTGTCAATTATTCCAATTGAATGTCTATACAAACTTTTTTCCACCACGTAGTTCGGTACTGACAGAATAATACACTCGAAAATTATGTAAAACAATTCATTATCAAAACAACGATTTAATAATTCAAAACGAACTGTAATGGAAAAATTAGTTCGATAAGCATTTAATATGTTGCACTCGACAGTTTAAAGTCTCTATCATCAAATATCGTAAGTTGAAAACAGATAAATATGTGATGTAATCATATACATTGTAACGCGAGGTGACTTAAAGACTCTGACAGTCGTTAGAGGGTGGCAATAATAAATTTTGCATTATTAATGTATAATTTGAACTTAATAATATACACTAACATCACGATCACGAAGATCTGACGTAATAACTTTTGATCAATATATTTTTTTCATTTCATTTTAAACAAATACTATATTACAGCTCTATAGAGCACTACAACTATAATGTTCAATTTTTCTTCCTCGTCAAAAGTTAAACTGCTTAATTTAATATAAATTTATAGCTTTACATAAAAATCAAAATAGTCATTTTGAGAATTTGATATTTAGACAATTTGTAACAAATATTCTAAAAATGATCGGTTAATTTTTATGATTTTTTGAAATTTTTTTCAATATGTTAGTAGTACTATGCATCAATATAATATTTCACGGGGAAGTTCATTGAAATTATTGATTTAATATTGATTTTTATCATATAAAAGTCATTATCAAAAAGTTTGGAAAATCATACTAAAAAATGACATAACTTTAAGAAAACATTGACCCACAAATTTGTTTACCTAACCTAAAAATCTAATTTGGTTTAGCATTGTATGCAATGACAGATTTCTTCAGTTGGACTCAGTGCTCGACTTGGCAAAATTAAAGTAGGGGGACTCTATTAACTTAAAAAAAAGAGTGTCCCCGTCACTTGTTAAACGTTACTAAGCCGTGGGGGCTATGCCCCCACACCCCCTAATAACCATCTTTAAATTATATAAAAAATATTAATAAATGAATGATAATCAAATTACAAAAAAAATTACTGTAAATAATTTATTGTATATTATAGTTATAACTTATAAATATAATATCAAACTCAAAAGTAACTAAATAAAAAACAATTCATTTTAACTATTTATTTAAATTTAAAAAAAATGTATTTAATAAATAAAAATCTTTATTAATTGATATTAGTGAATACTGATTAATGATAACAGTGGTAACTGATGATCACGGTCATAGAAGATAGATCTTCTAAGACCGTGCTGATGATATAGGTAATGATATAAATAATAATAATAATATTCTGTGTTATTATTAAATCTATGGTAAGAAAAATTATGTTATCAGTTTATCACGAGCATTTTGATAAAAATTAAAAATGCAGAATGACGCAGCGTCCCGTGCGTTCTTCTTAAAAATAAAAGTAGAGGTACGCTAAAATTTCCGAAAAATTAGTTGGGGTACTCCGTCCTCCTGCGTCCCCCCCAAGTCGAGCACTGGTTGGACCATAATACATTTATACACATGAATTAAAAAGATTAGACAACTTATAATTGTTTGATAGTTCGTTTACAAAACATTCAGGTAGTGCAAAATTGTATTCTACTAGCATCAACAAGCATAAAATTCTTATGCTTTCATTTAAAATTAAATTTCAATAATTAATAAAAAAGTATTAAAATAAATTACAATCAATGTTTATATAGTATGGAATATTAAATTTTATCAATATTTACACATAAATATTAGACCAGTGTAAGTGTGTTGTGAGGGGTATTGTTGATGATAATCTACAATTTTAGAGTTTAAACAAATTCGGTATGGCAGTTAAATTTCATATATATTAATTTAAGTGACATAATTGTAAAAATGTAAACATCTTTGATTTTTAACAAAAATACAAACTCTCAATAAATATAAATGCACCAATACATGGAGTATGATCAATTTAAACTACTCATCATAAATATATATATTAAACAGCAGTCACATTTTCGAAATCATATGTTTGGAAAATCTCCTGAGAAATGTAGTAAGAATTGTGAAATTTACAATAAACTAAATTTATATGTATGACTGGTTCAGTTAATCATGAGGTGACACGTCTTCATAAATCAGAGGTTTATTTATGTTTTTAGCTGAATATTTTAATTTTAAATATTACTGATACAACTGTATAATATTTTTGAATGATCAAGAATATTTTGTGAATTTAAGATTTTAACCGGTAATACTAATACACACACAGGTTTTTAACCACAAATAATATTTTTTCAAATATATTTTGACTAGTTACCATTGGTTGCAATGTTTTATAGAATAAAAAAGATTTTTTACTTAAACATTTGTGTTATCCTCACTTTTAATTAGACTTAGGATTCTGTGTTAATTTGATTATTTTCTATTGATCTAAATAGATGTTACGTTAGCTGTGAATTTGTTGTATATCACTTAAAATACAGAGCATTCAATTTCATATTGCATTTTTAGGTATTGTTTTTTTAAATATTTTTTAAGGGATTTTTCCCCATTCTTAATTTTTTTATTGTATTTGATAATATTTTTTCAAAATGAATTTGAAATGAAAGTATATGAAAGGTTGATAATATTTCTACATCACAATGTGGTTCAAAGACATGGTTTGTATTATCTCGTGTTGTTTCATTTAATGAGTTTGATTTTTATACATTATGAGTATCATATTACAATTTAGAATATTGAATTACTGAGTAACTTTATCCTATATTATGTTAAGCAATATATAACATTTATAAAAATAAAACAAAAAGTACTGTAGTTAATTTTTTTTTTCTTGGAATTCATAGAAAATTTTAGTTTTCCTTTTTCAGGAATTTTTCAAAATTTTTGTTTATTTTTAGGGCATTTTCTTGCTTCATTTAAGTCCCTTTTTTTATAGTTTAATATAGCTACAAAATTCGAGATCCTCTTATAATTCACTCTAAAAAGATATTATTTTATTTGCTCAAGAATCAAGATACTCGAAAGTAAGTGTAAAAAAAATGTACAAATAGTGATAGAATCTCATGTGTTGGAGACAGAGAAAAATAATCAGCTGCATAATGTCAAATGAATTTTAAATGTCTTGATTAACAGTTCACCACATTTTTATATCCAAGTGCCATTTGGCACTAACAGATTTTGAAAAAGTTCACTTGCCACTGAACCCTCCCCCTTTTTTTTTCTTTTTGCTTATATCAAAAAATATTTGATGTAGCGTAACATTTATATTTCTGCCAAACCAAAATATATTTTTTCTTAAATACAAGTAGCGTATAGAACAGTGGTTCAGCGGAACACTGGGGTGCTCCGTGAACTTGGCTAAAATGTTTCGCCAAAATATCAAAATTGGCAAAAAAAAAATTAAAATGTTTGTTAATTAAAATTGATGGGTTATTTTAATTAATTTTTGGTTTCATCGTTTTCAATAATATTGTATAATTTACCAATTTAATTTTATCATTACATTGACTAAATACGAGTATCATTATACACGTAATTTTATAAAAAAAAAAAAAATGTTATGTATTGTTTTATTTTATGACCTAGTGCTTCGCAAAAACCTTATACAATTATAAGTGTTCCGTGGTTCTAAAAAGGTTTAGAACCACTGGTATATAGAATATGAAGCCTAATATAAACTAGCTGACCCGGCAAACGTCGTTTTGCCATATATTTCTAAAAATGAAGTAGTATTATTAGTGTAATTCAGATAAACCCCATAGTGACAATAAAACACATAAAAATCAAAATTTCAATGTGATTTATTTGAATGAAAAAAGTCACTGCTCTTTAAGTGCTCAGATTTTTGCTCTCACTTGTATAGTCGCTTACTCTAAGCTGAATTACACGGCTTCGCCCGAGTGAAACATATTTGTGTATCACCTCCCCGTCACCGTACTCGTCCTGTCCAAAAGATTTGTAATGTGGCAATTTTTTCGTTCCTACCTATTTTATAGTTGGGGCAAAAAATTCTCCTGAACAGAACCGCCAACCTGGTGATAGGGCGGTGTGAATAAAAAATAAAATAAAATAAAAAATAAAACATATATATTATATAAGCATTTAAAAGTAAGTAACAAAAATCAGTTTTATTTTTATTGTAGTGCTTTGTGATATACGATGCTTTTTGTTTGATTACCTGGTGCATAGACAAACAAATCTGATGGTTTCCCAACACGGGAACAGCAACATATAATTGACCATGTGAGGAACATGGGTTTTCCAGATTAAGACCACAAACACTTAATGATTGCCCCTGGGACTTGTTTATGGTCATAGCAAAAGCAAGCCGCACTGGAAACTGAAGTCGTTTAAACTCAAATGGCACATCAGTCGGAATCATTGGGATGCACGGTATGAGAACATCTTCTCCTTTATACTTTCCTTTCAGTATAGTTGCTTCTATCACGTTGTTTAGTAATTTTTTATCGCTAACCGTGTGCCGTTGCAAAGACGCGGTTGGTTGATATTTCGCAACATTATAACCACCGTCCAACCTTTAATTGAAGATTGTGAGGTGGTAATCCTGGTAAATCCAGAGAGTTTAAAAATTCCGGTGGACAGTTGACTACATCATCATCGTCATCATCATCATTTGTATCACGCGTTTGTGATATCCAAATTCTTTCACGTTCATTTCGGTCGTCATGTTCTTGTGCAGTTTGGTTAGATCGGTAATTACCTTGGTTTATAGCATTTCGGGTTTTTCTACCTAAATTGCTTCGTCGTATGGAGGCACATCAAATATAAATTATTGTGTCACATGCATAGGTAACTTAACACTGCACAAAACACAATCAGTGTTGGGACTTATCTAGATAAATTATCTAGATAATTATTTAGTTATCTTTTATCTTATCTAGATAAATAATTTCATTTTATCTAAAAGATTATCTAAGATAAAAATTTCATCCATCTAGATAAATTATTAGTCTCTAATTCTCTATACAAAAAAAAAAAAAATACATATTGGTTTTTATTGTCAATTAATTTTTTTGATAATTAATACTTTAAATTTGACTTTTTAAGTCATCTGAGTAAAAAATTGTATGTTCCTAATAATACTATATACCTATTGGCTATAAGGTATTATTCATTATTTATCTTTTTGCTAGGGGCCTGGAACTTGGTAGGTGCTCAAATATAGATTAAACCTACAGTTCATTGTTATGTTGTGTTGATGACTCGTCAACCGTCGTCAACATTAAATTAATGAAAAAATTAATGATATAAATTATATTATATGTATTTTACCTAATAAAAATATTGTATATCTACTTATAAAAATTTAAATACATACTAAAACTGTTGTTAAGGTTCAAAATGATTGTGAAGAGTCGTGTTATATAGTTTTTTCACGATAATATTTTCTCCCCACAAAAAAAAAAAAAATATTTTACCTGTGGCATAATACTGAGATAGACAAAAATATCCCTCCCTAAAATTTAGTGCTAGTGGCGTCACTGGTTGGATGCCTAAGAAGTGAAGGGTAGTTTTATACTTACGTCTCAACATTATGCCCTACGCCCCTACCCTAGAAAATATTGAAATGATGACCCTGCTTTAAAGTAGGAATTAAAAAAAATTATCTATTTTTTTATCTAGATAAAAAGTATTTATCTTTTATCTTTATCTAGATAAATTTTGATTTAGTTATCTTTTATCTTTATCTAGATAGTTTTTTGTCATACTATCTTTATCTTTATCTAGATAAAAAAGTATTTATCTAATCCCAACACTGAACACAATATACGAATTTAATTCGTGTATCAGTTGACAAAAGCAAACTCAGTAGAGTAGGTAACAGAAAATCCAAGAAAAAATACACAGTAAAGAGACGTTTATATTTTACTACAGACAATTTACATTTTACCATAGACCATTTACAACATAGGTATCATTGTTTTTAAGTAATATTAAATAAGTGATTATATGCTTGCCTTATGACATAGATAACATTCAATTTAATATGGAATTATGGTTTACACAATACACATACATCGTAAATAAATCGTATAACATCACTATGAAAATTACACTTCTCGGAATAAAAATGTACGTCTTTAAATAATATACATACACGAATAATGATTAAAAAATGTAATGGCATTGTAAATTGTTCATCTACCAAATCATTATAATTTTAATCGTTCATTAACATAGAGCTCACAAATAATCGACCACCATAGATGATGTTCTTGATCAGTGATTACATTGCCATGGAGACGATCATGGAGGTCTGTTTTAATATCTGTTTTAATACCATGGAAGGCTGTTTTAAAAAGAAAAGGGCTGTTTTTAGGGTCTTCCCAACAATTATTCGAATTTTTCTCGATCTAAAAACCATCCTTGGACTTCAACGAACATTTTAAAAAAAAATTGGCCAAATTGGTCCAGGCGTTGTTGAGTTATGCGCTTACCAACACATTTTGCGATTCATTTTTATATATAACTCTTGATTATAAAAACATAATAATTTAATGCACGAAAGTAAAATTGAATATGTTCAGCTATCATAATTATAATTTATTTTTTCCATAAAGAGAGATTGCCTTTGCTGCGTTCTGTATATAAGAACTTTACGAGTATCACAAGTTAAGATACCAATATTTTGTATACCTATTAGTAATAGGCTATTACGAATAAAAAATGTTTAATATTATTTAAGATATCTGGTAATTATTATAAAACTATATGTTAATTTAAAATGATGGGAAAATCTGAAATTACATAACTGAAATCATAGGGCAACAGATGTTGTGAAATGCATTAACAATTTATCATTAATATAATATATTTATATATACCTACTTAAGATATTTATAATATAATTATTTTCAATTTATGTTTAGGTCTGATTTTCTTGGCATCTATGGCGACCACTTTAGTTCATAAAATCAAAAACTATCAAATCATTATCGACCATATATTTCCATATATACCAGATTCTACTGCTGTGAACATTCAAGAAAAGGCAGAGCAATAATCACAGGATAGGCACTTGATGTATCCTATCCCTGAGAATACTGTCCCTTTGTAAGTTTACAGGTACTGTAATTATTCATTAAAATATAAATTCACATCATATAAGTTAAATTCGTTTTCATATTTCAGTGAAAATGCTGTTCATCATCAACGCCCAATACATCAGTAGAACTAGAGAAATACAAACCAAGATGCTTGAAAAGAGGTGTTTCGTTTTATTGAATCTTTTTCAGGTATAAAATAGTATTACATGTGGATTAAATATTATCTATAAATAGGAAAAATATTATGTTAGTTGTCAATATTTTCTGAAATGTAAAAATTATGTATGCCCTTGAAAATAATAGTAAATTAGACTAAATAATGTACAATTGCATTCTATAATTACATAAAAACTACATAGGTACATAAATATACTCAAAATCAATTCTAAAAACAATGTATGAATACTAAAAAAAATTAGATTCTGGATATGTTTACCAACCTATATACCCGGTGTGTATATAATATTATGTACTATATACTCTTTAGTTAAGTATTCATGCAACAAAAATATGTTTTCATATAAATCCTCGCTCCAAATTGTCTATGTAAATAATTTTCTATGTATATATATATATTGTACTTAATGACCAGAATTAAAAGTGCCAAATAAATTTATAATTTTTTTTTTTTTTAATTTATAATTTCATATTGTTAGAAAAGTTAGAATTATAGGTAAAATGATTACAGTGTAATTATCATTGCATTACATATCAATATATTTACCTCAATACTGTCAATCGATTAATTGATCACCAAATTAAACTCAAATACTTTTTCTGATTTTGTAGTAGTTAGACCGTTTTGTTTGAAAAAAAACTGAGTTTTATTTATTGAAAGCAATCTTATGAGTGGTAATAGTAGTAAATGGTCATAAAATCGTTAAAAAATTATTTATACCACAGCATTTTTAGCACTATATACATGGATAATGCATTGTATTACAATGATTAGTCTATTGAAGTAAAGAAATATTTATAGTTCACATTACTCAAATAGGTATAGCATTGTATGCGATGACTGATTTTTCCACTTGGACCATAATACATTTACACACATGAATTAAAAAGATTAGACAATTTATAATTGTTTGATAATTTGTTTACAAAGTATTCAGGAAGTGCAAAATTGTATTCTACTAGCATCAACAAGCATCAAATTCTTATGCTTTCATTTAAAATTAAATTTCAATAATTAATAAAAAAGTATTAAAATAAATTACAATCAATATTTATATAGTATCGAATATTAAATTTTATTAATATTTACACATAAATATTAGACCAGTGTAAGTGTGTTATGAGGAATATTGTTGATGATAATCTACAATGTTAGAGTTTAAACAAATTCGGTATGGCAGTTGAAATGTCAAATATTTTTAATTTATGTGATTTAAATTAAAATTTAAATTATGATTTAAAAAAATGTAAATATCTATGCTTTTTAACAAAAATATAAAGTCTCAATAAATAAAAATGCACGAATACATGGAGTAAAATTGTGGATAGGTCAATTTTCATTTCACACTACAACAACTTTTCTTCTGTCATTTCGAACTTTTTACACATCATAAATATATATTTTACTTGAGTCATATTCCGGAATTCACATATTTGGAAAATCTCCTGAGAATTGTAGTAAAAATTGTGAAATTTACAATAAACTAAATTTATTTGTATGACCGGTTCAGTTAATCTTGAGGTCACAGGTCTTTGTAAATCAGAGACACATTTATGATTTTGGCATGGACATTTTAATTTAAAAATATGAATGATACAGTTTATAATGTATATAAGATTTTTAAATGATCATGAATATTTTTTGAATGTTAAGATTTTTACCGGAAATTCTAATACACACACAGGTTTTTAACTACAGATAATATTTTTTCAAACATATGTTGACTAGTTGCTCTTCAGACTTAACATTTTATAGAATAAAAAAGATTTTTGACCTTAACATTTGTGTTATTTCTTACTTATAATTAGAGTTTGGATTCTGTATTCATTTGCTTTTTTTCTTTTGGTCTTACTATATGTTACTTTAACTGTAAATTTGATTTATATCACTTAGAATAAAGTATAATTTGTTAGGATTTGTTTTCTATAAGTTTTTTATTGTATTTGATAATGTTTTTTCTAAATTAATTCGAAATGAAAGTATTTGAAAGGTTACTATTATTTCTACAATATAATGTGATTCAAGGATATAGCTTGTATTACCTCGTGATGTTTCATTTTGTGAGTTTAATTTTTTTTAATTATTAATACTTTATTACAATTTAGAATATTCAACTACTAAGTAACTTTATCCATATATTATATTTATCAAAATAAAACAAAAAATACTATAGTTAATTTTTTTTGGCTTTTTATTTATTTTTAGGGAATTTTCTCGCTTTATTTCAATCCCTTTTTTATAGTTTAATAGAGCTACAAAATCTAAAATCTTCTGTAAAGTACTTGAGAAATTTATTATTTTAATCTCTCAAGATACTCATAAGTAAGTTTTGTAAAAAAAATTTACAAATAGTGATGGGAACCTATGTGTTGGAGAAAGAGATAAATATTCGACTTACTAAGTTCAAATGAATTCGTAATGTCTTGATCAACAGTTCACCTCATTTCTATAATATCCAAGTGCCACTTGGCACTAACAGATTTTGAAAATTTTCACTTACCGCTAAACGTTTCCACTTTGTATTTGTTTTTCCTTATATCAAAAATGTTTTATGTTTCGTAAAATGTATATATCTATCATATCAAAGATACATATCTTAAATACAAGTTACATATAGAATATGAAGCATTTTATAAGGTATTACATATAACTCTTGATTATAAAAGCATAATAATTCAATGCATAAAAGTAAAATTAAATATGTTCAGCTATCATAATTATAATTTATTTTTTTCCATAAAGAGAGATTGCCTTTGCTGCATTCTGTCTATAAGAACTTTACGAGTATCACAAGTTGAAACACCAATATTTTATAAGTGTTTTGATTTCATATTATATGTATTTAATATATTTTAAAGGTATATTGAAAATTTTTTCCAAAACAAGTTGAGAATGGCTAGACTAGAGCTATATAAAGTTTCACAAGAGTGAGTAATGATTTAACTTTTAAAAGATTTAATGTGATTATAATATTTTTTTTTTAATTTCATTTTAAACCTCAACACCAATTAAATTTTTGGCTAAAAAGTCAACATTTTATCTTTTCATATTTATGTTTAAATTATGATTTGCACAAAACAATAAAGTTAAAATGCAAATTATTTAATATAATTTAGTTCAAACACAATGATAAATTTAAAATCTATTTGAATAGTTTAAAAGTATGATATACAGAGATTTGTCGATTATAATTAAAAACATCATTCAGTGACAACTTTAAAAATACATTTACTATATTATATCATCATCAATTATTTTGTAAGTCTAGCTTAAATATAAAAATCATTACCAGTTACAATGTCAGTATTTCTAATAATAATACATTAAATTATAATTTTAAAACAGTGTTAAGCATCAAAAAATATTGAGTTATTAATATTCAATTGATGTTCCAATTCTTTCTGCTTTTGTTGAACTTTGAAATAAACATAGCGCTTAACAGCTTCTTCAGTCCATGGTTGATTATAAAATTCTGCTCTACGTTCTTCTTCTGGATTCCCAACTACATCAGTCATTGTCTGAAATTCAAATACACACATTTTATTTAACTTGATAATATATTTTTGTTTTAATTTTTTCAATTTTAACTGAACAAATAATTAATATTCAATCTGATTTGAGAACAGCATAAAAAATAGATTTTACGATATGTTTTAAGTTCAAAATGTTGTATCATCACAATAAAAATTATAAAATCATTATTAATTAATATTTTATCTAATTTTAACTAATCACTGAGCAACAATTTTTATTTAAAGTGACCTAGTGAAATATGACTAACTATATTTAACAAAATACTTTTTACACCCAAAATAAAAAAGGAAAGCCATATTTTTCTATTTTAAAATAACATTAATATGAATAAATCAATGGTCAGATTTTAGCTTATTGTGTTTAGTTACCATAATATTATTTTACTTAATTAGAATATCATATAGAACAAATATATTTTTCAATTTGAAAACGGTGATTTATTAATGATTTTATATTTTTATAAAATGATTCTGTTAAACCAATGGATCATTTTATTTTTGGTTTGTAAATTTTTTTTCAACATTTATACTCATCAAAGCAACAAAGTTAAGTCATTAAACCAGATTTTGAACTACCTATAAATCCAAAAGCCTTTGTTCAATACCTTTAAATCGTTAGATTGTGAAATTATCCATTCATAAATAAACCGCTGAGGATCTGTAGCAAAACTCAAAAATAATTCTCTGTTCACCTTCATCTGGTTTAATGATTCAATTGTTTCACGGATTTTGTTGTCCAGGCTCTAAATAAAAATTATAATAATTATTGAATAGAAATCAATTAATATGCACAATATATAGAATACAATCACCTGTAATTCTTGCTGGCTAACATTAGATAACAAAAACTTGTTCATTTGCTCTTTCAATGTATCATCTACTTCAACATCAATATCAAAGTAAACAGTTTGTTTTTGTTCAGCACTTCTGCCCTCAACACTTGAAATATAAATGATACGAATACATATTTTTACATAGTCATATAACATAACATTACATAGGTACCTAAAATTATTGAAATTCTATACCTTATCAAATAGTTGATTACAATTGGATCAGGTGGAAAAAGTAAATTATTCAGTTTCTGTGGAACTTCAACAAATTTCATACGAGAACAATTAAAAATTTGCTCCAAATATTTGTCACAATTAATATATTCTTTTTCTTGTGAATCCTACAAGCAATATCAATTCATCAAATACCTGCTTTTAAAATATATTTTAAAACACAACACACACACACATGATACATAGTATGCTTAAAAAATGCCCAATAGCAAAATGATTGATTTTAAAATTTAAATCAATAATTTTAAATTTTAAGCACATGAGCATACCATCTAATCTACTATCAATTGAATAATTATTAAAAAAAAAAAAAAAAAAACTGATAATGTTTGTAATGATTTAACTCTAAAGTCACACACAATTAACAAATCTACACCAAATACCTTCTGAATATTGTGTTGTCGTCAACATGTTCTACATACTCTGAGTTACACATCTCTAATGAATAATATCAGAATGTAGCTGTTAACATCATTGTTATCTTGATTAACACTTAGTATGCGTGTGTAGTAGAGACACATCAGCCAAAAAAGTTGAGCATATTTGACCAAAATATTTTAGCATTATTATTCCATCAATTGTGCATGATCTAAGATTGAAGTTTATTATCTGATTGACACAGATATACATACACAATAGACAGAGCTTTAACATTTTTTGTATAGTAATCTAATAAAGTAGATCACTGTTGTCTATTAACTTTTATAGAATTCAAAATACAAAAATTAACAATATTAGGATTTATTGAAAAATTTACAATGTACTAGTAAGTCAGTTTTAATTTACTTAATCATTTATTATTATAACACCTAAATTTAATCATTTGCTTGACTAAATTTGACTTTAAAACACTAAAATCTTAAACAAAAGCAATTAAACCAAATACCTATGTATAAACCATATACCTATTCATTATTAACCGATCAGTATGTAAGAATTCTGATAAAATAAAATAAAATTGAATAAATTCAGGTTATTTTAATTGTATTGTATGCCTACCATATAAATTATTTCAAATTTAATTACAACTTAAATCTATCAAACTATAATGTTTTTTTTTCTGAGTGAAATTATTTTAATTATTACAACACTACAACAAATTACTAAAAAAACTCTATATTGACTTTTGATTTTTAGAAATATTTTACTTAAATAATTTATGAATAATGGAAAATACTAGGTGTTGTAAATTTGGAAATACATCATTTTTAAGTTGACCTTGGCAACAGAATTCTATAGAAAATATATACAAATATTAAATATTGGTAAATATATATAAATATATATGTATATATAATACTTTACTTGTAGTTTATTAGCTTTTATAAACTGCCATAAAGCTTTAATAATAAATGGCCTGGTTTGAGTATGAACACCCAAAAGACGAGCTAAACGTTGATCCAGTTTAAATTGCAATGGTTGATAGTCAAGACACAATACAATAGTACACCACACATTTTTATTTCCAAAACGTTTAACCTGATATAATCAAATAATAATATGAAATAAAAGTAATAATTATGAGAAATTCAGGTTAATACTTGAAATCCATCAGTTTCCTGAGTAGTTGCAGAACGATTCCATTCAACCAAATGATTATCAGGTCCATATAGATTTTTATCAAATTCAATAACCAGAGATTTAAAGAAGGAAGAAAATTTTCTTTTGATCTACAATATATACATATACATATTGATGATATATATATTTTATAATATAAAATAATAATTAACAACAACAAAAATAACCTTATTTGGCTCATTTTTGGCATCTTCCAATAAGATCCCTTCAATTCTTAAATCCCAAGAAGCAGCATTTCCTTTTTCATTTTCCACAGGTTCTTTAGCTGGATAAACAGTATTTGATATAGACATGCGCAATTTACGTTTTTGTTTCATTGGACGTTTTAATGCTTCCTATAATTATAATTAAGTATGAATAAAATTATAAAAGTGTAGAAGATACAATTTGAAATTTTATTATTTTATCATTCTAAAATATATTTGGTACTTGTATGTCTAATCGTTTCTTCATAATGGACCAATCTAATTTTTTTTCAAAAGCTACAAGATCCGTATATGCTTGTGATTCTAGAACATCATCTCTTATACTCTGAGGCAGTATTTTATCAGCCAATTTTTCCTTTTTTTTACTCATGTTAACATTGTTATTTTGTACTAGTGTATTATGAAAAGAATCCCTGAAATAATATAAATATGAAGTTTCACGATTAAATTATTATATAATAAGGAAAAAGGTCAAACATTTTTGAGGTTGATTGATTTCATGATAAATATTCCCATTATACCACAATATACCTTTTTAGTTTTGTATAATTAAAAATAAAATCCAAAGCCTAAACTTAGTCTTTAACTCTTATCAACTTGAATCAATCTTTGTGGTAATTAAATGTCTCACATTTATTGAATATTTTTCATATCCATTTTACTACCACAATCTAAAAGAGTTATAATTAATAATAATAATAATAATAATAATAATCTTTATTGAAACAATAGAATTATATATACAATGATTTAACAATATAAGATTGAATATTTCAGTACCCCCTATAAGCAAAGCTTGTGCTGGGGGCACGGTTCTTATTATTTAAATTGAATACATAATGGATAAGTGTTGAATAGTAATTAATAATAATAATAATAATAATAATAATAATAATAAGTTTATTCCATCAAATACATTACAATATAATTTTTAATGCTTATATAAATTTAAATGTGATGGATCTCCTCAAAAGCCAATGGCTGTGCTAGAGGAGAGAGTTCTATAAATAATATTTTCTAATAAAATTAAATTTCAACTATAAGAATTATAAGCGAATAAATTATTTGAGAAAATATATATACTAAAATAAAGTATTAATATAATTTGTATACATTGAAAAGTTCTTAAAATTATGAATATTTAAATCATGATCATTACAGAATTTAATGAACTTATATTTAGGACATTGTTGTCCAAAAACAGTTCTAATATTTGAAATAACTACATTTGGTTTAGATTTAAGTCTAGTAGAATAATTAAGATTTGGTACAGCAATATCATCTTTAAAATTATACATTAATAAACAATTTTTTTTTAGATACAATGATTTTAGGCATAATATATTTAACTCTTTATATAATTTAGAGGTTTGAAACAAATGAGGCATATTAAAAATGAATTTTACTAGTAAATTAAGTGTTACTTCAAGGTTGTAGAGATGGGTTGCATATGTACCTCCCCAAAATGGAATACCATAAGAAATTATAGATTGTACAAGTGCAATGTATGTTAATTTTTTTAATTTATAATTTAGGATGTGTTTAAGGGATTTGAAAATGTAAAAAAATTTTTTAATTGTGTTATTAATATAATTAATATGAATATTCCATTTTAGGTTTTCGTCAATGTAAATACCCAAATATTTAATGGAACTTACTCGAGTGAAATACAGTTACAAAAATATGTTGGGTTATTATTCGTAAGGCAATTTGACGAATGAACGGTAATTTTTAAGTCTTTAGTTAACAATGTGTTTTTTATTCGGAAGTGTATAAATTTAGTTTTTTCAATGTTTATTGATAAAGAGTTATTATCCATCCAATTTTTAACGGTTGCGAAACTATTATCTGCTATTTTATATAAGTCATTAATGTTATTATTTTTTACTAGAATAACTGTGTCATCAGCAAAACAGATTAATTTTGATTGTGTACATATATTGAGGAGGCCATTAATATAAATTATGAACAATAATGGTCCGAGTACAGTACCTTGTGGTACTGAGTAGTTTATGTTAGTCAAGTCACTTAATTCATTATCAATTTTAACTCTTTGCGTTCTTCCCCTTAAGTAAGAGCTAATTAAGTTATTAGCTACACCTCGAATACCACATAAGTATAATTTGTTTAACAATATATCATGGTCAACAGAATCAAACGCTTTTTTAATGTCTAAAAATATACCAAGTACATTATGTTTATCATCAATATTTTCATAAATAAATGTAGTAGTATCATATAATGCATTATAAGTAGACATATTGTTCCTAAAGCCGAATTGCTGTTTATGAAAAAAATTGTGCTTATCTAGGAATTGTAAAATCCTTACTTTTAAACATTTTTCAAATAATTCGGATATTGTAAGAGTTAAACTTATGGGTCGATAGTTTGAACATTTATTTTTATCACCATTTTTAAATATTGGTATAACAATTGATTCTTTGAACGAATTTGGAAATTCACCCTTATTAATGCAAATATTGAATATTATAGATAGAGGTGAAGATATAGAATTAACCGTATTTTTTAAGATATTATTTGTTAAATAGTTATTACAGAAAGAATTAGATTTTTTACATTTATTTATTAAATTGACAATTTCAGATGGTTCTATTGGTCTTAAATATATTGAATTTTCAATGTGGCAGCTATTGTTAAGTTCAGTAAATGCTACTTTTTTTAAATTATTATTTTTTATGTTTTTAGATATATCAGCACCAACATTAGAGAAGACAGTATTAAACTCGCGCACAATGTCCTTTTTTTCAGTTAGTTTTGTACCATATTTGTCTTCTAAGTTAGAAATTATTATTTTATTCGATTTAGTAATATTAGCCGCTTCTTTTATTAGATTCCATACTTTTTTTGAGTCATTACCAGCTAGATTAATACATTGTTCATAATGAAGATTCCTATCTAATCTAATAATGTTATTTAAAATATTTCTATAATTAGTATATTTATGTTTAAGAGTAATATTAAACGGTTGTGTACGTAGTTTATTGTATAGTTTTTCTCTATTCCTGATTGAAGTGATAAGACCTTTTGTTATCCAATGTTTAATTTTTTAATTTTTGTTTTTAATTTTATTATTCAATAGAATATTACTGGAGGATGAAATCAATTTATTAATAGTTGAGTTAAATTCTTTGATAACAGTATTTGCATCATTAATTTCGTATAATTTATTCCAATTTTCATTTGCAATTAATTGATTAAGACAATTCCAGTTTATGTGCTTATGTTCAATATTTTGGTGGTCATTTAAAATAGGCTTACTAGACTTACAGTTTGAGTTTCTTAGGGTGATAATCGTACTAAAATGGTCGGTAATACTAGTTTTAAGAATATATGCTTTTAAGGTATCTGAATCAGTAATTTTGTTATCATTACTGAACTGATAATGAGTAATTATAACTGAGTAATTACATTAAAAACAAAACAAACAATTTGAAACAAGCATAAAACATATGAACGATATTATTAAATATTAAAAAACAAAAATAATTACTATTTAAATTATTAAATTATAAACTAGTTAAATCTAAATGTTTTACATAATTTTTAAATAATAATACATTTTTAAATTCGTTTATATTAATATTTAGTGAATGACATAGTTTCAATCCCGTATATAACACGCTATGTTGACCAAATACTTTATTAAGGTTTGGAATAAGTATATTAATATTTTGTTTATACCTTGTATTATGCTCGTGATCAAGCAATGTTATTAAATTTTTATGTTTATACAAATCAACAAGCACCGATAATTTGTAAATACATTTTAAATGTTTTACATTAATTTCTTTGTAAATTGAAGAGGTACTAGTAGTCATGGGAAGATTTAGTAAAAATTTGATAATGCAGTTAATAGTAACTATAAGTCTAGATAAAACATTATTTGCGGCTCCACCCCAAATAGAAATACCATAAGAATAAATTGATTGAACTAACGCTATAAAAATCATTCTTTTATAATAATTATTAAATATATATCTAGCTTCTTTAAAAAAGTAAAAGAATTTACGTAAAGTATTATTAATATAATTAATATAACTTTCCCATTTTAATCTATAGTCAACAATTATCCCAAGATATTTTATTTCATTAACTTTTTCAAGTACAATACATTTAGAATTACAAGTTGAACTAATATTATAATTACATTTTAACGAATGAACAATCAGATTATTTTTTAACAAGCTATTTGAAGCTTTTTGTTCAAAACAAATATATTTAGATTTAATCAGATTTAATTTTAATTTATTTTTACAAAACCAAGTATAAATAGTATTTAATAATTTATTGGCTTCGGCATATAGTATATCAACTGTTGGTTCGGATAATAAGATAGCTGTATCGTCAGCAAAGCTTAGTATTTCAGAACTTGAATTAGTTTTTATTTTTAATAGATCATTTATGAAAATAATAAACAATAAGGGACCTAAAACAGTGCCTTGTGGTACACTACAAGATACATTAAGCGATTCACTAGAAAAGTCGTCACATTTAATACTTTGTGTTCTATCACTTAAAAAAGATCTGAAGAGATTATTTGGAGTTCCTCGTATTCCAGATTTTTCTAATTTCCTTAATAATAATTCATGGTTACCCATTACTTTAAAATTATTATCTATATTTTTTCTAATAAAGTTATCAACCCGAAAAAGAGCGTTATTAGTAGACAAACCACTTCTAAAGCCAAATTGTGAAACTGAAAAAAAATTTTTTTTTTCAAGGTAATCAAGTACCCTGATTTTGATACACTTTTCAAAAATGTTTGACAAAGTTAATGATAATGATATGGGATGATAATTTCCACATGATAATTTATCTCCTGTTTTGTATAATGGTATGACTATACATTTTTTTAAAGTAGTAGGATATTTACCCGTTGCTAATGAATGATTAAAAATAATGGATAGAGGTAAAGCAATAGAATTTGAGATATTTTTGAGTATATAATTTGTCAGATTATTTTCAAAATACGAATTATGATTTTTAATTTTACCAATAAGTTTTATAATTTTATCCTTGTCAATTTTTTTTAGAAATAAACTGTCATTAGTATCCGTTTTATTTTGAGGTGGTAAGTTATCTGTATTTATATTTTCTATGTCTAAGTTTTTACCTACATTAACGAAAAAATCATTAAATTCATTACAGATATCGATTTTAGACTCTGTAACAATACCAGCTTTATTTCTTATCTTATTAATACTATTGGCAATTTGGCTCGGTTTACCAGTGACTTCATTTATTATATTCCAAACTAATTTAGTATCAGATTGAGCGTGCTGTAATCTATTTTGATAATATAATTGTTTAGATAGACGAACAAGTTTATTTAATATGTTTCTATACAATTTGTAGAATTGCTTTAGTTTAATGTCAAAAGGTCTAGATCTCAATTTAGTATATAATTTTTCTCTAAATCTAATAGAAGTTACAATACCAGTAGTAATCCAATCCTTAAGTTTTTGCATTTTTTTAGATTTATTAATTTTATATTTAAAAATAGTTGAATAATTTATAAACTCTTTTATTTTCGGGTTAAAGATTTCTATCATATCATCTACATTAACATAATTATTATATCTAATTAACATAAGTATGGATCATTAGAAAACTCAGCTTTTTTTTTAAAGGATACTTTATTTTATTTTTCTGAAGACATTATTTCACTAAATGTTATCTTATTATGCATTATTATGTTATTTAAATTATATTAATAATTTTTAACGCTTCAATTAATAAATAAAATAAAACTTAAGTACAGAATTTTTTCTTTGTTATAGGTATAATGGTTGTTAGTGGTTAAGTAATTTTAATATTTAAGTCTTTTGGGAATTTTAATTCCTTAAAAGCAACTATAGTAAATAATTTTTATGGTATATAATAATGAGTGATTGTGTACATTTTTCTACTGGGGAAGATAATTCAAAAAAATTAATGACAATTTTTTTATAGAGATAAAAATAAAAATGTTAATTGTATGGTATTATGAATTTATCAAAAAATATATACTATTTTATCACGATATACAGAAGTTACTTAGAACCGATACTTAACATTCAACACACACATTGAACATGTTGGAACTGCAGAGTGTTGATAGTACCCAAATACCTACACAAAGATTGATTGTGTATTGTAAATAGTAAAGTATAGATAAAATGATATCAATCTATCAACTAACATTATCGGGTAGTAACTGGCAATCTATTGCCAAGTGAGCACATCAAGCTCAATAAGAAATTAAAAGAAATCAATTTATTGATGTGATCATGGTAGACAAAAGAATGGGCAAACAGAATGAAAAAACCAAAGAGACAACTTCCCCATATTGTCTCCTTTCTTTTGAGTTGCTCATAAGGGCAAATTTCGAAAATCTAATCTCATACTTTATTTGACTTATTTTTTAAATCTCATACTCTGAGTCAAATTTCCTAAAAAAATTTAATAAGAAATAATGAGCAACTACATTTTATAAGTATATCATATACAGAGCCGGATTAAGGGTCAGAGTCGCCCTGGAGCAATATATAACAATTGATAGGAAATTTCTTATCGACAACCCGTTAAAAACTCAAAGCAGTATAATATGTATTTCATGTAATATTGTAACAATAAAAAAATAAAAAAATACATTCGGTACCTTATATTATTACGTAAATAACTACTACAAGTTTAAAACCTTAAATTTTTTATATTTTATTTATACATATACGATAGGCACAGGTACCTATGTATATTTCAACAGAAATAAGATGATAAAAAGCGTAGTCAACGACGCGGCACAGTGAATCGATTAGACAAAACTACACTAGTCGTTTATTTCTAACAGAATTTTACAGAATCGTATGTAAACTGTGAATCTACAAACTGTATGTAATTAATACCACTATATTCATGGTCATACTATGCCGCCAGTCCATCGTTATAACATGGTAGATACACTATTCAGTGCTATAGCTTATGATTTTATATTTGAAAAATTAGAAAATATATTATTATAATAAAATTATGTAATTTTTCAATAGCCAACCTTGTATTGCTCGAATTTGAGCATATATACATTTGAATAATTAAACGTACACACGATATTTAGTATTTTTATAACAAAAGTTATATGCCACCCCCAAAAATTTGCCACCCTGGAGCAAAAGCTCCTTTTGCACCTATATTAATCCGGCTCTGATCATATACTTAGAATAATTTTGGTTACTTATAATTGTTTTATATTTAATTTACATTGTTTTCAATACACACCTCTTGGCATAAGGAGGTAGACTTTGGTCATCTGCAGGTCGCTTGACAAGTGGTGTTAGTAGATTTGGTAAGATTGGTCCGGTGACAAGTTTCATAGGACTTGATCCCTTGTCGGGTTGCGCAGGTGGCCCCATTACAACATTAGGATGTACATGTTGAGGCATTTGACCACTTTGCTGGTACACACCGGGACTTTCCTGCATCTGCAATAAACAAACAAAAATTATCTAAATATCAATGTTTTATTTAAATAAATAAAGGTACTTACAGGATTAGCTGGGTTTGGGTACTGACTGAATCTCTTTTGAACGTTTGTATCGGTAGAGGTAGACGGATAGCTTGACATTTTGTAAGTGAAGTCAAACCATTCAAATCAATAATCAATAATTAAAATAATAAATGTAATTACTAAAAATGTTATTAGGCAACACAAAAAATAGAATAACATAAAATCAAACTAAGCAAATCACGTGTTCGGATCACGAAGATCGGTAAACAAAGTACAAACTACAAAGTATGATATCCTAAATGACTCATCACAATAACAGGTGACCAGGTAAAGTAGGTACCTACCTTGGTATCAAGGCTATAAAGCCATGCTTGGTATCATCCACAATGTAGAGAAGATTATCATCACAAGTATTATGCTATCACAGAACAATATTGATGCATAAATGCATAATCCCTATTCCCTAAAGATCTACAGAAGTACAGAGTACAGACTACAACACGGTTATGATATAAATTGAATCACACAGTTCAATTTCGTTTTTAAAAATATATATAAACCTAATTAAAACATTATGTATGCTCCGTATTCATTCATGTGTATATTTTGATATTAAAGATATTGTAGAAGAACAAAATGAAAAATTATTATTTTTTGTAGGGCTTCTAACTAAAAAGAAAGCCAATTACCTAATTGATATTAAATCTAGTAGAAATTTGCTTCAGTTGAGTTGACAAGTCTCATTTCAAATTTTAATGAATGAAAACTGATATTTTGTACTGGAATATTTCATTAATAAGTCTATGGAAGAATTAAAAACATTTTGAGGAGTTAATGTCGACATAAATATTTATAAAACATTGAATATTGTAATTTTGATGGAAAATGTAAAGGTTTCCTCTTTCGATTGAAGGCAACATCAATTTCTTTAATTAGTTGTCATGATCATATAGCTCATGTCAAATTTTTTTAAGATTTGAAAATTATTTTTACAACTAGGTACCTAGGTACCCTAATCTGAATATATGTTTGATTTTCAAAGAATTCAAAATTCATTACTTTCTTTCAAAAACATTCCATTTTAGAAATAGTTTTATTCTCGACATAATATTTTGATAAAAAATGCAGAAAATGTTGATGTTATGTAAAATTCAAATTCAATTTTTAAATATCTATAAACTATAAATAATTTTTTCCTTATTTGATTTTCATCTAATAGCATTATATATTGTAAATATTTACCAAAATCAAATGCTTCCTTAATGAAGCTTCCGTGATCATTTTTAATACTAATTTATTTTGAGTTTTCAAGTATAGCTGTTAACATATACAAAAGTATATATAATACATTGTATTCTATTATGGACCTTTTATTTTTTAATCATCATTCATAATTTTTGTTTTATTTTTTGCAGATTTTGGAGTAAGAATTTATTGACTGAACCACATGACCTAATACAACATGTATGCTAAAATAGAAATTGAATCATATTAGTTGCACAGAATTAGAAATGTAGCTTTCTTTATTTGGTTGCCGTATTCATTTTCCACATGTAAGATTTTTAAGTTTTGATACGTATTTTTACAACTACTTTAATCTGAATATTTGTTTGACTTCCAAGGAATTCAATCATCATTACTTTATTTAAAAAACATTCCATTTGAAAAACAGTTTTATTCTAGACATCATATATTGATGAAAAATGCAGGAAATGATGTTATGTAAAATTCAAATTCAATTTATAAATATCTATATAATATATATGATTTTTTCCTTATTTAATTTTCATCTAATAGAATTATACGAGTATATTGTAAATATTTATCGAAATGAAATGCTTCCTCAATGATCATTTTTTAATCTGAATTTATTTTGAGTTTTCAAGTATAACTGTCAGAAGAAATTATGTATAATACATTGCATTCTATAATGGACCTGTTCATTTTTAATCAACATTCAAAATTTCTTTTTTTTTTTTTTTGCAGATTTTGGAGTAAGAGTTTTTTGACAGAACAACATGACCTGTTACAATATGTATGGTGAAAATTGAAATTGTAAATTGAAAATTGGAATCTTATAAAATAATTTGATATATTATCAAACTTATTATATTTTAAGATATGCTCCTCCAACACAAGCTTTGCTTATCGGGCGTGCTGCAATATTGTAAAAAAATATTAATTTTCATCGTTTTTCTTAAATATTTTTTGATGTTGTCACACATTTTTGTTATTAAAATAATATGTTTATTGTTGTTTTATAATAAAACTACCGATTACAATAATTCACTTTTATCTTAATAAAATATTTAATTATTTTATTTTTTTTTGATTTTTGAATTTTTGTATTGTTTAAATTTTTATTTTATTTAGAAGTGAAGTTAATTACTATGAACCAGTCAATGATGTCAATATTCCTTGCCATATCTGACATTTTTGACAATAACTTATTATTAATCAATGAAGTAATTTTGGGTGTGGGCAGGTGGGCTAGTTGACTCTTGTCTGCTAAGAATATGCACTAAGTAGTAAGAGAAAAATGATTGCCGAAAACAAAATTTATATACGAGTACTTATACAGTAACGACAATACAACACATTATACAATGCCTAATTTTTTATATAACATTTAATAGAGACATTGAGTTTAGATTTTTTACAGGTTTCGAATATGCATTCGATAGTGTTGATCATTCGCTACTAAGCATGATTATTAAGCATGACTATTAAGCATGACTAAGCTGAAGAGCATTGGGTTTTGCGATTCATTACTGTCTTGGCTTACATCCTTTTTAACTAACAGCACCCAAATCGTCAAATTAAAAAATTATCTTTCTAAACCTTTCACCGACTGTATTCTTATTATTTATAAATGATTATAATTCGGTCATAAAACACTCAAATATTCTGTTGTTCGCTGATGATGTTAAAGCATTAAAAAAAATAATTAGATTCAATCCATTATTACATTAATTTGCAAGAAGATTTTTACAAACATCAATAATCAGTACCTATAATCGAAGCTATATTTTAATATCATCCAATGCAAAAAGTTACATTAAAATATTAAAAAACTAGTATTAATTATTATGGTTATAAGCTAAATAATGCTTCTATAGAATCAGTTAATTTATTCGTTGTCTTTGGTATTACTTTTGACTCTAAACTGTGTTTCAACAGTCTTGTTGAAAAATAACAAATGAAGTAGGTATTCTTAAATCGAAGGGGCCAGTGCAACAACCTGAAATATCCACTTTTGAAAAATGTTCAGGAGAAGAAAAAATTGTTTAAAAATCATGAATATTCGTCGTACATAATATGTTTATATTGAAACATGATACATCACACTTTATAACTCGACAATATGAATTCAAATTACAGTTGTTATAGCACAGACCATATTATGAATATTAAAAAAAGAAAATTTATGGACTTACCGTCTTACCTTGTTTCTTGCTCATAGCTTTTTTTTTTATAATTTTCAGTCAAAGAATATAATCATTTATATTTGTGATGACATGTATATTTATTTTGAAAATATCTACCCTTGCTCCTTATATCTTAATAATATATGTTCAAATATTACTTTTGAATCATCTCAAAGCTTAGGTATTCAATAGACATACTAATATTATATAGTTAAAAATAATACCGTTAATATAGGATTCAATGTCATAAATAAAGCTTGATTTATTTGAAAATTATTTTTGAATAATAATATAATATTTATTACTGAAAACAATAAATAAATGTAACATCCCTATCAAATAAAACAAAATATTACACAGGTAAAAAGAAAAATATAACAAAACCTACCTCGGCTAATGACAAAGTTATCAAGAAATCAGATTAAAAAATAATAATGATATGTTTTATATAAATAAGCCGTCTTCTTAATTTTATTATGAATAATACTAACTATTGTATTAATATGAGTGTGAGTTATTAAGTTATTGACAAGTTTTATTAAATCACTCAGTTAATATAAAGAGTAAAAAAAATTGAATAACCTACTTTGGCTGATACTTAAAGTTATAACATACCTAGTTAATATTTAAAAAAAAAAAAAAATAATAATAAGCATATAAATATTATTGGTCAATGTTTTATAAATAATAATTGAAAAAAACTATGAATTAATCAGTGCTATCAATATAATGAATTTCAGTGTAAAAATCATGAATCAGATTGGTTGTAAAGAAGTAAAAATGTAGCTTTCTTTAAATGGTTGCTGTATTCATTTTCCACATGTAATATTTTTAAGATTTGATAATTATTTTTACCAATATTTGAATCTTTAAATATGTTTGATTTTCAAGGATTTCAAACATTCATTACTTTCTTTCATAAAAATTCCGTTTATAAAGAAATAGTTTTATTCTAGACATCATATATTGATGAAAATGCAGGAAATGATTATGTTATGTAAAATTCAAATTCAATTTATAAATATCTATATAGTATACATGATTTTTTCCTTATTTAATTTGCATCTAATAGCATTAAACGAGTATATTGTAAATATTTATCAAAATCAAATGTTTCCTTAATGACCATTTTATTATTTTTCTATTATCTTATTAAACATTTTTAATCTTAATTTAATTTGAGTTTTCAAGTATAACTGTCAGTAGAAATTATATATAATCCATCATATTCTATTATGGACCTGTTCATTTTTAATCATTATTCATTATTACTTTTTTTTTTTTTTTTTGCAGATTTTGGAGTAAGATTTTTTTTGACAGAACAACATGACCTAATATAATATGTATAGTGAAATTTGAAATTGAATCAGATTAGTTGCAAAAAATGAGAAATGTATCGTTCTTTAATTATTTGCTTTGTTCGTTTTCCACATGTAATATTTTTAAGTTTGGATAATTATTTTTACAACTACTTTAATCTGAATATTTGTTTGATTTGCAAGGAATTCAAACATCATTACTTTCTTTCAAAAAAATTTCAGTTTAGAAATTTTTTTCTTCTAGACATCATATTTTGATGAAAAAAGCAGGAAATGTTGATGTTATGTAAAATTCAAATTCAATTCATAAATATCTATATAGTATATATGATTCTGTCCTTATTTAATTTTCATCTAGTAGCATTATATATCGTAAATATTTATCAAAGTCAAATGCTTCCTAAATCATTATTTTAAATCTTTTACATTTTGCATTTGTGAGATCATAATTTGAATATTTCCTCTTATTTGGTACTTGGATAAAATTTGTACTACTCAAAATCTCGAAGCAGTCTAATTCGTAATCTCTCTTTCGAATTCAAAGTAGTACATCAACGGCATACTGAATACAATGGTTTATTAAGTTCCTTTAATCTAGAACCATTAAATAAAAGAAGAGATTATGCTTCACTTATCATTTTTACAAAAATTATTTCATTAGATTGTCCATATTTGTTGGAACAGTTAAAATTTCGAATTAATAATAAATCTAATAGAAATAAAAATTGTTTTTTAATTAATAATATTTCAAAAAATGATTTACGTTCTTCACCTGCCAATCTACTAATGACCATAGGAAACACTACAGAAGTCAATTTATTTTAGTTGTTTATAAATTAGGGTTTAAAATTATGTTACTAAACGTTTATAATATGTTTATATTAACTGTTATACTTAGAAAAATTTTAATATCATTCACTAGCTTTAGATTTTAATGT
This sequence comes from Therioaphis trifolii, assembly GCA_027580255.1. NCBI lineage: Eukaryota > Metazoa > Arthropoda > Insecta > Hemiptera > Aphididae > Therioaphis > Therioaphis trifolii. Next base: position 41,760,781 of record CM050405.1, read on the forward strand.
AAATCTTACACAATGTATTTATAAAAAGATTATTTTGTAAATTGTTTTTTTCATAAAAAAAGAGAAATTATTATTATTGTTATTGTAGATAATTACAGTTTCGATAAGAAAATAGGTATGTATAGATTAGACCATGTTCCTTATAGTCGACGGTTTGTCATCAATAAACCAAGTTTAATTTCCTGAAATGAATAGTTTCGTCCAGGACTCTGTCAATTGATGCCCATTAAGTGGTTGTCCTTTTTATGTGATGTGTCTGTTAAGCAGATTCTACAGTACCTATATATATATATTTTTTTTTTTTTTTGTTCATGGAACTATGTAATTTTCATTCAGAAATGTTTTTATTCAACAAATTAGTTTTGTATATTACATTGTTCTTTTGTTCTATGACACATTTTGAAATTCTTAAATATAGTATTGCCAATAAATACACGCGTTATACTCATGTTTTTTTATGTATGAGTGTTATTTTTTTTTCAACCTTAATAATATCTTCAATTCATGAAATCAGTGTATGACATAACATTATCTCAAAACCCTTGATGGGCTTAATTTAAAAATTTTTGATTTTGAGTTGAAAATAATTGAAGGAGTGAAAACTATGTGTTGGTTATTATTATTATTATTTACTTTTTCTTTTCAGCAGTAATTAAAGTTATTTGCACGAGTGCATAGATCAGAAACTACATCCAGTTAATATTGTAAAGAACCATTGATTTTTTCTATTATCAATTGTTTTTACCATTTTTAAGGAAAAATCAGGTAAAAATTGAAAAAATAAAACAAATAAATTTACTGCTTAGAAACAAAATTCAACCCTTGATATAAATTGTATTAGACTCAAAAAATACTAGATCACTTAGGACACGAGCACAGATCTCACAAGTTCACAAGAACAGCCATTAAAAATAAAAAATTGGTCAATATTTGTCATCGATTTATAATACATTGTATAACATGGGAGATACACTGTTAATATCAATTGAAGTGTTCTTTTGATTGACATAATTAAGTATTCACACTTCAAACTTAAATAAAGTTAGTTACTGTAAAGCCCGTGCTAATAATTATTATCACCAAATATTCATTTTCGAGTAAAGATATTTGTGTATATTTTTACTTTATAGAGGTGCAATACTAATAAATATATAAAAAAAAACAAAATGTAAAAACGCTAATTGAAAAAAAATCAATTTATTTATGTAATTTAATTATTATTTCATAGTCACTAGAAATATTCCAGTAGTCGAATACAATAAGTCATAAAATTTCTTAAAGATAGGCAATGTCTGTCATGGTTTCTATTTATTTATATGCAAACAATAATAAACAAATATAGAAAAAAATCAATTCATATTTTTTGTAAAAATTACTCAAAATTCAAATGTATTCATTGGGTCTCTTTCATACCCAAAATCAAACTGTTGAAGTCCTTGTTCGTTTTGTTGTACAGATGGTGCCACACTTGGTTCATCTTCATCAGGACAAAAATAACGGTCAATAATTTTCACAGTTGCCTGATATATTTCTTCGTTATTATGTGACTGCAAGAGCTCTATTTTTTCCAATCCATAGCATTCCTCTAGTTGCATACCATACTGATTAACACTATTAGTTTGTTTAGCTAACTTTTCACCTTGTTCAAGGATATTTTCTAGACTATTTAAAGCCACCAGAGTTATTTTCGTATCTAATAGACCCAGGATATCACACAATGTAGGAATATATTGCTAAACGAACACATAATAATATTAACTAAGAGTAAAAGATTTTAAAGTTAATAGAATACAAAGTTTCGGTATGAGTACATACTTGCTCGACTAAATGTTTGATAACATCTGGTGATCCTCCTGATGTGGCATTTGCTATTGCCCATATTGCTTCTTTTTGTATCTTGAACTCTGCTGTTCCAATAATATCTATGAGTTTTGGAAATATATTTGCTTGTAAAACAGCCTGCAAAGAACCAAGACAATATTTATATTACGAATATAATATAAAATAATTACAAATAATAGTTATTAGTAATCAGCCATTATAAACAAATCTCTCACCTGTACTTGATTCTGATTTCCTGCAGTTATATTAGAAATTGTCCAACAAGCTTCTTTAAGAATGTTATCTTTACGTGATCCCAACAGCGTAACCAAACATGGCAAAACTGAACAGTTTAGAACAACTTGTGTTTGAACATCATCACCAGTCACTATATTACCAACAGCTCGTAATGCAGCAGCAACAACTTTAATTTCAGTATGCCTTAAACAGAAATAAAATTGTTAAGAAGTTTACTTTTGTTAAACTGAAAACAAATGTTTATCACTCACATAAGTAATCTCACTAATGTTGGACAAACTCCGGCTTCAATAACTGCTTGAATTTTTTCATTTTGACCATCAGATAAATAAGAAAGAGCCCAGCAAGTATCTGCCAAAACATCAGCATCACGGTGGTTCAACAATGTCGCTAAAACTGGTAAAGAAAGAGCCACCTTACTGAAATCAGGGTGTGGATTTTTTCCACGACACAAGTTAGATAAAACCCAAACGGCATTTCGAATCATAGATAATTTTGAGGAATTCGCTAAGAGTCTGAAAGGAAAACAAACATTTAGAAAATAAAATAAACACTATTAACTTAACACCAATAACTATTTAACTAATTAAATAGTAGTTCGATAAAGTGAAATTTGATATCTTATAATAACATGATTTTAATAATATATAGAAAATCACGATGCAATATAACCGATAACCACATAATTACACTCATCTTAAAACAAAATAGAAGATTATTTACCCCACCAGTGACTAACAAATTATTCATACATAAGACTGCAAAATAAAACTTAATTTTACAGAATAAAAAATTAATAAGTTTGTAATTGAATAATGTATGCATTATCTCGAGATAAATTTATTCATCATCAATAGTGGAAGGTCATGATTCTCAAAAATATTTAGTGTAACAGAAAATGCTGTTGTTTGTTATAAGGAAGTTTCCCTGAATAAATATAATACACCCATTTTGGTACTTATAATTCTGAATTTAATTATTTTTCATAGTCTTAATTCAAACAAACAATTTAGAAATTATTTTATGTTTACAACTAAATAGTTATCATATTATTTTCATTATTTGATAAAACATCAATTTCTTTTTAGTTTTTTAGTTGATGCAAGTTTTAATACATTTGATAATTTGTCAAAAGTAGTCTTAAAAATTATATGAGAATATTAAATAAAAATATAGGCTTAAATGTATTTTGAGAATTCACTTTTATGTAAAAAAATTACTTCAATAATGGCATCATGATTCCCGAGCCCAAAACATAATCACGATACTTTGGAGATTCACCAGCAATATTTCCCAAAGCCCAAATTGCTTGTTCTTGTACATCATCATATGGAGATTGTAATAACCACATAAATACCGGTACAGCATTGGCTTGCACTACTGAATGTGTCTGTTCTGGTGTTCCAGAAGCAATATTAGTCAATGCCCATGCTGCTTCAAACTAATAAAATTGATGGTAAATAGCTTTAAATTTTTTACAAACTAAATTTAATAATTAATATACCTGTACTTGTCTATTGGTTGTACTTAGCATAACTTCAACAAGCCGTGGAACTAGACCGGCATTAATGACAGCATTAATAGGAGGATTCGGTTCAGTTGATAAAAATGTCCTGATTTTATGTGTCGCTTGTAATTGATCTTCTGTTTTTGAGCTGAACAAATATTTGACAAGTTCTTCACAACTGTCTGACCACTCAGACAAAGGATCTGGATTACGTACCTATGAAATGTACTTAAATGATTAGGTATCCTGTATCTCATTGTATGATTAGAAATTTAAACAATACATTAATTAAATGATTCCAAAAAGATGGAAAATCATATCTACATCATTAATACTATATTAGAGCAAAACCTAGTACCTAGCACCTAGATATATTAAAATAAAGTTACTTAACATTAACAAATTGTTATCAATAGATATAAACACGGGGTCGATAAATGATTTTCAGTCATTGTTATTAATATAATCAGGTTATATTGTAAATTTATGTATGTAGGTATGTATTAAATAAATGAAACAGATAACAAAGGATTTGTACATGATAAATTTAATATTTCTGTATTATACACAGATATGTATAATAAAAAAGATTGCTAACTGCTGTGTTCTAAAAGCGTGTGTAGTTGAAGTAGATGGCAACCATTTAATTTGAGGCTTACGGGTTTTATCATGATTCATGATATTACTGTGATGAGGAAACTGATAAAAACAAAATAAATTACTGATACTAAATATTGTAAATAATAAATACAATTATATTATAGAATAAGTAAATAAACAAAATAAAAATTACTAATTTTTATTACACGTTATTAATTTTTACAAGTTACAAAATAAAATAGTTTTACTGCGTTTCTGTCGTTTATTAACATTTTGTATAATTGATGTTGTCATTATTTTACTGTAAGAGTATAGTCTCACATAAAGATAAATTCTAGTTATTTTATTTATAGTATCAATTTTGTGAGGTCTTTCTAATATATCTATCGAGTTCCAGCAAGTATCACATTCTGGAAATAAGGTGGCGTTAGTTGCCAAACAATTTTGGACACTTATCATAATCTTTAAATCCATATTTTTTACAAACAACAGTTTTTTATCAACTATGATGGTTTTAAATAATGTTTCTGTTAATTTTATAATTTTATACACCCCTTCAGAAGCATAATTCAAACCACCTCTTTTTTTCATTATTGTGAAGTTTTTTGGTGTTTTATTTATATGATACCTATGACAATTGTCAGTGTATGATTCTGTAATAGCTTCAATACGACTATTACATTTTTAAGTTCTGATTAGTTTTTTAACAATATATCCACAATATATTTTCAGTGATGCTATTAAAAGCTAAGTTATTATACTGTTCAGCCAACAAAGAAATATCAAGATCATTTTCTAAATTTTGTTCTGGTGCTTTATACTTCCATTTAATTGAAAAAAGAGAATCTTCACGAGGTGACATTAGTGTACAATTCTCTGAGCTTAGACTTATTGAATTGTGTAACAAAGTACTTTTTAGTGCATGTTTAAATTGTAAACAGGTAGAATTATTATTATAACCCAATCTCAGGGTTGCCACTAGAGTTTAAAATTGGAAATAGTTGAAAAAGTGACTAGAAAATAACAAGAAAGGGACCAATATTTTTAATTAAAATTATTTATTATTTATTATTATTTTAGATTATTAAATAAGTATTTAATTTTGGATATCATTCATTAGATGATGAAAATAATAAAATACGTAAAACCACATTATTATTCAACTGAAATATTTTTAATTTATTTTTAAATAGTAATAGTATACATTACAAACAAATAACATATTTTTTCATATTATTATTAACAAATTAAGGTTTTTCTAAGTAACAGCCTTATTTTAATTATCGCATCATTTACTAATAGGAACAAATAGTAATTTAAATTTGGTTTGTTATAAATTTAAGCTTAACCAAATTAGTACAATAAAATATATAATTATATTATAACGTTATACGTTATATACGTATTATATGACTTATTTAATTTATCAATATCATGATTTTATACGTACATTTATATAATTACTAGGATTTTAAGAAAACTGTAAATCATATTTTAAAAAGTGACTTATAGTGACTTTTAGTGAAAAAAGGGGACTTTTAGAGACTTACAAAAAAAAAGTGACTTTTAGTTAAAAAAGTGACTAAGTGGCAGCCCTGCAATCTACCTCTCAAAAATCCAAAAAAAAGTTCTATAGCATCTTGACTAAATTTGTAAGTCAGAATAAATTTTAAATTATGATTTACCAACAAATCCTTGGCTATAGCTAAAGTAGATTTGACAGATGCAGCAAAACCTAGTATAAATGTTTTTCTTTTGCTTTTCCATAAATCTTGTCCAGTAGCTGTCTTTAATGAATACAAATAGTCAATATTATTTTTCATCTGTGTTTCTAAGTATTGAATATTATGACTATAAATTGGCTGTTTAAAGCCTTTTGCAATAGGGTTTCTTGAATTTAAGACATCAAAAACCTCATCTATCACCCTGATAAATTTAATTGTCGGATCACATTTTTCAAAGTCTATTGAAGTTTCGGATAGAAATTATAGAGAATCTGCAACAGAGCTACTAAGTATTTGAACTGCCAATTTTACCTTCATACTATTGCTTTTCCAATTAATATGTGAAGAGTTAAGATTAACTCTTAATAAGATCATTAACCAATTTAAAGCCTATATTGTTTTGCAGTTCAAATAATTTATCAATGTATCTCCATTCAATAAGATTTTCGTTTTAATCTTTAAACACCCCAAGTGTTGCCAAATCATTCCTAGCTAATTTCACATTATGACATGCATCATGTGTGTAATAAACATTAGCTTTAGTTGAATTTATAGAAAAATCTGAATTAATTAAATCAGAAGTATCAAACACACAAGTCGACAACTGAGTCTAACAGATAACGGATATTGCTTAAAAATGTATATTGTATAAATAGGGACGTTGCGATACTACCGATACCAGTAAAGTATCGATACTTTTCTTTCGATACAAGTACTTTTTGTATCGATACCGTGGGTTCGATACTTTACTCATATCGATAAAAAAGTACTGGTATCGAATGAATGGTATCGAATCATTTTACCGCCATATCAGTTCAAAAGTACTTGAATAGTCGAATGTTATCGAAAAATTCTTTTCGAGTACAATGGTTTGCGCGTGGTGGCTGGTGGGTTTTTTCACACAATATGACTATAATCACAATATTTATAAGATTTTTTTATTTGTATTTTTTCTATAGGTACCTACTTTATAATAATATAACTACTATATAATAATATGACTACAATACCTACCAATAATAAATATGAGTTTTGTTTGTATTAAATGTTTTTTATTTTACTCAAATGTAGAATACATTTGAACAGGGTATAATCAGAAGTGTGTTTAACACCAGGCTTGTAAAAAATACTTTTAAATAAATATTTAAATACTAATACTAGTAGGTATTCAAATAAGAGAGTATTAAAAATACTATTATAAAAATGTATTTTACGTATACTCACAAAGTATAAATTCAATCTCATTAATAAAATTATTATTTTAAGCAATTGTATAGCCTTGAAAATAAGGTAAAAATGTATCTTTGTCCTTTGATACTTCATACAATCATACTCATGAAATTATTTAACACTGCCTAGGAAAAAGTAAGTTGTCCCTAGCGGAAAATTGTTTATAGACATCATTCATATTTCAGTATTTTGGATAGAAAAATGTCATGTTCAAGATTTAAAATTCTTTCATGTATTGAAAAATAAAGTATTAAGTATAAACAAATTATTTCATTCGAATATTCGATACATAGTCCTATAAAGTCATATCGGTCCTTCTGTTTAGGTATTTTACCCTTTTCAGTGTTTTAATTCGATTCGATACTTTTTTTTCGATACTTACTCATATCGGTCCTTTTATTTCGATATTTTACTCATATGAGTATTTTCATTCGATTCGATACCAAGTAAAAGTATCGATACTTTTCTTTCGATATCACGTCCCTATGTATAAAGCATTAAAACGTAATTATAGGGAAACGGTATTGGTGATAAAAGTTGATAAGACAAAGTCTCTATTGGCCTCGAATTAAATGGCGGATAATAACTTCTCTTTTTATCAATAGTTAGCAATCTAGTTTATTATTCATATCTGTAGTGTTATATTAATAACAATTCATGTTTTGGCAAAATGAAGAGATAACAAACGAGATAAATATAGATACGTATACAGTAGATATAAATGATATAATATACGTATAGACTATAGAGTAGATTCTCGTTGTGTCGAATCTCAAGGGGAACAGGAAAACAATTCGAAATATCGAAAACTTCGAGATATCAAGTTTTACCGAATACGCTACCAAGTGTAATGGTAGTTCCGAAGGGAATTCAATGTCGTTCCGTATAACGAAAAATTCGAGATATCGACGGTCGACATCATAAGAATCTACTGTACGCGACATATATGCCTAGATGTCAATTTATCGAATTTGAAAAGATCACGCTTACGTCGTCGTTGTTGCTTGTTTCGGTCCCGTCGATGTTGCGCCTTTTGGACAAATGAATGTCTCGTTTTTTCTTGCGCAACTGTATGCCTTCTTCTTCGCGTCTACGGCGCAATTCCTGCGAGTCGATGCCTTCGTTTTTGTACCTCACTCCGTGCATGTTGGACATGATGATTATCGGCGGTCGGTCACGCAGGCACCTGCTCGTAAAACGGACAAACGGTTACGACAAACAAACTCGGCGACACGGACGTGTCGACAATATTGTCGGTAAAGCGTGTACGGCGAAATCAACACCGCGTGGGCGTGAGGTTAGCCGCCGGCGGCGATCAACGGACTTACGGTAATGGTGGCGGGACGCGACGGCGACAAAACGTTGCAGCGGCAGTGGCGGCTCGTCGATCGGCTACGGGACCGGGAAACGGCCTGGAATCGGTCGGTCTTCGCGCGGAGAGCGACGGCTCGGTGAACGCGTGAGAAAATGGCAGCGGTGTGCGACCGAGGTTATCTCGTCCCGACGAACAAACAAACGACAAAGACCGTGTGGCGGGACGACGGACGGGAGCGGCGAGGTGCGAGGGCGCGGTTGTCGTTGGAAGAACGGTAAACAGCTGTCATCAAGGAGTACCTGGCGACGAAGAAACGCGTTTTTTTACATCGTCTTTGACCACGCCAACAGACGCGTTGTTGCGCGTTGTTGCACGACGTAACGTTCGGTCGTTCAAATTCACCCGTCACCGACGCCGCCGCCGAACTGATCCTGTTGAAGTGCCGTGGTCTCGACCATGCGCACAGCTGCGCGATGGTCCCACCCGACGAACCGGGCCGTGTATGGCGGCGTGTAATCGTGTACGCGATTTTCTAAAAATCAAAATTACCCAATACAATGGTTTATCGTTAATAATGAATTTTGAAGAATTATAACGATGAGTGATTTACAAACATAAATATTAAATTTTTTTTTCCGATTTTCATTATAAATCAAACTAATGATTTACTATAGTACCTATCTACCTCCATAAAGCAAGCTTGTGGTGGAGGTAGAGAGTTACAGTTAGTCTTATAAATTAATTAAATTAACAAAATATTATTATAACGGTAAATATTTACAAGTGGGGTTCCAGTAAAAACTCTGCCCTAAAAAATTTTCACCCCCTGGAGACTATTATATAGGGTAGAAATAGATGTATTAAGGTGGGAGAAGATATTTTCAATGATTGTTTATAAAAAAATAGTTATAAACAAAAAAAACAATTTTTTTTCAAATACAATTTCAGGTGCATACACGCAGAACATCGAGCGTGTTTGGCGTGATGCACAGTGTTTATTTCAGATCTTTCATCCCGGGGGTTTATCGTGAATATTTAAGGAGGTATGCTATATATATATATATATATATATATATATATATATATATATATATATATATATATATATATATATATATATATATATATATATATATATATATTAAGGGAAGTAAAAAATGTTCACTGAAAATATCGTTTTTAGCTCACTTTATTGGTATAGAATATAGATAGATAACTTTGGTTAATTAATAAATATATGAAAAACAAATATAACAGATATTTACTACACATACATTACTATATTATTATTAAAAATACTCCATTATGAGCTCAAGTCCAATATACATATTATGTTTATTAATATTATTGTTACTTTATTTACTTGATAAATTAAATTAAACGAATCCGGCGCTGCTTTTGACGAGCGTAGGTACTAATCAATTACCTCATTCACAGTATCTTCACCGAGTTCTGAGGGTCCTTCAGCTTTCTGTACTAATTTCCATGCAGCATTGCAAAGTTTCTTGTCCCATTCTATTTCTTATTTTGTTCATAATCCTATTCATCGTACTTACTGAAAGAGCGCTCTTCAATGGCCGTTGAAACAGGTACACACATTAAACATTCAGCCAGCTTTTTCAAATTTGCATACCCAATATTTGCTTTATAAATATATGATAGTGTTTTTTTTACGTTTTCTTCTACCAAACTATTTGCAACATACTTAAATGAATTCGGGTTTATCCAAACATTGGTTGGTTCAAGACTAGGAAAATATAAACAAATTTTCAATACATCTTCTTCATTGATTGTAATCAAAGATTCGAATGATTCAAATAAAGCACTTAATTTAATTATTTCCAGTGATTTTTCATTCAAACGTAATTGCATTTGTTTTATCGTTGTATCGACAAATTTTTTAGCTTCTTTTAGACTTTTTATTTTATTTTCATTTTCAACTATTTGTCGTGAACTATATACATATTTTTTTAATGCATTTATACATTTATTTGATGAACACTGATCCGAGATATTTTTAAGATGACCAATCGTAGAAGAAATTAAAACTGATACTGATGATAGCTGTAAATTTTCTTTTTGTAAAACTTTAATTAAATTATTTACTGCACCTAAAGCCATAGTAGTGGTTATATAGGACCACTAGAGTAATTAAAAAACTTGACAGGGTGATCTCTTGCAGAATACCTCCTGCTATGATCTGCTCCGTCACTGTGTATAATATGGTCACAGGAAAAAATAATTGATCTATAACACTCTTTGACTGCATGAATTGATCGATGATTACTTAACCAACGTGCGACAATTGTTTCTGGTATTTTCAATTTTTTTTTTCATTTATAGTTATTTGAATATCATGGGGTAATTTTTCACGTTTAACAGATTTATGAAATAAATAAATATCTTTAATAACTTGGAGGCTTCGTTTGATTGAAACATATTTATTACGAGCAGAAGTTAATGCTAGTGATAATAAATGAGCTTTACAATGAGTATATGGTATTTCTCTATGTGCTATTTCAGATGGTATTTTTCGTACTCCAGTTACTACTATTACCAGAAAAAATTACAGCACCATCAAAACCAAGACTTATTAGTGTTGAATAATTAAGTTCACTTTTTTTTAATTCTCGATCAATAGTTTCTGTAGTGGTTTGTATCAGATTTCACAAAATTGTAATACATGGTACAGATGTAATACGTTCTGCCTTACTACCCATAGGTTAGTTTTCATTATATTTAAACATTTAGTATGGTTATAAAATATAGTTAGATAAAATAACAACTTACATATTAATTATTTTACAGACCAGTTGTCGGAAGAGGCTCAAGAGGCCCGAAATAAATATTTCAGGAACATAAGACAAAATAGTACAAGGAAAATAAACAGAGTCTTGCAAAATGAGGATTTAGGTCATATGTTACTTGTACCATCAGATCCCTACATTTCAAATTTTAAAAAAAACATCTAAAATTAATTTAAAATCACTAGATGAAGATATAAGGGCACTAATAATTGTTGAGGTAGACACAAATAGTGACTGATAGTAACAGTGACGGTGACAGTGTCAATGAAGACGATTCCGAATGAAACAATAACAATTTTAAAACTAATATTATAATATGGTCTGTTTTGTAAAAATAAAAATAAACTTTCTTTCATTTAAGTACGTTTTCATCATATTTGAAATTTCGCAATAATTAAAATTAAAATGTTATAACACTAGGAACACATTTTGTAAATAAAATAATTTTGTCCGCCTAAATTTGTATTTCCGACCACTGTGCGACAGCCTTAGAATGATTTTCGGAACAAGCGTGTTTTAAGAGTTTACCAGTTTTACCAGTAGCTTTTCGATAGTTTGTAAACGGAGTACATATAAAAATACCTAGCACTTTGGTTATTATTAAGAAAATTTTCACATACCTTACAAAAAGCCCCACCTTTTTCAGCATAAAAATACAGCCAGTTTAACGATTTTTTCCCAATTTTTTTGATAAGAATAAGTTTTTAATACTTTATGAATACTTTGATCTTCGATTAATTTCGTGGGTGAAGATATAACCGGTGGATCATCAACGTCTTTTTGTTCTCGCATTGGACGCATTGGCTGTTTTTTTCGAAACATATATAATATAGGATTACTTTTGCGTTTGACATAATGGCAGTTAACTGTTCGTTTAATTACTGGCCAAAAAACACGAACGCACGACCAAACTTTTAAAATCAACCAATTACCAAACAGTTTGACATAGCACTAGTCGTAAACGCGTTAACTATTACACTGACAGGCGACAGCACATTTTAAAAATTACCCACATGGCTACATGCGATAAAGTACCAAAAACAGATTATGTTGACGTTCAATTTAATAAGATATAGATTACGATTATTATCGGTGCACAATTGTCTATTATTACCCAACAAATTATTAAATAAGTAAAATAAATTTTTATTTTCTCATAAACCGTGATAAAATAACTCGAAATCGGCCGATAACAGGTTTCACATACCTATTATTGCATCAGAATAATACGTAGTTTACATAATAATTTCGTACATTTTTTCGGGGGATAGACATTTGTCTAGGGGGGTAAGTTGAAAATTGACGTAAAAACAGTTTATTATGTATTTTAGAATCGTTTGAGAAGTGTTTATTCATATTAAATTTTCAAAAGTTTTGTCAAATATTTTAAACTTTATTAGGGATAATCTTTATAAAACATTATATAGGTACCTACCAATAATAGTCCAATATTATACAAATCCATTTAAGCGTATACGCATAAATCTGAAAATAGGCATCCGTTATCCGAGTATTAAACGTTGTATACTCTCGTATACACCACTGATTGTAGAGTATTGTACAAAATACAACGTGGTACTCAGGACAAAGATTTAACCGTATGCAATATACAGAGGACGTCGGTGGAGGATGTGGAGGCAGTTGCTCCCCATTCATAAAAACATGTTCAGCGCAACCATACGTTTACATGATATTTCATTACATATAATATAAAGGTATAAAAATATATTTTATATTTTTCTGAAATTTCCCATCTCATTCCATTTATAGTAATATACGAGCATAAATTTACGAATACACCGCTTGGATAACAATTTTTTGAGTTTCTAAAGTATTAATTTTTGCCACAAAAATATAAAAGTGTTCAAAATAACTAAGATATTGCATTTTCTTGAATCCAAAACAATTTTAAGTCTTTTAAAATAGTGTCTCTTCTAATACTCGACTAGGATTTTTCCTGTCTATGAAAATTAATAATAATTATGATATTTATCGATTTCCAACTATGGAAATATTGCAATGAATATACAATTTTCATCGACCATTTTTGGTCACATCCAAGCCAAGTTGGCTTGCGAAGTTGAGAGATCACCTTTAAAGTTTGCTATGTACAATATTATAGTATTGCATACTTACATTAACTACTGAATATATATTATAGGCAGTATTATTTATTTATTTATTTATTGCTAAACTCAACGGGCGTAAGCCCTTTACAAAATATATAATAAGATACAACAGACAAAAAGAAAAAAAAAGCGCAAAAGAAGTACATATAAAAATAATTGAAAATAAATAGTTACTTAGACTATGAAATATAATAGTGAGTAAATATAAATAATTAAAAATAATAGTGCTATAGTAGAGTTGATTCTCATAGGTATAATAAAGTTTTTGATTTAAAATGTTGACGCGATAAATTAAAAAAATCAAGTGAATGAAATATTTTATTGGCTACTCTAAGTGCTCTAGGGAGTAGGGAAAAAAGAAAAAGCTCCACTATTTGTCTTAAAATGAGGAATAATGAATAAATCTAGTTTACGTGTACTTAAAACAGGGATTCGAAAACCTATAATTTCTAGCAATTAAGTGATAATAGTTCATAAAAATTGTATGATAAATTGTCTCATGTATTAGGTACTCTATTAGTGTAGTACAATATAGCTATGTAGAATTATATATGTTTTTTTAATCATTAAAATATTGCTAGTTTAGATGTTTTTTTCTAAATTTCATAATAAATTTATATTTTTTTTTTACAGAGTTGTTCATACTTTTAGGAATATTTACATTAACAAATAAGTACCTAAAACGAGTATTTTGAACATGATTTGTTATTGTAATGGTGTTCTTGTACTTAAACATTAATGAACGAACTTTTAAGAGTATAGAGAAGTTAAAATATGTATATATTTTAATTCATTATACAGTTAATGAAATGTAAGTACAAAAACACCATTACAATAACAAATCATATTTTAGGTGCTTAACTTGTCAATATAAATATCCCTAAAAGTATGAACAACTTTGGAAAAAAATTTGTTAATTTCTTATTAAATTTAGAAAAAAACATCAAAACTAGCAATATTTTAATAATTAAAAAATATGTAATGCTACATAGCTATATTGTATACTAATAGAGTAGGTACCTTATACAAAAGACATTTTTTTTTATAAAATTTTGATCAACTATAATAACTTTATACTTCCTATAGTATATCTTCATTAGTTTATGTAGGTATGCAATATTGCAATACTATTATATTGTACATAGGCGAATTTTAAAGGTGATCTCTCAACTTCGCAATTCAAATTGGCTTGGAGGTGACGAAGAATGGTCGATAAAAATTGTGTATTCATTGCAATATTTCTATTGAGTTGGAAATCGATAAATCATAATTATTATTAATTTTCATTGATAGGAAAAATCCTAGCCGTGTACTTAAAGAGACATTATTTTAAAAGACTTAAAAATTGTTTTGGATTCAAGAAAATGCAATGTCTTAGTTATTTTGAACACCTTTATATTTTTGTGGCAAAAATTAATATTTTAGAAACTCCTATTTGATCATATCACTTAATAACTTAATGAATTTCATGTTTATAACATTATTTTTGGAGTAATGAAGAAATACTAAAGTCGATTTAATGAATGTCTCGATTATGACGAAATTCGCCGTTTTTGATCCATTTTAGACTGTTTTTCCGTTCACCTAGAAAAACTAATGAGATGAGAGTTTAATAAACCTTCAAAGTACCATCTACATCGAATTTATGATTTATTGAGTTATTGGATGAAACTTTTGGACAAAGTTAAATTGTTCATAAAGTGTCTCCAGATAAAAAAAAACCCAAAAATTAAAAAAATCATTGTTGCACCACAAGATCCTTCGCTTTACTCAGAATCTAAACTTTGTTTACAAATTTAGTTAAACATGAGACTATAGATTCTAAACAATATTATTCATTGAAAAACATGTATCTAGGAAGATGTATACTTATAATAATATACATAAAATAATTTACTTAAACAATGATTAAAAAAAATAAGGTGCAAATTTCAATTTTCTAGTGACATCACTTTCTGAGTTATGATTAAATAATTAAAATAGATTTTGTGAAAATGTTGTTTACTGAAAATGTTACAGTTTTTACTCGGTTTTTTCTCACGCATGGAAAAACTTTTGAGAGGAGAGAAAAACAAAACCCCAAAGTACCATCTACATGCGATTTTTGATCTATGGAATTGCTTGATGAAACTTTTGGACAAAGTCAATTATACAAAAAGTGTATCCAGTTAAAAAACATAAAAAATAAACATCATTGTAAATCGCTTTACTTAGAATCAAAAAAATCGGATATTTTACGTAATACGTCATTAAAACCATAACTTCAATTTTAAATGTACATAAAAAACATGTCATTGAATCAATATGAATGAAACTTGGTCTGTGAATAGGAAAAATAATGTGACAAGTCTATCGATGGAAAAACACATTTACCGGATGCGAAATAGCGTATAAAGTTTTTATTTTACGTTACACTGTTTTAGGTGAAAATAACGATTTCTGTTATTAGTACTAACTTTAAATGCGTATTAAAAAACAAATATTATTTATGATTTTGGAGATTTTAATGCTCTTGATATTCCATATAAGTAAGATAGCATCGAATTTCCAAGATTTACTGCAAAAAATTTTAATTTTTACTCAGTCTTTGATTTGACCTAAAAATTCCCGAAAAACAAGATATTTTCAATATTTTTTTGAAATTCTATATTTAACCCGAAATTGCAGGTTAAATTTAATGTGAAACTTTTGTCATGTCCGTATTATGATTGCTGCTGATATTTAGTGAAAATCTTAAGTACCGAGTAAATGAAATTTCTGATCTATGAAGTTTTTGGGCGAATTTTTTTTCACCACTTGTTCCATCAGAAAGATTGATTGTTATACATAAAACAATACACTCGTATGATCACGCATTACACGAGCTGAGCTGACGAAATGTTTTGCCGGCCAGATCGTATTGTATAAACCGAACTCTTAATTATAAGGTTATGACAATATTTAGAACGTGAATAACACTAATTTGCATATCTAATGACCTCAGAAGTAGTACGTCTTCGTGTCACCGAGTAAAACCTTATTTTTCTCATCTGGACGTTGCGCTAGCCCGGCCCATCATACGAATTTGCGAAATTCAAATTTCCATTTACGCCAATAAATAGCATGTAATTTACGTGGTTTCGCATGACCATTACCAAATTTTAATTTTAAATTTTTAAAAGATACCAATTTCGGGCTATGCTTGTGTTCGGCCATCTTTCGTTTTTAGTGTATTTGCATCAAACATTTACTAGCAATGAATTCATCAAAGTTATTAAAGTCTGAAACGGTGACACCCCCTTCTATGAAATTGCTTTTTTGTTTCAAAAACTATACTGAAATGATTGAGGACTGGTTTTTATCTAATACATTTTATTTTCAAACTAGACATTTTCTCAAGAAAAAAAAAATAAATTAACAAAAAATATTATCCCTTTTTAACGATATAAATTATATTAAACAATATATTTTGATTGGCTTTTGTTTTTGATCTATTTAAGCCTGACTTAATGAAATTGATCATATTTTCAATTATTATTATTCGATTGTCTAAGTTCGGTTAATTGTATATTCAAGTGTTGAGATTTAATTATAAAACTATTCATTTTTTTTTAATTTTTGTAAAAGTGTAACTAAAGACTTCCACCAATCATTATAATCGATTTTTATTAGGAAATCTTGTTATTTAAATATAAAATCATTAATGTAAATACAACGCAGTTGAAAAAAATAAAACTGTATTTACTATTTTTGTTTCATCTTAAAAATGATAACTTAAATTTTATAACATAAGTTTATACATGTGTATTATGTGTATTTAGCTATGCGTTGATAAATAATATATTAAGAAGGTAGGAATAATACTTTTATAACATTCATTTTCAATGTTGAGTATATATATATTTTTTATTATTCATTGGATATTACATTATAAATTCATCCGCCTTTTATTTATTAAAAGTATATGATTAAATTAACAATAATTTTAGGTAATAAGCTATATATGAAAATTTAGAAAGTATGTTAACAATTGCAGTGGAATTGTAATTTGAATACATTTTTTTCTTTTATTAAAATTTAAATATGACTGGATTTATAGATGTGTCACCTTATAAAAAAAAAAAATTTCAAATGTTTTTAATTAATAACAAAATAATACATGTTCCAACTCTACTAATTATTAAGAATTTTTGAACAACTGTTCACTATTTTTGATTTTACTTTATCCCAAAAATTGTTTCTCTCCATCCCATCACACTGATTTAAACTTGAAAAATATGATCTTTATTTACAATATGCAAATATTATTTTATATAGAAAGCTACAAGTTTAATATCGTTATTAGTATTTATGTCAAGTAGTACTTTGAATTCCACAAACCACAGTAATCTCAAAGAATAAACACTAAAAGAGAGTGTGTACCAAAACCGAATACATATTTAGAAGTTCATTTGAACGTTAACACAGACAAATTTAGAGTCACCGTTAAAATATACTTAATTTTAATAATTTAAAAGGAACAATTATTTAAAATTCGAATGACAATAATTGTATTTTATTTGTCTTTTTAATTCTTCAGACACAAACAATTTTGTGACTGACGCATTTATCCATACTTTCCTATTTGATTGTTTAACATAAATAGTAATATGTCTTACATGACATCACATTGGTAGGTTTTTTAAATAATACAATTTTAACGTGTTTTCAACGAAGGTTATATTTCACCAATTTAAATCTTAAAAGTGTGATGGAATGAAAAACAAAATATTTTGGATGAGACAAAATGAAAAGTGGCGAATTCGAGTTAAAAATTCCTATTAGGTTGGGCTGGGGTATATTTCATTTCGTTGTTAGTTTAAAACACTTGCGATTTTTTGTTTTCAAAATGAATCATCTATGAATCGAATAATGTTCAAATTTTAATTTAAAAATGTGTTCAAATGACTATTCTACTGAAATAGATAACATACTAGCATTTGATAAATTGTATTAATATAACTTGTTGTCTAAAATAAATTGTTATAGTAATCAACGACTTAATGATAAAGTAAAGGAGAGACAAATTCAAAATACAATATCTAATTAAAATCTCAACACATTATATATCAATATATAGCTGAATATACTTATAAAAAAACATATATCGTAAAATTATAATAATCGTTTCTAAGAAAATAAATACACATTCACTTTTATCAATTTGTTTTATTATTATTTTGGTATAAAAATCATTTTATAATTAAACACCATTATTACCTAATAGTATTCATAGTTTGGCGGGAGTTTTTAATTTTATTTTTATCGGAATTAAAAAAATTAATTGAATAATTACATTTACACTTACGTATAAAATTAGACAAACTCAGAAAATCGAATAAAAATACTCTAAAATAATTAATTTCACCAAATCCGACTAAATAGATCAAAATCGATAGTCAGCCAAAAATAAATTGTTTAATAAAATACATATAATGTAAGATTCATAATATTTTAAGTTCACGATTATATTTTTTATGAGAAAATCTATTCTATTCTAGATTTGAAAATGAAAACATTTTGAGAAAACACAGTGTACAATCAGTTCAGTAAAGCTTTTGCATTAAAAAAAGTATTTTCGTAGTAGGAGGTGTCATAATTTCACAGACAACTTCACTTTATCAAATTAATAACTAGTTAGTTTATTTTATAGAAATGCTAAAAATGAGACACAAACGAGCACGAGCATAGGTAAACGTTTTAAATATTTTAAAAATTATAAAATGAAATCCGCAGATAACAGTCATTCGTACCATAAAAATTGTGTGTTAGTTATTGGAATATTCGGAAATTAGGATTTAATAAAACGCGTATGATGGGCTGAACTGGCGCAACGTCCAGAAGAGAAAAACACGGTTTTACTCTGTAAAAAGGTGACGACCAAATTCTGAGGCCATAAGATGTGCAAATACTTGCTAATTACGTTCTGAATAATGACATAGCTATAAAATTAATTACTCGCATTTTTTTTAATAGAGTCAGACCGGAGAAACATTTCGTCAGCTCGGCTCGTGTGATTTCGATCGTAAGAATATTATGTTTTTATATATTATATATGTTACCGGCAATATGGATTATCCGGTGTTTTGCAAAATACCTAGGCATTATATGAAATGCCAAAAATCACTCGGAAACAAATATAAAACGAGCTTTGCCTAGGTATTATGTGTAATGCCAAACGTGGAGTAGGAAATTTATAAAAATAAACACAATTGAGTATCGCCTATTATCAACGACTTGTAACCGTACGTGTTCCAGTTCCTGAGGTAGATAAAGGACGTTCAGACGCACAAAGTATACTGGCAATTGTTTTAGAGGTAATAAATAAGTTTAAAAATGATGTGTTTAATATTAATAAGCATGACATTTTATTTTTTTTTAAATGAAAAGTGATGATGGTTTTTATCGATTAGGAACTCGGGATGGAGTGCTGAAGCAGTTATGCGCCAGAAGCCAGTTTACAGTATGTCAAAAAAAGCTACTATAAATTTACGAGGTTCCAACAGAGACGGAAGTGGCGTTACGTATAGTCGCAAAGGAACAGTCGATCGGAATTGGCCAAGGATTTTTTAAATGTGTTTGTTAGACCAAGTGTCAAAATGAAAAGTGCATTTGCCTTAAAAATAATGTTTTGTGTACTTCAAAATGCCATTATATTACAACAAGTTGTAATAAGTAGTTATAGTAGTTTAAGTAAAATTTGTAAATGATAGTATTTAATATAACAATAATATCAATCATATAGCAATACCTATGCATAAAAATATAATAATAAATACAAATTAAATCTGTAATATGAGTAATAATATATAATAATTATAAGAATCTTAATATAATATTATAACATATTATGATAAATTGTTTTTTACTTTGCCTAAAAAAAAATTGGTATTTTACATAACGCCTAGGAATTTTATAAAATACCTAGGTTATACATTAAATAATATTGAAAATCATCTGTTTTATTTACATTGCCTAATATGGGTCGACAGTATACATAATGCCTAGGGATTTTTCAAAATACCTTAATTATCCATATTGGCGGTGACATATATACTCATCTCATTTTTTTGAATAGAAATAGTGGTAAAAAAATTACACATTCAGAAACATCATAGATCAGAGAGGTCATCTATTTGATTCTTAAGATTTTTACTAAAAATTATCAGCGTCATATATAGACTTGATAGAAGATTTTTTTTAAATGTAACTTGTACTTATGAGCTAAATATAGATTTTTTTTAAATATTAGAAAAAATATAAATTTTTAAAAGTTTTATCCAACTAAAATTTTAAATTGTGGTATTAAATCCTGAAAATTCAATACTACCTTACTTATTTGGTATACCAAGCGCATTAAAATCTCAAGAATCTCAAGTCCGGAATTTTTTTTTAGGCATATCAAGTCCGTAAGTATATAAAACAAAAACATTGTTTTCGCGTAAAATACCGGTTATATTTTCATTAAAAACTCAATATGCGAATTTACATCATTAACCTAGTAAACATTTTTTTCGCCCATGGATTCACCATACCTACGTTTTTCTGTTGACGGCCCAAGTCGCATTAAGATCAACTCAATGAATTATTTGTTATATGCGTTTAAAGTTGGGATTAAAGCTCAAACGAAGATTAATTATAATAATGAATTATTATAATTATGAAAACGACGCGGGACATAAGAAAAATATAACCACCCGTAACGAACACCACGTAAACTCACGAGAAACAAACACCTTAAGGACCACAGCTATGGCCATAGGTCTATCAACGAGGGAATACGAATTACTTGTATAACGAGCAATACAGCAAAATCCGATTTGGCACTCGACGAAACATGTCGACTGCATGACCTGCAGTTTAAGAAATTCTTATGTCGAGGAGGTACGCGTTTTGGCTAGAATCGTGCCTTCGATTATCGGAAGGTAGGTATACAAACAGACTGAGAAAAAACTAAAATAAAAAAAGGATAGTAGACACACATTGCACGGAGTCGAGGTGAATAATTTCAGATACAAATCGAAAAACAGTTTCTCTAAAAATAACATATATGTATTACAACGATCGAGGAACATGAGAAAATTACGAAATGGATAAATCAAATAAATCATAAAAAATAGACCGCCACTGAAGCACTGCCACTTGGAAATATACGATAATGCAGTGGTCTTCAAACTTTACGATGCGACCCAGTTTACACAGCTGTTAGCCAAAAAAAAAAAAAAAGTACAAATTGCTTAATGTCGTAGTATACCATTGATAAGAAGTGCTTTTAAACTGCATAAATACAAATTTATATTTTTCTAGGTACTAATTAATTTTGTATTACTTGTAATGGTATAAAAATAATGCATGTCATGATGTAGAAAAAAAGTACATGTAATATTACAAACCAAAATTAATGCGATGTAATATGACCCTTACTGTTTGCACATCAAATTCAAAAAATCGAAAAATGTATTCAAAAAATATTTATTACGAAAAAAAACTTAGACGACACTACATTAATACAGCTAGACTGCTAGACTAAACGCAACTAACATTCAGATTTTTAATACATACATCAATATAAACTCAGAACACAACGACAACAGCAGTAATTTATAAAAATAATCTATAAACTTTAAAGATAAATCACCGGATTTTTGATCGATTAAGTCGGGCTATCGCTATACCATCACTTCATATGATTGTTATTTATATATAAGAATATATACAGAATGCTTAAATAATAATTATTAATAATAATAATAATAAATTATGTTATTTTGTACCACAAGACTAACACCAAATAATTTAGCTTATCCTTTTCGGCCCGAGCATGCAAATTATTTAACATTAGAGTTCAAATAATAATAATAAACACTAAATTAAATACTCAAATTATAATATCGACATACAAACGTTTGTTCAGAGCTGTTACCTAAATAATCAAGTCATTAATTATTCACAGACATATTTAAAATTGTATAATAATTCAGCAACAATAATTCTTTAATTAGGAACAATTTAATTGGAATATTTAATTAAATATTTAATTGCATTATTTACGCACTTAAAATAACATAATGTAGGTTGATGTGTAGGTATCTATTTAAACAATAAAGTAAGGAAAAAATATTATAATATTAATAGCTCGGTTTTATTTGACTATTCGAGTGTATAATAATGCGTATTATTTGACTCTCAAAGCCTCAATTAATAAATGATTTAAATTATAAACTATTAGTGCTGTTCGCTAAACAATTTGAATAATAACACTAATGAGGTGGAAAAGACACAATAACAAAAAAATTCATTCGACAGGCGAGATCTGTTAATGAACTTCGTACGACAGGCATAGGTATGGCACATTTATTTTAAATACTCTTACAATTATATTATTCACGAAATTACCTAGATTAGTTTATGTGTGTGTGTGTGTGTGTGTGTGCGTATGTAAATAAGACTTAAAATTACATAATTTTACCTTGATAGTGGTAGTGATGATGACTGACTTGGTATGGTGCGCGGGACGTGCTGCGATTTTGAAATGACCGATATAATCTTGATCGTTGGAGACATCGTATTAGAGACACAACTGATAAATGATTGAAAAATGAAAATAATTAATTTTTTTTTATATTTAATAATTTGTTTTATGTCATTTAGTAAGTACATATGCTATATAGTACACTGTACACACTATACTAAATACAACCAATACATTCTTCAAAAACCTACAATTTCAATTATTAATTTATTATATTATTTTCTGTTACCTACTGTTCAAGTCGTCCAGTTTAATGCCCACGTGAATTTTAACAATTTTTTCCGAAACATGTAATTTAATATAGGTACTGGGAATGATGGCACAAAAATACATTAATAGAAATCATTACATTTTGAGTTATGTCTATTTGAAATTGCCCGTTTGCGTGTTTTCATAACTCCGACCGTTGTCCAATGGTGTTGAAGAATTTGATTCGGTGTACAGGGTTCGAACCATACTCAAGTCATAGACAATAGACGATGTTGTTTGTGTTAAAATAAATCGTACAATTTCACTGTTATTCTACTATTACTATTATTCGAACAAAAGTTACAAATATACTAAAACAAAATTTGCAAATGGTGTACTACGTACGGTGATATGAATTGCTGTGGTATATTTTTGAAATTGGACGAAATTATAACTCTCAATTATAACTAAAATATCACAAACAATAAACAACTATTAGATTAGATAATTGTTATCTAAACAATAATCATTTATAATGAACAGTTCTTGTTCTTAAAATCATTAATTTAAGTATTTAAAGAAAGAGAAAATTGTATACGGGTTTTTTCATCCAAATTATCGAAATAGCCACGAGAAAAGTCAAAGGATTTGGTGGCATTTTTGTAATTTCGAAGATAAAAAATTTTGCTACCTACGCTCGCTCCATGAATGTATTCAAATCGATAAAAACTCGATTATTAAATTACAATAAATTTTCTTTATTATACAATCACTTGCAAATTCTCAGTTTTTAAAGTGACATAAATTCAAATGTAATGATTTTTGCAATTTTTTTTTTGTGCCATCGTTCTTAATCAGGTGCATTAAAATAATTACATTTAAAAAAATTTCTCGTGAGTTTAAAACTAGAATTAATATTTTCAAAATATTTCATAATATCCAATGACAGGTACTCGTATTAAGTAACTTCATCTTAATAAAAACTTAAAGTTTTCGTATGACAATATTTCGCTGGTAAGAGATATTAGTTTAATGTTTTTTTTTTTTTTTTTATCAATTATATTGTAAATTTGTTGTCGTGAAATATATAAATCTTTTCAATGTAGATACTTGATTTGTTTATAAATTTGAGTGTTCTGAAACGTAAGTGTAAAAAAAAATTCGATTGCGTTTTACCAAATAAAATATAATTACTCGTATGAACTAAGTACCTAGGTACTGAAACGATAAAATATTTCAAGAAATACAAATCATAAGGTGTTTCGTATTGCCACAAAACAAGAATTAATGCCGACAATGCACAGAGGCACTCGATCAATTGAACATCCCAACCACCTTAGACGCAGCCCTCGGTCCAAATGCAGACTCCACACTCCAAATCTTGTCTTTTCTAAGAAAATATGAATTGTACGACTTAATTTAAAATTATTATATGTAAGATACCCCCCCCCGAAAAAAATGTAATTAATGTAACGTTTATGACTAATGGCCGTTGTCGCCGATTGTCTTTCGATCAATAAAAAAAAAAACAAGAATTTACGAGTAAATCATAAAAAATAAATGGTGAAATTCTGAGTAAATCGTATACACATTTTTGAATATCTTATATTTCATAGAAAACTCGTCTTATAGAGCTTAAACTAAGTGGGTACGGTTAATTTAAACAAAATATAACGTCCTGCGTTATTTTATAATAATATGTAAATTGAAAATAATTATGAAAACCGTAAAAAAATTGAGCTTTTAACATCAAAAGTCACTTGATATTATCGAATTCGAAGTTTGAATAGATGAAAATAACTTACCCGTGTTTGAAAATCTTTTGACTATAACTATTGGTAATATGACTGTTTATCGGACCGCAGCTCAGTGTAAAACAATATAATATGACGCACGTTAAAAAGCCACGTAGTACGTCATGTCCGCCGTAACACGCCGAGTTCCGGACGTATGAATTCGGTCAGACTCGGCCGAGAAGAGCAAAAAAAAAAAAAAAAATTACTATACGATCAAAAGTGTGGATCGAAAATTATTTCTCTAACGAACACGACGAGCGCCGGAAAATTTACGGCGTACTGACGACGCGACTACGGCCTTGTAACTACGCGTCGTAACTACGAAATCGCGTGT
This sequence comes from Therioaphis trifolii, assembly GCA_027580255.1. NCBI lineage: Eukaryota > Metazoa > Arthropoda > Insecta > Hemiptera > Aphididae > Therioaphis > Therioaphis trifolii. The sequence continues at coordinate 41,786,041 of CM050405.1, forward strand.
TACAGTAGGTACTGTTCGTGCCGGGCCCCACGGCCGCAGTTCAATGAACTGAACGGTATAACGTGTGCATTGTTTAAAAATCGCAGCTGCTGCAAAACGACGTTTCTCTTTTCCCACGAACCTTGAGGTAATATTACGGACCGGAAAACGGCCACGGCATGCGAGTCTCCTACTCAGACGACAGCAGCTGTTCGGTATACCTACGTGCAGTCGCTTCGTAGGCAAGGTACTATTTTTTTGTAGTTATATAGTTACAATAGTTGATATGTAACGTTGGTTTGCGGAGGTTCCTAACGTTTTACACCGTCGCCACACATAGCGCCTACGTTATAGATTCACGTAGATTCGCGGTCGATGCGTTAAAAAGGGGGAGAAATATAATATTATCGTACGGCCAGGGGTGGTGGCTGGGCGTCCAGGATACGGGGAAAAAAATTTTCGATTCAGCGAACATATGCGAGTCAACATCAATCAATTTTTCAGTTTTTTTTTTTTTAATAAAATAATAAAAAATAATTTAATCTTATTTATAAATTACAAATTATGTATATAAAAAAATATATGTCATTTTTTCATTTTATGGTCTTTTTTGTGCAAAAATGCATTTTATGGTCTTTTTTGTGCAAAAATGCATTTTTTAAGGGCATTTTTGGCTATTTTTTTAGAGCATATTTGTATGGTTTTAAGTGCATTTAAATCCGGGCCCTAGTGATGAAACACGAGAAAATTATTTCTGACTTTATTCGGATGTATAGATAGCACCGTTATTGAATATCGTTGTACGATTTTACAAATTCTCATGTTATAATAAAATTACAGTATGCAACAAGTAAAATTATTGAATACCTTATCAGAGGATTTTATTGCTTGTTCTGGTGTACCTCAGGGCTCTCATCTAGGTCCTTTATTGTTTCTTATATTCATAAATGATTTGCCTTCTATTTTCAATAATGGTATTAATGTTTTATTATTTGCAGATGATACTAAAATTCATACTAATATTAATACACTTGATCATTGAAAATTTTTGCAAAATAACCTAAATTATTTTGTTAATTGGAGTATAATAAATTGCCTGCCTTTAAAATATATAGATAAATGCAGCATAATTTCTTTTTTTAGAAATACTAATCCGATCAATTTCAATTATAGTATATCAAATATTCAGTTAAATAGAGTCTCTTCAATCAGAGACTTGGGTATTTTTTTCAGTTCTGATTTTACATTTAATTTTCATTTTAATATAATTGTCAATATAGCTTTCAAAATGTTAGGTTTTTTAAGTAGAAGTGCTGTTCAATTTAAAAATAAATATGGTTTAAAATCATTGTACTGTTCTTTGGTCAGATCTCACTTAGAGTTTGGTTCGCAAATTTGGTCTCCTAATTATTCAGTTCATCGTTTAAATATTGAAAATGTTCAGTATAAATTTTTAAAAACATTATCGTTTAAATTGAAACTTCCAACTTTTAGGGATACAGTGACATCTATTTCGGATATAATTGGTTTTGATTCATGTGAAATTAGGCGTAAATTATTAGATATAATGTTCATTTATGACCTTATTAACTACAACATTGACTGTCCAAAATTATTATCCCAAGTTGGGTTATATGCTCCAGTTCATTTTACTAGATCCTCATTATTATTCTTCGTACCTACATTTAAAACTAATCTTGCAGCAGGAACTTTTTCCCCAGACCTTTATCCTTATCTAATTCTGTTTGTAATAATGTTGATTTTTTTGAAATGTCTCGTGAACGATTTAAAAATTGTGTTTTAGCCGTTTTACGCTCTAAATTGTAGATAATGTACCTAATTGATAAATTATTTTGTTTTATTGTTTTGTTATTATTCTGTTATTTTTTTTATTTAGCCATATCACTTAAAATTGTTAATTATTTATATTGTATAATTAAGTTCTTTTGCTAATTATTGTAATTATTAAATAATGTTATTATAAAGGGCGTTTTGCCCGTTCATGAAATAAATAAATAAATAAATAAATAAATAAATACCATTAATATACTTTATCAATTTTCGTCTAATTTTCGGACGATTTTTTTTTAATCATCTAAACATTTTTTATTTTTGACAAAAGACTTATTTTTTTTTGTAAAAAAGATTCTAAACTATTTGTTCTATCCAGTGGCGTATTTAGGATTTTTCCAAGGGGGAGGGATCAAAATTTAAAATTTAATAGGGACCCCTTAATTAGTATTAAATTTTAATGACTACTGGACATATGTATGATTTATATACTGGGTTAGTATAAATTTGAGGACTTAGCACCATGGCACTACAAAAAAGTTACAAAAGAGTTACAAAATACATGGAAGTATGAGATCACATATTTAAATGAGATGAATTATAAATAAACCCCGTAAAATTTTGAATATTTTTTACTCTAATTTTGCATTTAAACAATTAAATATAAAACTACAGTAGTTATGTTTTGAAAAACTTAATATAATTTATATTTAATAGTTCACATATATTAAAAAGCAACAATGTATTTTATTCTGAATTATATTTTATTTTTATTTTATGTAATAAAATTTAGTTTCCTAGATTTTTTAGATAATTCGTCCACAGCTTAATATTCAAAAAATCAAAATATTTCACAAATTACTATTTACCAGTGTCAAAGAGCCATAGAGCTAAAATAAATTAAGTTTTAAATAAAAAAATGTGTTCATCTCAAATGTTGGGGGGATCAAACCTGTTTTATTTAAAATTTATTAGGAATAAACGATAAAAAATAAGTTATTTCCAAAGTTCTATATTAAGCCCAAAAGTAGTCAAACTTTTTGATAGTATGTATTAATATGTCAGTAATATATGGTGATAATATTAAGTTTCTAGCAACATTACTTTTGGAGCTATAACGAAATTACTAAAGTCGATTCAATGAAAGTGTCGTTTACAGCGAATTTCGCTGTTTTCGGTTCATTATAGGTTGTTTTTCTGCTCGCCTGGAATAAATTATTGAGGTGAGAGCTTAATAGAACCTCTAAGTACCATCTAAATCAAATTTCCAATTTAGTTGCTGGATAAAACTTTTGGACAAAGCTAATGAGAGCAAAAATTGTCTCTAGAAAAAATAAATAAATAAACAGCATATGTAACAGCATAAGATCCTTCAATTCACTCAGAATCTAAAATAAGAAAATCGTATATTTTTATATTTGTTCTTACCACGTCAAAATTAGTTTTTTGCTATGACCAGCATACTTAGCTGCACACCTACCATTTAAAACTTAAATAAATTCGCACATATTTATTTTAAATTAGTAGGTACATACTAAATTGTTATGATATAATTGCATGATGTTGATTGATTATTTATGAATGATTTGAATTCAAAGGATGACATAATTAGTGCAACTAATGTTAAAGATTTATTAGTTAGTTCAAACTAAATCGAATCGTATTTCAAATAATAAAATAAAGTTCGAATTATTGTTGTTTTATAATAGACAAGAAAATTAATAGTGAACAAACCCATTTAATTTTCATCAGCCATTTAACTTTTCCTGTGTTAGTTATGAATGGATTTAGATTAAAGAGTAGACCACTTACACTTTTGTCACTTTATCGGATAATTATTTAAACCGGCGATTTCCATAAAAGTACACATACAATCTAATGCCTAATAGTCTATGTCTGCAAATAATATTTCCTTTATTCCACACACATTCATATATATATATATATATATATATATATATATATATATATATATATATATATATATATATATATATATATATATATATATATATATATATATATATATATATTTATATTTATTTTTCCGATACTCATAATAAATAAACAAATAAATAATATCAACTAGTTAATTATTGAAAATGGAAATAAAGTAAGCAAATGGAATATCAAAAATCAAAATATAACTAACTGCAATGCAAAAAGTACATGTATGATTTTATATACTTTGAATAAATCGATACTTTATCATAGTATTATTGATTGAAATAAAGCTTTGATAATCATCCTGTGATACCATAAGAACCTATTTGAATTTATAACAGTTATGTCAGTGATTGTAATGTGTTTTCAGTAATATTGATATTGGCATGTGACATATAATAATAATAGGCTGTAAGTAGTGTTGAAATTAGAGTAGGTAACGTTTTCACTCAAAGCGCTCAGAGACCATTAGAGTGGTAATAATTAAAGTGCTCAGTTACACATATTTTCTTGGAGGGATTTGAGAGAGGTGTACAAATGATAAAAATATCTTGTAATTTGCAGGGCAGATCACAACCATAAGTTATAACTATGTATCTATATTGAAATTTACTTAGTTATCAGGGACTAATTAACTTCATTAGAATGTTTATTTTAAATAGTATCAACTTTTGATGTAAGGAAACTTATACAATAAAGTTGAGAACCCATGAATTAATTCAATAACTATCAAAAAATTTAGAATACAAAGAATACACATTATATACAAAATATAAATAACTCAATCTCTCAGACATGATAATGATAACAACAGGAGAATATAATTAAAAGGCATAAAAAATAAAAATGAAATAGGTTCCAATAACATGAGGTGTGTAAAAATATGAATAAAAATTAAACCTATTTGACACATAATAAAACTTGCCAAGTTAAACTATCAACATCCACTTACAGAAGTTATTTCAAATTATTGACTTCTTAATTATTATACATTATTTGTAAGATTGAAATGCCAATTTACTCATAGTTTATTCAATTGTTATAATATTATACAAACATTTTTAATAAACAATTAGTTACATATTTATGATCTAGACTGAATTTGTATATTTTTCAATTTATTTATTGGTCCATTAATTGTTTTGAGTATATTTATTACTTTTATTATTATTATTTGAGTATTGACTCTGGTATTAATCATATAAATTTATTTTTTTACTGTCATTTTAATTTAAAAATTTAAATAATTAATAATATTTTATTTTCCTGACCGCTTGATTCTTTTATTTACTAATATACCTTTATTTATTTATTTATTAAGATATAGCAAAAACAAAAATTGTGTTTATATTTTGTTGTTTTACATAACAATCCATCATAGTGAAAAGTATAATTTTACATTATTATCTTCAAATGTAATAATTTAATTTTTTTTTTTTATATTATCTGCCTCCCAGATGCTTTGTAAAAACTTCCTTATGCAATCTTATGTTATAGTGCCTTATTATCTTAATAAAATCATACACATTTCTGCATTTGATTACAATAATAACTTAATATTAGCCCATGTCAGTGTTTGTCCCCTTTTTGATTTAACTGGCATTCACAACACTTATACTCCTGTTAAGTTTCCAGACACTATATCGACTGGTAAAAGGCAAAAGGGGCTGAGCGGCATTTAAGGGCTAAGCGACATTATGTATACATTGGAATAACCGACAGTCCAAAAATTCAATCGAACGAGTGCCTGTGTTCTTATGACCATTTACTAGTGAGATATTTCATTTCTAATTTTCAGGACAATCAAAATTTATTAACAGATATGTTAAAAAGACCTCCTGAAAAGTAGTTGAACCGTCGCTTAGCCCTTTTTGCCTTTTACCAGTTTATATAACTCGTTAGTCGTTACTATTCGTCTATAGTCCAAGTCAAAGTGGCAATACACTATATAAATAATCTATATTTTAATGTTTGTATGAATACAAAACCAATTATGGTAACAGTGTCACTGTTGCAGTACAGCACATAAAATTGACCACTTGGTAATTAGTCAGTTACCACCAGTAATTGTTATGATAAAATCTGATGGTTTAATATAAAATCGAAACAAAATGCATGAATTGATAATAATGTTTAATAGATAATAAAAACTTACATAGGAACTAAAAAAAATATTGTAATGTGAATATTTCTGAGTAATAACTATTGTTAATTTATTAGTAATTAGACAAAATATTTTAGTTACAGATAGTACAAAAAAAAAAAAACAAGTAAAATAATTAACGTTTTACTGACCAGTTTTAGATTTTGTAATACTGAACACAAAAAAAATAATCTATTAAAAGAATTTATAGTAACTTAAGTTTCTCAAAAAGTTTCAAAATCTAAATTTATAAAAATTTGCATTTTTCTTCTGACAACCAATAGAAAAAATTAATATGTTCAAGTATGTTTACAAAATGATAAAATCATAAATAAATAAATAAACTAGTCATTACAATTGCAAGTCTAGTTAATGTAAGAAATATATAACTATTTAATATATGAATAGTTTTTAATATATGAAAATTAATTAGTTATTAATTCACATACTGAAAAAACATAGTAAGTTAACATCATCAAATATGTACCAGAATTAAATTAGCAAGCTTGAATTAACACTAAAATTATTCATTTAATTCTAAATGGCTGCAAAAATAAGATAGTAATTTTAGTTTGTATACAAACTATACATAAACATTTCTCTGTAAAATGGAGTCTATCAATATTACATTTCAATATAAGTTTTTAAAATAGTCAAGTAAATTTACTCGAGTTACAAATGCAATAGGAATCTTAATAACTTTAATCTTGGTATTATTCATAAGTGATTTTAAGATTTTTTCAAAAGTTGGAACTGGAATTATATCAATGACTGGCTTGTCTTTTTCATTGTCATCTTTTTCTGGTAGCACTCTTGGTTTTTTAGTTCTCAGTAGAGGAATATTGTTGGTTGCTTCTAATGGTTCCGATACTTCTACTTTGTAGGGAATGGCTTCTAAAGGTATTGAATTGGTCATGAATGAGTCTGTATAATGTAGCAACTCTTGTGTAACACCCCAAACAAGATGAGTTAAAGAATCAGAAAGTTGTGGTAAACAGCGTTTCAACTTGTCAACAGTAATAACCGGCTACAAAAAATTACAATATTAATGATAAATGGATTAAAATATCACAATAATATAATTACCTCATTATTATACATAGGGATGATCATTAAAACTTTAATACCACTACATATTGCTAATTCAACTTCTACATCATCATTGATTTCTATATTTATCAATTGTAAAATCTCGAGTTTCTCAAGGCTTCTAATTGAACGAAAAACACCCCGTACAAAATGTTTAAAATTATTGCCACAGTTTTCTAATCTTAGTGATTTTAAATTGATCAATCTTTTTAAAACGCCAACAAAATCTTTAGTTATAGAATAACAGTCTCCAATTTCAAAAAATTCCAAATTAGTCGTGATTGTTTTTAAACTTTTGCAAACATTTTTTGGAAATATTTCAACAGAAGTTATAGACTAAAAAAAAAAAAAAAAAAAAAAATAGGTTAATATATACTTGTTTTCATTTTCTTATCCACATCAAGTATTACTCACCAAAAATTTTAAATTGACTAAACTTTCAAACGATGGCACATTAGACAATTTTATTCCAGTAAGACCTTTAATCCTTAGCTCAGTAAGTTGAGTTAACTGATCCAAGTCATGTAAATTTAAAAGAATAATTTCCACACAATTTTTTTTTTCTTCTGATGTAATGGGATTTCTGAAAATTAAAATAATTTAATACTGACAAGATGAAATTGAAGTATTTTTTTAATATTACTTTATAGAAGTAACATTGAGTACTGTAAGTTGAGGTAAGAGAGATATAGTTTTCTCGACTATATAAGAAGGGCATCTATACAGTTCGATGCATTTTAACTTTTGTGCTTTTTCAAGTGCAGTAATAAAGTCATGCCAAAACATTTCAATCTCTTCAAATTTGGTAGGCAATAACATGCGTCTAGTGTTCAATGTAACTGTACCATTATTGTGAAAAGCAGTAATAGCTTTCTTCCAGTTACAAACCATAGAATTCTTTAAGCGAACGGTCTGCCACTTGACAAAAAAAGTTCACATTTAGTTAAAAATATTAAAATATTAATTAGGGAATTGGTTTTATTATTTGAATAAAGTAAATACATTACTTACTAAACCTCTATCCATCGCGATTATATTCCAAGAGACACATACTCGGGAAGCTATTAACAGCTCACTTGTTTTCAAGTATGAGAAAACAAGTCTCATAGATTTTACCATGTAACTGAATGATTGATTAGATGCCATTGGATCAGAACGTTCTCTTAATGAAAACTCCTTAAAATCCATAAAATCCATAATAGAATATCTATAATAATTAAATTACAATTACAAGATAATAATTAGTTGAAATATATAATAATAAAAGCTTCTTTACACATTTTGTTTTTTGTTTTCAATCAGGCATATATGAAGATCGCATATAAGACTAGCTTTAAGCATGCAAACAAAAAGGCTTCAAAATATATATGAGTAGCAAAATAAGTAAAAAAGTAATCAAAATAAGGATTGAATGGAATTAGAAATGTAAACTTTTTGCTCGAATCTAAAAAAAAAAAAAAATAGCCAAATAACAAATAATTAAATAAAAAAGAAATATTAACTTACGCTTGTTTAATAAAAAAAGACCAATAAACACCAATCTGGTGTGCCTGATTACACTACCCCAAAAGAAAGAGAAAACTAAATGTTTACTCATTTATCTAAATTTTTAGATTCTTGAACATTGGTCATCAAATTATGCACTCGAGTTGACCTTGTTACATAAACGTATGCTAATCAGTGGCGCAACTAGGATTTTTTCAAGGGAGGTGTCCGCCAGTAGCGTATATAGTTTTGCCCAATTATTTTTTGTAAAGTTAATGAGCAGAAAATTTCAGACGACTACTATTTAATATTTACCTATTATATTGTTTAATTCAAACAATTTGAATAAAACCACTACCATAATTATTTCTGAATGCACTACTGATGTCCAACGTTTTATTAACTGAACAATTTACATCACGTATGTTTAGATAAAAGTTACATATAATTTTAGCATTTGTCAAGAAGTTTACAAAATTAATAATTATTGTACATATAATAATATTATAAATTTTAAATTACAAAGTCTAATCGTCTTTTTTTCTTTACTAATTCTTTTATAATGGCATCTATATCAACTTTAATTTCTCGGTGAACCATGCTGTTAAATCATTTAATCTATTGTCTGCTGTTGAATTTCTTGAAAGGTTTAAGACAAAAATTTCCCCAAAGTCTGAGACCCAAGACCTCCTTCTGTTTTATAAAATAGAACGCAATACTTGCAATACGCCCTGTCATTTATTTGTGAATATGCCATTTCTATTTGTTTAGCCAACTTAATTGAAACTTTAATTTTTTTTTATTGAACTCACTAGTTGGGAATACAAATGTGCTTTCTGGTGTCCATGTTTTTTGAAAATATTCAATTTTTTCCTTATTCGAAAGCTTTTGACTTTGTCTTACATATAATTTAATATCAAATAAACTAACCTGACTATCACAATGAACATGTTCATGATGTATTTGGTTACTTGAACAAGAGTATTCGTTACCCGGATTAGATTCTTCAATGTTTGTTTTCATATTTACAATAATTGATTGCATCAATTTTTGTTGTGGTACTTTTTTGACAAAAAAGTCTGTTATACATACACACTTACTCATTTTATTTAAACGACCGCGACAATAACTATCAAACAACTGAACTGATATAATATAATTTAAAAACACATAGATACAGACAGTCTCGTGTTTTTAGTGTCGTTTTATCGCAATGTTTAACACTAGAATAGTATACGTAGATTACATGATTGTAACACATATATCTATACTGCACTATAATATAATATTATAGACATCTTTGGGTTTAAAATGTTTTGATAATGTATTTATTTTTAGTCATGATTATTTTTCGAAATTGTTCGATAAACTATGGACAAAAGACATAGTAACATTTATAAGTTATAAATTATAACACTAGATATTAGATAACACATTTGCATTCTGTTTTAATAATATTTTAAACAATACTTTCTAATGATACTTAAAAATAAATTATGACGGCAGTTACCATTATAAATTTAAAAAAAGATTGAACATTTTTTTTTCAATGGTTATTGAATATAATTAAATATAAATTTCCTATTACACGGTTCAAGGGGGGTGTCCAGACACACAAAACACCATACTTGGTTGTGCCACTGATGCTCATAAAAACTCCCATTAACCATAGCAGATTCATAAAACATTTAATACTAACAGTTGTTTTTGTTATTTGATTTAGAAAATACATCGGTTCATTAATTTCATAATTTGGTTCATCAGTTTTGGAAATTTATGTTATATCAATAAAGAAATCAGGAGTGTTAGATGCTCGATGAACATATACGATTCGGTTTGATACCTAATTTTTCTGGTACAGAAGCAGCAACAACCACAGCATGCAATGACTCACACCTCTATTTCACTGCCATACTAGTGATCAACAATTATAAAGGTAGAGATAAAAACACAAAAACAAAACATAAGACACTAAATAATCAATTTGCATAGTGAAAACTTTTACGATTATTTATTATGCATACGTAACCAACAATTTTCGATGAACATTTAAATTGACATGAGCTCGATGATAGTAGAGTGTAGACCAGACATTAAGGTCACATTAGAGTAGCTGGTTACTGGCTGTTAGGTCATCATACGGTGCCTGCATAATAACTTCCTTGGTGCAGATAATCTATTGTTATCCATTCATGTAGGGATATGGTTTGGTTGGAGGAGTTATAATGGAGAAGGAATCATAATATAGATAATAACTTGTGATTAGAAATTAAATTTGTGAAGCCAATTGTGTAATTAATGAGCAAATGTCTAGTAAGGCATAAAAGTATAATAATTATTAAAAGCGATACATTACCTCGGTTTTTGTTTGTAGTGTTTATTTCAATAAGATCAGTTTTGAAAACTTTTGGTTTTGCACCGGATCGAATAGCTCGCCAGTCTTCTGATATGTAGGTATTTGTGGTATAGACGAGGACGTATCTGTCGTTTTTAAATAACCTATAGGACATTATATAAAAATCGACATGAATTTTTTTAATATCATAACAAAATAATACGATAAAGATTTAAAAATACGTTTACACGATATAGCAAGTACTTTCATTAACTTTCAAATAAACATTTTTCGTTACCGGAGCTTGAAGCGGAGAATAGGTTAATCACCGGGTGTAAACGCGATTAGGACGAATTAATTTTTTACAGTTTCCGTTTTTAACTGTTAAACAGAACAGTGTTCGTCACTAGATAGTCGACGAAATCGCCACAATCAACACTGAACCGCACGATTCACTTAAACGTTACGAGTCCGAAGTAAAAACGAAAAAGAACTGGCGCGTTTTACTTCCACAAATAACGAGGCATCGCCGTAAAACACGTTAAATAATAATAATAATAATAATAATAATAATAATAATAATAATCACGATCAAAGATATTGATATTCTACTTATATATTTAATCATAAATTGTTGCAGAATTTTCGATTTCGTAACGTTATGTTAAGTTTACGTGGGAGAAATAAACTACTGGATTTTTATCTTTATTGCACGTCTGCGAATAGATCTATTGTCGTGTACGGTGGGCCACGCCGTCGACCGCAAACACTATCATGTGTTTATCAAAGTCGTGTAGTATCCGTGAGTATGTTTTTTTAAGGAAATTTTACATCGCGAACTGAGATTACAGGACTATGATTACAATAACGGGTGGCTGATAACACGGTTATGCGTATGGTATACTCACGTATTGAGGTGCGCACACACTGTAGTGGTAGCGTCGGTGGTGGTGGTGTTGGTGGTGGTGGCGGTAGCGGTGGTGGTAGTGTTGGCGGTAAAATAAACCGCCACCGTATTCACACTGCTGCAGCGGAGCAGTTTAATCAGAGCCGTGTTAAAGAGGGAGGCCAAGGGGCAATTGCCCCCGGGTCACAGTGATCTGAAAAGTGATTTTAGCTTGTCTAAATTAATATTAATGCTAATTGTACTTTATATTACTATTAACACATCAAAATATTTGTTTTCAAGGGCAACGAACACAAATTTAACATTTTTTTTTGAGTTTAACCTCAAATTATCAAAAATTGCAGGTTAAAAAATTATGCGTATGGTATACTCACGTATTGAGGTGCGCACACACTGTAGTGGTAGCGTCGGAGGTGGAGGTGTTGGTGGTGGTGGCGGTAGCGGTGGTGGTAGTGTTGGCGGTAAAATAAACCGCCACCGTATTCACACTGCTGCAGCAGTGCAGTTTAATCAGAGCCGTGTTAAAGAGGGAGGCCAAGGGGCAATTGCCCCCGGGTCACAGTGGTCTGAAAAATGATTTTAGCTTGTCTAAATTAATATTAATGCTAATTGTACTTTATATTACTATTAACACATCAAAATATTTGTTTTCAAGGGCAACGAACACAAATTTGACATTTTTTTTTGAGTTTAACCTCAAATTATCAAAAATTGCAGATTAAAAAAAAAAAAATTAATTCGATTTTTTTTTAAAATAACTTTTTTAATTTAATTTTAAATATACAAAGATAGAAAGTGAATATAATTACATTTTGATATTTAATCAATATTTATAAGATTTCGAGCTTCATCGGAGAGCTTCAGTAATTTTTTTTTTTTGGTATTTTACGTAGACTGGATATGACCGGGTCTGCAGATGAAACGCACAATGTATGTAAAAGATCTTCATTGTTATTAATCCTAGTATTTTTTCGTGTGTGATGTTGTCTAAACATTTTAAAATCTTTATTTCTACATTCCTGAGCTTCCTCGGATAATTGACCTAAAATATTAATAAAATACTGTTTTATATGAATGAAATATAAATATTTTACGAAATTACCAATTGGAAGTAGTGCGTGTTGAATAACATCAGCTCCATGCACTAATATTTTATGAACACTTGAGGGCATGTAATACCATGGATATAAGCAATTATAATATTTTTCTGTGTCCAAACAATACTCCTTAAATGTCTCTATATTTATTTCATAACCACTCGCCAGAACCATAAGGATATTTCCAAACTTTTTTATGAGTTCTATCATAAGTACTTTTATTTTCGGTCCATTTTTTATCAAGCATAACCGTGAAACTTAATAATTTTGAGTTTACTTTTTCAAGGTATGCATCATCACATAGCTGCTTATTATAAACTTTTAATACTTTATGCAGTAAAATTTGTCTTGATTCAAGATTTGTTGGTTTAAGTGGTCCTTTTTTACGCAGTATTTCAAAAAGATCATAATAAGTGATTTTTGGCTTAATTTTTCGACCACATCCAGCTAAAAGAAAGGTGATATTTTCAATTAGGGCAAATTGGGGCAAATGGAAAGTATAGAAGATTCAAACCACGTATATCTACTATAAGTTCCATAAACTGATAAGTTGTTAAAATTTGTTAATTTTTGGTTATAGTCTTTTATATAAAACTATATAAAACTAGTATTTTGCTTTATTTTGAATGATATTGTTAAAAATTTAAATTTTAAAATTTATTTAATTAATTAAAACTACTTAATTTTAAGTACTTACCTTGATTTAAATGATCCATTGCGTAAATTGAAAAAAAAATTCTTTTAACTTTAAAAGTGTGTTCACAACAAGTAACAACTAACAACCGTCAAAAGTAAAGTAACACATTACGTGTGTAGTGATAAATTTTAGATAATATTTTATCAACTTTTTACAGATAATTAAACTTTGATGGCCGGTTTATGGCCGGTTTTATCTACAGGCAGTTTACTTATCGTTTTGTATAGGTTATTCATAACATAAATAATAACCACAAATATAATTTTGTTGAGTTCAATAATTTGGATTTAGACAAGCTAAAATCAATTTTCAGACCACTGTGCGGGTACCTTAGTTTAGTAAAAGTTTATTTGCCCTTAATATGCTACCTGTGGCAACGAAAGAAATTTCGTCCCGGGCCACTGAATTACTTGACACGGTCCTGATTTTACTATGTATTTATTTACTATATTATATTATTTTTATTTAATATGTAATATAATATCATTCATTATTTTATTATTTTAAAAATATAATAGGTGTATAATATATAGACAATATATGAGTATTTTATGTTATGTAATTTAACTAATACTAATATAGTACATAATATATATCATATATTTGTATATAGGTAGTATATATTTTTGATTAACACACGGGCGTTCCTAGAAGTGTCATTGTCAATAAATCCATGACAAAATATCTTAATAGTTTCTGTTATATGTCATCTATAAATATACAATTTACATAATAATGTACATTAAGTATATACACAAAAAAGTTGGTACCTAAATTCGTGTACTCTCTATGATTATTAATTATTATACATACATTCGTTTATAATATAATGTACCTACATTATGTTATGTATTTATTATTTATATAAATACAATATTGAAATAATAAAATAGTTTACTATGTAGATTGAAGGCCCCCGTTCTCTTATTTTTGCTACATTTATTTGCACTTATATACAATGTAGTATTTATATAAAATAATTTAACGGGCTTGCCCCGTAAAAAATTGTTAAATAAATAAATAAATAAATTATTATTACGATTAAAATTTTGCGAAAATGTATTTTATCATTAAAATTGTTCGGTCCTCGATAGTCATTGCTATCAATATTACCATTATTTGTAGGTAAATTATTATTATAATATATCTTTTATTGGCATTAAATAAATTTGGCGTTTCTTTTTCTGCGTTAAACTCTAATTCTTCTGTATTAGCTATTTAATATTCTTTGCTCCCTCTAATGTTTTCGGATTTCTAGTCTTTACCGTTACTTTAACTTTTGTATTTGTATTTGTATTTTGTTTGGGTTTTGACTCGAAAGTTAACTGTGTGTGCTCAGTATTTTTCGTTACTTCGAGTATTCTTTTTATGGGAGATCAAATAATTTAAATTAATAATTAAAAAAAACCATAAAAGAAAACAATCAAACACACGCCTACACCTCCTTCATCCACTACTGTCTCCTTCAATGAGTCTAAAAAACAAAGTATTAATATAGAAGACGATTATTACCCCTCTTTGGTCATATGGTATTCAAATCTGGAGCCAAGCCAAACCATCTAATATAAAACCTATACAAGCCTTCCAGTCTATATGTCTTAGACAAATAACTGGAGCTCCTTGGTTCATGACCAAACGATGCATTACATAAGGACCTACAAATATCAAAAGTCAATGAAATAGCAACTCGACAATACAACAAGTTCCACTCAAAACTCCATTCAAACCAAAACCCTCTTATTTCTCGTATGCCCTCTTTAACCATCCCCAGTAACCCTCCAAGGAGATTAAAAAAGAAAGTGGCCAAGAGACGCCCTTGCCTAACACACACAAAAAAAGGTCTCTCCATATTGCGAACCCATCAAATTAAACAGGAGGTACTGTTGATGGACAGATTTCCTCCCTCAAGTCTATCGACTATCAAGTCACCATTATTACTTATTATATAAATATTATCCAATTTTCTTATTGTGATTTTCTGTATAGATTGTAAGTATAGCTTTTATTAAATGAAAAAAAATAATAATAAAAGATTCGAGGATTTTTACTTTTTTAAGTTTCAGTTCACTTACAACTTCAAATTTGAGACTTTTTTCTTCATTGGTATAAAAATGTAAATGTTGTACAATAAATTTAATGGTAGTTGAAATAAAAATATATGTATCTAATTTTCTTTAAATACTAATTAATATAACGTAATATAATTTAATAATATAACACAAGTGTTTATTAATAGTAACTATAATACAGTAGATTCTCGTTATGTCGAATCTCAAGGGGAACAGGAAAAAGTTCGAGATATCGAGTTTTATTAAAAAATTGTATAATATTTAAATACATATATATTATATATGTATGGATATGAATATTACATAATACGAATGCTTAAAATCCATAATTTAAAACCTTAAAATACTGAAATAATTGAAATAACTGAATACATGATTGAACGAATAATTTTTTTTTCAAAAAAATCTGTCATTTAAGTTTGCTTATTATTACTTCTTTTTGCCACGACGTCTTCCATAACTGTAGTAGTCTCGACAAAATTCCTTAATATTTTTAAAGCATGTTTAGCTTGCTAAATTGTAACTTCAAAAGTGACTTCTTCCTCATTTTGTGGTTCATCTTCACTATCGCTGGTATTTTCAGTGGTTTCTGATAAAATGTCGTTATCTGTCCATGTTCCACATACGTGTAAAGTATAATCCTTTTCCACACAATGTGAATAAAATATTATTTGTGTTCTCGAGATAACGAAAAACGATTAATTTTATATCGAGATATCGAGAGCAAAACACTATGAAGTGTAATAGTAGTTTCAAGGGGAATTCAATGTAGTTCGAGATAACGAAAAATTCGAGATAGCGACGTTCGACATATTAAGAATCTACTGTATAGCGAATAGATTTTTTTTCAATTTACGCTTAGTGTATTAACTTAGGAATTTGCTTATCTGTGGTTACCGTGCCACCCTATTCTATGAATAATCAAAGAGTATACCTGTATGTGTTTTGATAAATCTATATTCCGGTCTATATTTTATACCTGATGTAGTTTCAAATATATCAATTTATTCAATGTAAACAAACCGATGTCATTGTTGGCCTATTTTCAATTTGGTTATCAGTTAGATCATAGGTAGATCATAGGCATCTGATCTGATAGATTTTTTACAATATTTTAAAGTGTTTCAACAACGATAGTAATTGTTACACTTGCCGATTTGTAGTAATTTATTATTATTTAAATGTTTGAAATATTTAAAAAATTTAAATTAACTCTGTTTCCAAGGTTTTATTATAATTTGTTTTTTGTTTCTGTACACATTCTGTACAATTATAACTTAATGTGTCATCTCATTGCAGATAAGTATCAAAATGACTACTTACTTTGAATATCCGTCCGTGAACCTTCAAAATGAATTGGCAAAGATTGCCAATGCTATGGTTGCTAACGGCAAAGGTTTATTGGCTGCTGATGAGTCTGTGTCTACTATGGGAAAACGCCTTCAAGATATCGGAGTAGAAAATACCGAGGAAAATCGTCGTGCCTACAGACAATTGTTATTTACTGCTGAACCTTTGAACGATTCTATTTCTGGTGTAATTTTATTTCACGAGACTCTATACCAAAAAACAGACGATGGTGTTCCATTTGTTGATATCTTGAAAAACTGTTGTATTATTCCTGGCATTAAAGTCGATAAAGGTGTTGTAAACTTGTTTGGTTCTGAAGGAGAAACTACTACCCAAGGTAAAATGTAGAAAATACTTAAATTTAGAAATAATATTTTTATTTATTATAAATTTATTTTTGATTTAGGATTAGATGATTTGGCTCAGCGATGTGCTCAGTATAAAAAAGATGGATGTCATTTTGCGAAGTGGCGTTGTGTGTTGAAAATTGGTAAGAATATTCCATCTTACCTCAGCATTTTGGAAAACGCCAATGTTTTGGCTAGATACGCATCCATTTGTCAGGCTAACCGAATTGTTCCGATCGTTGAACCCGAGGTGTCTATAATTTTTTTAATACATATTATTAAAATTGTGTATATAATTATATGTATTTTTTATGTTTGACGTCTAATTTTATAGATATTGTGCGATGGAGACCATGATATTGACCGTTGCCAAAAAGTCACTGAAACCACATTGGCTGCAGTATACAAAGCTTTAAATGATCACCACGTATACTTGGAAGGCACAATTTTAAAACCTAATATGGTTACTCCTGGGCAGTCTTCTACACAAAAAGCTACTGCCGATGAAATCGCTCAAGCCACCATAATTGCTCTTCAGCGCACTGTACCCCCGGCAGTTCCTGGTAATTATTTAATACAAACTATTATCATAGTAGACTCAACTAAATAATAAATGAAAGTTGGTTTCACTCTATTCTTAATCGGTAATTTAATACTAAGGAATCATGTTTTTGTCTGGTGGCCAAACCGAGGAGGAAGCGTCAGTTAATTTGAATGCGATTAACAAGTACAGTGGTAAGAAACCATGGGCATTGAGTTTCAGTTACGGACGTGCTCTACAAGCGTCGGTGTTGAAAACATGGCAAGGAAAGAGAGAAAACATCCAATCAGCTCAAGATGAACTTCTTAAAAGAGCAATGGTTGGCACTACACGATGTATATTATTCAGTTAATTGATTTATTAATTTATTTGGTTTTTTCCAGGCTAACAGATTATCGGCTTTGGGCAAATACAAAGCTGGCGCTGTAAAAACTGCTGCTGGTTCTCAAGGACTATTCGTAAAAGACCATGCCTATTAAACTAAATACTATTTCATAAACAACTATAGCATCTAAAGTTTTTTGAGTACATCACTAAACTGTGAACACTTATCAATGCTACTGCTTGTTTTTAATTGTTTGTCAAAATAAAATGATTATTACTTATTGATGAAACTGTATTAATTAGTTTTGCTTTGTTCTTTAAAACACAGAATATTGTTTAATAACTATTATTTGAAATTTAGAAGCATACAAGTTCATATTTGAATAACCGCTCCACCTCCATGTTTTATGTTCCATCACACAGCACATACATTTAAAATATTCTCCAATCCCAAGAGCCATGTCCCTGTGCAACATGCTTTCAAAAGATGTTGATTTCTTTTTCTCTCTATTAAGCATGATCCATGAATTACATTTTAACACCTTGTAATATCAGTTTATATTAAATCTTGTTTTGGTTTATATTCTTACTATAACTAATTTGCATGTTATTTTTATATTTGTTTATCATTATATTACTGTATATATTATCTTACTACCTGTACTATTGGGCAACTGCCCGTTTTATTCGTTTGAATAAATTATTATTATTATTATTATTATTATATTTGTAATTTTATATTATAGTTGAAGTATTATCAGAATTATAGTAGATACTTCAATTTTGAATTGAAATAAGTAAATGTTAATAAGAAAAAAAAATGTTAGCTGCAGAATAATTTATATATTTATTTATGATGAAAATTATCATACAGCATATATTATTAATATATTTATTTGGTATAAAATATTAAATATTCAATAACAGTATTTTTTTTTATTTATTTTTTTTTAACCACTATTTTAATAGTTATTTTTGTTATATAGTTATTTACTGTTGTAATTACATTGAAAATAGGGCTGCATACGAATTGCGTCCCAGAATACAAAAATATAAATCACGATATCCGAGTGGCGTCCGCGATTTTCTCGCCACATGTACGAGTTGCGTCACGGTTAATAATTTATTAATTGGTGAATATTATACATATTTCCCTTCCCACTTTTACAGACTGAGGACTGTCATTTGTATAAATGGTGTGGTTAAAAATATGGTTTCAGTTTGTTATTGAGTTTTTGACGATTTAATACGTTTTCCTCGTCTTTGTCATGTTCACGATTTAAAGCACTAAAAATTATTTCGTCATTTTCGTTCATTTTAAAAAACACTTGCATTAGCGTTTTGAACAAGACCACCTCTGAACATTATCATTTAAAAATTTTTGAAAAGAAAATTTGTATCCATTAATACAATATAATAACTTATTTTTTTCACTAAACATTTTAATTATTTCATGATCTTCCATTGTATAAATAAAAATATATAAAAATACGATAATTTGTCGAATCTGGAATGTCGAAGTGTGACTGATACTAACATGAAAAAAATTAATTTCCAACAGTAAATTGTAAGGCAGTATTTACAGATAAGATATCGATAATTGAGATTATCTATATGAGTTTATTAACCCGTGGACGCAATTCATACATGTTGCGAGAAAACCGCGGACGCAACTCTGATGTGTCGTGAAAAAACCACGGAGGCAACTCGGACAAAATATAATTTAGGGACGCAGTTCGAATGCGCCGGAAAATAGTATAGGTAGGTATTTAGTTATTATAAATATCATAATATATGTTAATATTAAGTAATATACATTTATACTAATATAGTAAAATAATTTGTTTTATAGAAACTGAAAAAGAAAATATTTATGTGTTAAAACACATTGTGTGATGGTAATTGTATAAGTATAACTTTTAATTATTTTTAAGCAGTCTATATATGTTAATTTTGTTTATGTCAGCCAAACAGCATTAGGTAGTTATAATTTAAAAGCTCTTGTTATTATGAGAGTCACTAAAATTTAAAAATGTTAAAATGTTTTGATGTTTAAAAATTACATTTTTTGATGTGAAACATCTATAGCCGCACGTAAAACAAATTTCTGGCGTGGCGACGCATGCCGTGGCGACGCGTCGCCACGCTATATGATGGTGTATATATACAGTCTATACTCTATATGCAGTAGTGTGTACCTTGTGGCGACGCGTACGAAGACGCATGTCTTCTCACACACACACACACACACACACACACACACACACACACACACACACACACACACACACACACACACACACACACACACACACACACACACACACACACACACACACACACACACACACACACACACACACACACACACTCTCACACACCGACGGCATCGTCATCGTCATCGTCACCATCATCATCATCATCATCATCATCATCGTCGTCGTCGTCGTCGTCACCACCGTGGTCGTAAACAAGCGCGTCGTTACACCTCCTACTACTCCTCCTCCTCCTCCTTCACCCAATCAAAAAATTAACGATATCATTGCATTTTTACATCAGCGATTACTTTCATATAGTCAGTAGTCACGAAGGATCGATGCTTTTGAAAGATAATTTGGATAAATTACCATTACTTTTAGCATGAGATTTTAATGTCAATTTCGCAAGAGACAATTCGTTACAATTAATTACATTTCTTCAAGAAAAATTTAGTTTGCATATTAATAACGATCCAAGAGAAGCAACAACCAGATATGGAACTGTTATAGATGGAGTATTCACAAGGTACCTTGATAACGTTAAGTCACGTACTTTTGTTGCATATTTCAGTTATCATCGTCCAATTGTTACATTGATACCAGTAATTGTACCATTAGAAGCATCAACTGCTACTGTCACAGAAATAACTGACGAAGCAACAGATAATATTGATTAGAGTAGTTACATTATTACATTTATATATTTTTGTATGTTTTTGTAAATCTTTTAAGTACTTCATATGCAAATAAAAAACAAAATATTCTTATGATATTAATTTAGAAATTATTTCATAGTCATCTTATTCACTATCTATTTTCAACATTATTACAAAAAAAATTTTTTTTGATGTTTCACATCTGCCAGGCGTCCCGCGATTTTTTATTATGGGACATAATAAAAAGTCCTAAAAAGATTTTAATACAATGTATTTGAATTATTTCCTGTCTTTTGTTATTTTTTAGTCTGTTGTAAAACTTTTATGAAAAAAAATATAATTCTAAACATTTTCATCAATATGTATTAGCTTTTCTCCCTGTTATATGGAATTTCATAAATATTTTTTCATACAAATTATTCAGTAGGTACATATTTTAAAAAAGTAATTAATAGTAACTTCTATATCATATTGGCAATGTAATTCCTGTTAAGTGATACCCGAAGCAAATCAACTGATATTTAATTGAACCAATCGTGAAGATTCTTCAGCCAAGATATTCGTCTTCTTCCGACAATTCTTTTTCCTTCTATCTTTTCATACTTAGTTACAATCTGCATGTGATTTTCGATCTATAAAGTAACTGTATGAAACTTTTGGACAAAGTTAAGTTGAGTAAAAGTGTCCCAAGGTAAAAAAATAATTTAATTAAAAATAAACATCAATGTAAAACCATAAGATCTTTCGCTTCACTCAGAATCTAAAAAGGTCAATAATTAAAATTACATTAAATCTGCGTTAATTAATCGTCATATTATATTATTCGCTGAAAAATATTGTTTTTAATTTTTTAATAATTCAAAGATTTTGTTATTTAAACGGCCCAAAATTGTTGGTAAATATTATGTTTAACAATAGTATGTTTTACAAACTAGGTACCTATGATATAATATTCGACTACTTATAGTGAAAATATTATATGAAAATGTCATTTACGGCGAATTTTGCTGTTTTTGGTACATTTTAGGCTGTTTTTCCGATCGCCTGGAAAAACTATCGAGATGAAAGCATAATAAACCCTCAAAGTACACCATATACATCCAATTTCCGATCTCTACAGTTGCTGGATGAAACTTTTGGACAAAGTTAAATCGAGCAAAAAGTGTCTCCAAAAAAAGAAAAAAAAAGAATCATTGTAAAACCATAAGATCCTTCGCCTCACGCAGAATCAAAAGCTTATACATCTTAATAAAATGTATGTTAGTAATTCATAATTATAAACAACATATTTATACCGATAACATGAAATCTCAATTGTGAGAACGTCAATGTATCAATTATCCTGATTTTGTTTTTATTCACCCAATCATTTCCATTCACATCATTTCACGGTATGTATAAACTTTTATCAATCCGTCAAACGCAAACTAACACCAACCTTAAATTTGGATCTAGATGGTATTATCACAAACTAAATAGATGGTATTATATTATCAAGACATTTTTACTAACGTAATTAATTTTTTTCTCAAATTGAATTATAAACATAAATTGTATTCTTGAAACGTTGTAAATTCCTTTTTATTTCTGAATATGAAAAATAATTTATCCACGTAGTATTGGTTTAAGAGTTATTCTAAAATTGTATATAATACGATATTATGATGCCAAATTTTGCAAATGCTCACATTTGCCTTTTTCACAACTCATTTGCGTATACACAGATTTTGTGGTTTAAACAATAAGGATACAACTCGTTTGAGCACATATACATTTTTACTCGTACTAAATATATATTATATGCGTATATATATATTATATTATGCGCAATTGAATCGCAGTGGTTTTCCTCGTCTCCACGAACATACAGCGTGAAACATCCCTAAACGGACACCTCCAAATAGCGGACATTTTTATGGGGACGGGGACGTCGGTGCCTCTTTTATTTTTCCTTCTGAATAGCGGACACCTCTAAAAAACGGAAAATATTTCGATGACCGAGAGTGTCCGGTATTCAGAGGTTTCACTGTAATCATAAAATATAATTTACGTATATAAATATATAAGGTATATTAGGTATATAATAGGTGTCAGCTATTTAGAGGAGCATTATCTATTATTTTTATTGGGCCTATGCCGGGACCGGAAATTTTGTCCGTTATTGAGAGGTGTCCACTAATTAGAGGTGTCCGTTAAGAGAGGTTTCACTGTATTGTAAATGTTTATAATTAACCAACGCTTGCACGAGTCACGGGCCGTACGGAGTTTAAGCGGTATGCCGGTATTAATATAAAAATATTATGTTAAAAATATCACGACCGTTGTCGACGGCTAGATTCGTTCCCCGCGTTATAAACACAAGAGAAAAAAAGCTGGTAAGATAATGGTGGTGGAAGTTCGTCCTTCGTCGCTTCGCTCCTCGGACAAGATAATGGTGAGGAGTGTATAGCACTTTCTATCATGGGATCACCTAACCTAACCTCGGACAAGATATTGGTGATGAATGTATTAAGTTTTAAAGAAATGATGACTCATTTCTTTATTATAAAACGATTCTGAGCAAAGCTTCAGTGTAATATAATATATTATTTATATACTGTTTACGTATTTTTCGGTTATTTGTCTGATTTTTGGTGAGTTTTTTCGTTATTAAACCCTCATAAAATATTCAATTTTTAACTCGTTAGAAATTTTCTGTTACCAAAAGATTCGAAACATGTTTTTATATCTATATTCCAAGTTTCATTGTGATCGGACACACCAAAAAAGATTTATACAGATTTTAAGTTGAAAATTAACGTAAAAACAGTCGATATTCATATACGAATTTATATGAATTTGTTAAAACGTGTATAAAAAAAAATCCTGACTAACGATTTTTGAACTTTTGTTAGGATAATTAGGTAGGTATATGAGTAAGGTCATATTAAATTTTCAGAACTTTTTGTCAAATATTTAAAATTATATTACATAAAAACTTTCAAACAATTTGGTAAATTAAAAGTTCTATATTTAAGTCAAAAGTGCTATAATTGTTCTGAAAATGTTGTCCAATATAAAAAAGTATGTATTTGATATTGGATAAAATTTTCAAGTTTCTAGCTTCAATACTTTTCGATTTATGACTAAATACCTAAAATCTGAACAGTGAAAATCTCGTTTACGGCGGATTTTTACCGATTTTACCGTTTTTACTCAGTTTTTCGATCGTTATTTTTGATTACTGGAAAAACTATGGAGATTTTGGAAAAATGACCTCTCTAAAGTACCATCTCAGTTCAATTTCGAATCTAAAAAGTTGCTGAACGAAACTTTTGGACAAGGATTTCTATACGAAAAAGTGTTTACAGAAAAAAAAAAAAAAAAAGAAAAAGAAAAAAAAAAAAAAAAAATAAACATCATTGTAAAACCATAAGATCCTTCGCTTCACTCAGAATCTAAAAAGCTGGTAAGTGAGATGATGGTGGTACAAGTTCGTCCTTCGTCCCTTCGGTCCTCGGACAAAATATTGGTGATGAATGTATTAAGTTTTAAAGAAATGATGACTCATTTCTTTAGTATAAATTATAAAACGATTCTGAGCAAAGCTTCAGTGTAATATAATATATTATTATTTAAATACTGTTTACGTATTTTACGGTTATTTGTATAATTTTTTAAATGCTTGGAAAAAAAATCTTGAGTCACGATTATTGATATTCTTCCGGTATCGATAGTTTAGTATAAGAGTAAAGTTGTATTAAAATTTCAGAACTTTCTAACAAATACTCAATATTTCATTAGAAATAAACTTAAAAGAAATCAGACAATATCGTAAAAAATCATACAATAATTTATTAAAGTGTGTATAAAAAAAAATCTTGAGTCACGATGTTTGAATGTTTGTTAGGATAATTAGGTAGGTATATGAGTAAGGTCATATTAAATTTTCAGAACTTTTTGTCAAATATTTAAAATTATATTACATAAAATCTTTCAAACAATTTGGTAAATTAAAAGTTCTATATTTAAGTCAAAAGTGCTATAATTGTTCTGAAAATGTTGTCCAATATAAAAAAGTATGTATTTGATATTGGATAACATTTTCAAGTTTCTAGCTTCAATACTTTTCGATTTATGACTAAATACCTAAAATCTAAACAGTGAAAATATCGTTTACGGCGGATTTTTACCGATTTTACCGTTTTTACTCAGTTTTTCGATCGTTATTCTTAATTACTGGAAAAACTATGGAGATTTTGGAAAAATGATCTCTCTAAAGTACCATCTCAGTTCAATTTCAAATCTAAAAAGTTGCTGGACGAAACTTTCGGACAAGGATTTCTATACGAAAAAGTGTTTACAGAAAAAAAAAAATAAATAAACATCATTTCGCTTCACTCAGAATCTAAAAACGAAAGAAAGAAAATATCGAAAAGCAAAGACGCATAGTCGGAACTCCGGTGAGCGGGTGGCGTCTACGAGGGGGACAAGTCTCCCGAACGTCGGGCACGATTACCGCAGTAAAGACAATGACTATAATAATTATCATCGATGACGTCGACTTTCGGCCGTTCTGCCCGGCCGCCGCCGCCTCGTGTACTCAATTTTGACTCGTAGTCGAATAGGTATGCTTACATTTTTTTTTCGTAGCCGCTCAATAACGAGTATATTTTGACCTCACCGAGTGCGTCGTCGTTAATTTCATGGATTCGGGGTTTTTTTTTTTATTCTCTACATGACCAAGGATCTATGTTGGTACACGTGTCCGCTGCTCCCGGGCGTTTTACATCATAAAAGCCACGAATACATTATAATATTAATCGTACAACACGATTTACGACCGTGATCCGGCGAGCGAGCGGTCGGTCGAGTCCGGAGCGACGACCCTCCGAGTTCGGAATGTTGTAATAATCCGACGACGAAACGATAATAACAGACGTAATAATACGATGATGAAATCGGCTGGTTTATTATGTTCTTTATTATTATTATTATTATTTTTTTTTTCATCTTTACCACGCCTAAACCCGGATTTAATACGATCGGGATTTTATGTGCCTCAGCGATCGTCGTCCGAGAGAGTCGTTTTATAAAGACTCGTTCGTAGAATTCAGAGTTATAGCTTCGCCGCACGTTCGTGGAATAGTAATTTTAGATTTAAAAGTCAAAGCCGAGATAGAAATAATAATAATAATAATAATAATAATAATGTATTATGTAAATGACGATCATGAATATTGTTCAATGCCTTCTGCAACTAAAATCGTGAAGGAAAAAAAATTTAAATCCAAATGCATTACGATTAAAGTTTTTAACCCAAGTAAATATGCTCGGTGACGTATTTTGCAATTGAACATAAATATCCTGTATAATACATAAATTTGAATAATTTTTCATGTATACTTTAATAAAAAAAAATCACTCCTCACGTCACTAATAGAAATACATATTTTTATTTTTTTATTATTTTAAATATTGGTTGAAAAAGAAAACCGTAATTTATGGGTACAATGCGTCTAAATAGATTGTTTTGGACTTCCAACTATTTAAATAAGACTTAGGCTGCGTGCACATTGAAGAGCGTTGCGCTGTGAGCGTTGAGCGATGAGCGGCGAGCGTTGACGAAAATAAATCAAACACGGTAATTTTATCGGAGCTGTGTACACTGATCTTGGCGTTGAGCGTTAGCGATGCGCTGTGCGCGTTGCGTTGTTTATTTTTCAAGACGTCTTGAATTATGAGCGTTGTTTTAATTTCTATTTCCATGTTTGAGAAAAAGCTATTGTAAAACAATGTTGTTATCAATGTAATAAAACATTAATTTGTAATAAATTATGAGTTATGACTTATTACAAGTGTCACTTAAAGCTTTTCGGTTGCAGACATTGGTTTTTTTAAATTTGTCGTTTTTTTGGTTAATTTGAATTTTACTTTGGACAAAATAAAGTCAAAAGTCTCTCTTGACATACGTAAAAAATTAAAAACCTTTCACTATCTCTTCGTATTTCATTATAAACATGATTAAACTCGCCAAATTCATTACGGTTTTTTTTCATTTCGTGAACTCCACTCTTTCTATGTTTTTTACTTCGAAAGCGATTTCGTAAAAATGTATCATCGGTAAGTTGGATACGTCAAACTTTTTTACACAGTACCATCGTGATATTATAGACTCAAATATTATAGACAACGCTGATCGCGTGCTGTTTAGTGTACACACTTCATCGCTCACCGCTCAACGCTCGCCGCTTATCGCCCAACGCTCAACGCGCAACGCTCTTCAATGTGCACGCGGCCTTAATGTCCAGAATTCTTTATATGTGGGTATTCATGACATTCACCGTTGTAATCACTACGTAAATAAAAAGTGGAAAACTGATGAGTCAAGTAACGAAATGTATAGTGAGATTGAAACATGAATTAACAATATCTTAGTGTTTCATAACTTTATTCATATGTGTACGGGCCAAGGGTGTGAATTTGTTATACGTATGCATGTGTGTGTGTGTGTGTGTGCACGTATTTGTGTGTGTGTGTGTGTGTGTTTGAATGTGTTTGCGTGTATGTGTGTGTGTGTGTGTGTGTGTGTGTGTGTGTGTGTGTGTGTGTGTGTGTGTGTGTGTGTGTGTGTGTGTGTGTGTGTGTGTGTGTGTGTGTGTGTGTGTGTGTGTGTGTGTGTGTGTGTGTGTGTGTGTGTGTGAGCGCGCGAGTGTTTGAAGAGGACGCTAAATAATTATAAAATTAACAGTAACGTATAAAATAAAATAATAAAAAATAGTACTTATGGCTCTTTTGTAAAGATAATAATAATAATAAATTAGTGCCCAAACGATACAAATATTCAGGTAAAACTTATAGAATCAGAATGTGCGCGAAAGAGTCGTCATAAAATAGAACTAAACTAAAATAACATTACGTGTGTGATTAAAGATTTAATAATAACGAATTAGGTACCTATACGTTTTGTTTGATTAAAAAAAAAAAAACAATAATAGTAAATAGTTTTATTATTTTTATCGTTTTTTTTTTTAGAGTAAGCGTGTGCGGTATTCATAATATAAATTTTATACTGACTATAGGTGTGTGATTTCGTCCTGTACTTATATAATTTGACGTCAACCGACCGGATCGTCTGAAATTCAAAACGTAGATATTATTGTTATAATAATTATTATTATTATTATTATTATTATCGTCATCTGCAGCGGCGTTCTCAGGATTTTTTGTCGGAGGAGCGGGATATGAAAATGTATTGCGAATGAACCTTTGGGGCCTATATGCTACCACACTTCCTTCCACATTATAATGTATAGGTATCTATATTTATTAACAGGGCTCGGAAGTTGTGGCAAATGCATATTTTTTTTGGTTCGTCCTAGAACACCCTAAGTAAGATAGAAACATATTTCACACTTATCTCATGTCATACACGAATTTATTTTTTGCCATTTTTTGCATATTTACGGTTTTTATTGCTATTTTGCTATTTTAGGGGTTTTAGTGCTATTTTTGGGTATATTTTGATATAATATAGGAAAAAATCACATTTTGTTGAAAAGAATGATTTTACTTGGTTATTTTTTTTTAAAAATATTTAAATTATTGGAAATAAAGTGAAAAATATTTAATTTTTCACCGTTCTATAAACAGTATAAACCCATGGACGGTCCAATGTATTAGCAATTCGTGGCATTTAATAAAATAGTTTATTTATTAATTAGTAGGGTTAGGATGTTTATGCACTAAAAAATGTATAAATATGTATGCATTTATGCACTAAAAAATAGCTAAATATGCACGAAAAATTTGAAAAATATGCATTAGAAAATCAAAAATTATGGACAAAAAAAATTAAAATAAATATAAATAATTTAAACTTAAATAAAATATAATAAAAATACATTTTAAAAAGAGTTGCATTGAATAATTATAGTTTGTTTCAAATGTTCTGTTGTATATCTTCGTCTATTTGGTTGTAATAAATTTTTGAATCTATAAGAAGAAAAATATCTATGTAAAAATGTTTTATTTATTTAAATAAATAGTAATAGTCACCTGGAAAAACTCCTCTCCACTTCAACAGACGTAATTGGTGAAAACTTAAAAAAAACGAAATCTTCCACAGTTAATTCCTCTTTGATCCCCTCAATGGTTTCAAGTTCTCCATTAAGTACTTTAGAAATTAGACATACTGTTTTGAATCCACTATTTTTCTCAAGAACCGATTTAAATTTACTACATACTTCGTTGCCTATTTGTCCACTGGCTTTGTTAATTTTATCAGTTGTATTATTGACTATTGCAATTGCTTCTGACAAAAGCAGCCCAGATGATTCAAGACGAGTTATATTGGCTGATAAAAATCCATAATTTGATTGAATGTATACTAAATTTGCTTTTAGAGATGGATCATTTAAGAGTTTATGAAATTTTTGTATAGCTACAGCATCTTCTGAATCCAGTTTATCAAAAACTTTGCGAATATCAGTAAGATGATCTGCATAATAAACAGCCGCATCTAACCACGTTCCCCAGCGTGTTATTACAGGTGTTGGGGGAAGTGGTACTGTGGGTGCTTCGTCTTTAAATATTTGTATTCTATTTGGTGCTTTTAAAAATACTTTTTTGGTATTTGATATTAATTCATCAACTTGATTGAAACTACCCCGTATGTGTTCAGCAACTCGGTGGTGTGCATGTGCTAAACATGTCACATGTACCATTTTAGAATACAAAGCTTTTAAACTGTTGGCAGCTTTTACCATGTATGGCGCTGCGTCAGTTAGAAATAATAAGACGTTATCATGAAGTACACCATTTGGCCATAATAAATTCATTGCCTTATCAAATAATTTACTAATTGTTGAAAAGTTGGCTTTTTCCAACTGTTCTGAAGTTAGCAAAAAAATTTTACCTGGTTCGTTTTTTTGTAGTGTACCAATTACTACATTTGCTATGTAACGGCCTTCGCAATCAGTTGTCTCATCGATTGAAACCCAAATTTTCTTGTGTATTACGTAACTTCGAATTTTATTCATTGTTTCTTGGTAGCACTCTGATAAATAGTTTTTGCGCATAGTCGATTCATCAGGTATCTCTTTTCCTGTATACTTTTCCAAAAAATCACGAAAAACAGCGTTGTTGACCTTATTTAATGGTATGTTGGCTGAAGTCAATGCTCTACATAAGTCTAAGTTGAATGATGACATTTTAGTGTTCGATATTAATTGTTGTTTATCTTTTTTTTCTTTCTGTGTACTTAATCGAATATGTTTAGCGGTGTTCATATGCTGTTCAACAGTAAACCGACGTTCGCTACCGACCTTAACTTCGCATAATTTGCAATAAAGAATTGAACCATCGGTAGATAAACAGTGCTCCCCAAATTCTTTTACAAAACATCTTAGTCGATTAGAACAAGAGCTTTTTACTTTAGGCATAACTGAAGTGAGTAGAACAAAATATATAAATTATTTTAAGAGATCTTAATAAATCAAATACACGGCAAAACACGAAACGCGAAATACTCTACATCGGTCGTGAACTAGACGGCAACTAACTACAAATTATTAAACAATTTGTCAAAATATTTGATAAGATTGTAATGGCTCTCAGTTTTAAGATAAGTTTTGATTGTAACAATCGACGAGGGTTATCGAAAATTATATTTATATTTTATTATTATATATATTTTATACTCCGTATAAGGTATAACCATATAATCAAACTTTTATTAGATTCAGTTAATAAAATATAAAATTACGGTATTTTTCAGCATTTTCTATCGAAAACTGTCAAATATGCACTTAAAATTAAAAAAAACACAAATTATGCACTTTTAAGTAAAAAATGGTAAAATATGCAAATATATGCAAAATAAAATTTTGATAATTTGAATGTGGATATCATGAAACACATTTCTATATAAAAACGGAAGCTATTGGACAACCTAAAAAAAATATGCAAAATCATAAACATCCTAACCCTATTAATTAGTAATCGGTAAATGTATTTATAAATAACATTTAATTTTTTTATAATACATTTATAATTATTATTTTTTCAAGTTAAATGCATATTTTTTGTTTTTTCGTGCCATTAATAGCGCATATTTTCGAGTTTTTAAGTGCATATTAAGGAGCTAAAAAGTAACATTTTTAGTGCCACAACTTCCTAGCCCTGTTTATTAAGTACTTTTACGAACGCATTGAACTTAGGTCGTTCATAGACGTATGACCACAATTATCGTAATTATTATTGTATAAACGCAGACGATCATCGGATCATGAAGATATCACAGTCTAATGATGTCGATACTCTACAACGTTAAGTACCTATATAATATGTCTATGTCAAAAAAAAAAAAAAAACGCCTCTTCCGTCGGTACTTATGTTTTGGACTAAAACTAACGCCGTGGAAGGGGATCTGTCTCCCATATCCCCGACCGTGAGAACACCCGTGATTATTATTATTATTAACGTCGTCTGTTAATACGTTGTTTAGCATTAGCACCGAGAAGAACGTTTCGTGGTAGGTACGCGTTTTCACGTGGGTATAATAATAATAATATAACGATGTACGAGGTACCTGACCGCTCGTCGTTCGACCGGTTTGCCGGCACCGTCGCCGCCGCCGACGACGACGACGACGACGACGGTCGATCGTATCGGCGCGCCTCCGAGCTTTGCGTGTCCTGTCCACGGCCGCGGGCGGCAGCGCGTACGGCCACGGCGAGGTCGCCCGGGTACGGAACCCCTGTCCACCGCCCGCGCCTCCTGGAGCACCTGTATACATATACCGCGTCCTCGTCGTTCCGCCCGCATAGTTCATTTCACGGAATCCTCGAGTCCAGTCGCCGGTGATACTACTCGCGTTGCAGCGTCGACGATTGAAATTCGACTCTGAGAACTTTTGCGTTTACACTCTACGTCGACATCATGCGTAAAAATACGTTTGCAGTGAGTTATTATTATTATTATTATTATTTATTTATTTTTAAGCTATTGCATAGCTTTTATCGCAGGTCTGGTGTACTGACTGAAAAAAAAATTTTCGTAACGAGAAAGCGTGACCACTACCTGTGGAATCCCGTGATCCCCCCTCTCTGTCTACCGCGCGGCGAACCGTATTGTCATGCAAACAAAACAAACTTATTTTATGTGAAAAAAAAAAAACTTATGTTTCATATTTTAGTTATCATAGGCCTATAGTTTCTATGATACAAATTCCTGAATAACTAGAATAATAAAAAAATTTAAAGTTATATCAACTTCTTATTTATTTAATATGCAATAGCTTTATCGCGGCAGTCCCCGAATGCCACTTGTCTTTTTTTTTTTTATAGCGTTACAGGCCATTTAGGCCCTTTGCTGTCAATGTTAAATTCTTCCACTCTTCTCTATGATATACGCATGGTTCATGTCTTCATACCAATCTGGTCTCAGCTCCTTCACATCTCTTTTGACTGTATCTAACCAACGTTGCTTCGGACTACCACGCGGTCTTTTCCTGTTTAAATTATTTACAAGTACCTACCGTCATGATAATACGGTTGTCGGCTCTTCAGACGTGGCCTGCCCACTCCAATCTTGCACCTTTTACAAAATTGTGTTATACTTCATTTCCCTGAAAGCTGCTTTATCTGTTCATTTGAACTTCTCTCCCACACTTGGGTGTCGGGGTTATACACGGGACCATAAATTTTTCTTAAGACCTTTCTTTCAAATATAATTAGTTTATTTTCATCTCCAGTTATTATAATATTAACATAAATATATATGTAAATGAAATTTATAAACACATTTGATACATATACATACATATATAACATATATTTTTATTATTATTATTATTTATTCGGTTATTTGTCGTATTTTGTTTTAAAATATTTCACGATGTATGGAAAAATTACTAGTTAGGTAAACGCCTTATAAAAAAATATAATTTAATATTAAACATAATATAAAAAATAATTATAGGTACTTACACATTACGGTTTTAGATTTTTAGGCCATCTCTAACGCAATTTTATTTTATTATTATTATAAACCCAACGGTTTATATCCAGAACTATTTTTACGGATGGGCCACTAAAGTTAAGTTCAGTATAGTTTTACCCTCACCTTATCCTATATTC
The DNA here is from genome assembly GCA_027580255.1 of Therioaphis trifolii. Lineage (NCBI taxonomy): Eukaryota > Metazoa > Arthropoda > Insecta > Hemiptera > Aphididae > Therioaphis > Therioaphis trifolii. The sequence goes on from CM050405.1 coordinate 41,819,172, forward strand.
ATTAACAGTTTACATATTTTAGTATTTTGATTCTAAACGACTAATTAATAATACTTGTTATAAAAAATAGTAGCTTTCATTTTATGAAAACATAACGCATGTGACATGATTTACTTTGGTTCTCAAATAAATCATTCTTAGGTAAATTATAGATTGACAATAGTTATAATAGAAATACGTTATCGGAAGAAAAACAATATTTAGAACACGTGTTATTCATTTAGAAAAAATCTTTAATTAATGTCCTCGTTTGACAATCAAATATTTTGAAAATCGTTAAAAAAATTAATACTAATAATATGTAAAAATTAAAAATTAAATCGATATTTTGAATGTACGTTTTAATTAAAAAGAAAAAGATATTCCGCGGTTTTTGATCGTATCAAATTCATCTGATCTGTGACTGATGATGGATATTTTATTAACCTTCTACTCAATGCCCTTTCGATTGATCAAAGCGCAGTATTATGAAGTCTTTGGCTTGAAATTGTTGATGATCAATATGCTTTGACTATGAAAATTGCAGTGAAGCTTTTTCTCAGCCGTTGCAAAACTGACATGTAGCACTAAAATACGAGTGGTTATATTTTATTGATTTCTTGAAAAAAGGGTTTCATAATTGTTAATTTATTGCTCTCCAATATTTTTAATTTTTCATATATATTTTTTACAAAAACTAATTGAAGACCAATTTTTCCCGTCATGCATACATTGTCTTGTACACAAACATTTGCAAAGCAATTCGATTTTCCTATTATGTCCATAAAATTACTGTACTTTGGATCACATGCATCGACAGCAGTTAATGTATCTATATTTTCATCAAATCTATAGAAAATGTCTCGTATAATTTCTAAGTATTGACTAATTTCATCTCCTCATTTGTAGTTTATAAACAATCCAGTACGTTTAATTTACAGCTATACACTTACTACTTCATTATATAATATATATATATATATATATATATATATATATATATATATATTAATTTGATTAATTCACATAGAAATAATCAAACATTATTTTACTCTTATATTATAATTTTTCATAATTTTTCAGATTATCTTAATCTTTACCGGGTCAGTTATACTGCAGCAATGTTTAATCAGTGACGGTCTCAAAGTTGGTGTAAAGAATGGTCAGAAATTTGATCACAAACACGACCCAGTGAATTGTGATCATCCAAGCCACGAACACGACCACGATCATTTTGGCCATAAACATGACGACCATAAGGCTGGAACTGGCGGAAAGACAAAAACTGGTCCGCTCCGCACCATTTCACCCAAGCCCAATAAACCTGGCTCTGTCATCTCACCTCAGTTCCAGGGTTCAAAAATGGACATCAAAGACCGCCAAGTCGATGACATCAATCGCGATCACGAACACGACCACGACGGTGACAACCATCAAGTCGATAAGCAATAAGCTTTTTTAATTGTCAACCACTGCTTATTGCTCAGAAAATGTATAATGATTAATAATAAAATAATAATTTTCTTTTTTTTCACGTTTTATACGTAGATAATTGCTATCATATTTTAAATACATTATATACTATTTATAATCTTCATCAATTTGTAATTAATTTCTATTTTACGGGTGTGAAACATAATAAACATTTCTTTTTAAACTTCATAATTTTGCTTTTTTTTGTTAAATTATTTATACCTTTTGATATGTGAATATGTGTTGCCACGAAGGCTTTTGTTGGGAAAATGCAAGACGAAAATGTCATGACAGCATTAATTCTTTTGCTTCCTTACACGTAGATTGTGGGTAGGTAGGTATTAATGTATTATAATATAGGGTTCTGAATTTCATGAAATTTATTTTCTTGAAACATTTCATGAAATATTTCATTTGAGTGAAATTTATAAAATAAATAAATACCTATCTAAAAAATGTTTCTTAAAGTGAGATACTATAGAAAGTTTGTTGATTTTATGAAAAAATAATGAATCACAGCAGGTAACAGGAAACTATTTAGTTTTCTATATTATGTTAGATGTTACTGGAAGATTAAATACTTTAAACTATTTTAAAACTTGTAATTATAGTTCATAAAAGAAATTAATATTTCCAAATTTTAATTTATTCTTCAGTGTTCATTAAAACATTAAAATGTACAATATTTAAATTTGATTGAAATACTAATGAATTGGAAATAAATAATAAAAATTATAAATCACAGCACATACAAATATAATTAATAAATAAAATAGAAAATCTGCATAGAGAAATGTAATTTGTTGGTAAAATGAAGTATGAAATAATATAGGTATTTTATTAATATACTTGAACTTCATTCTTTCCATAGATTTTAGTTGTATTTCAATTATTATTTTCTACAATGAATGTTTTCATAATTATTTGAGCATAAACAACTAACATTATTATTATTTTTTTTTTACGATATTTATTTTATATTTTATATATTTTTTTAAATTTTTTAATTGAAGGGCTTGCTGCAACAACCAGATAAATCAACTTTTTCCCAAAACTCACTTTTTTTTGGAAATGTATAAAAAAAATTTTTCTTGAAAATCAGACGCAACAACCAGTTAAATCAGATTAATAGTGATGGGGTTATTTAAAGAAATGGATATATCATGTTTTGTAATTTTCTGTAGTGATGGCACAGGGTTCCCGTGATTACTTTTTTAGAGGCATAAGCTGTCATTTAATATTTATAAATAATAATAGCATTAAATAAGGCACAAGATTCAAGAGCAAAAGTAACTTTATTTAAGAATTAATAAAAATTAATGTACTTTTCGGTGCAACAACCAGATAAATCCTTGTTCCCTACAACTTTGACTAACAATATTTTCAATACCAAACATTTTTTTTCCAATTCTAACTTCAAAGATGTATGTATAAATGAGTATAGAATTCAAATATATTTCTTTGACAGGATTTTGCATAAATGATAATTTTTAAACTAAATTTACATTGTCTTGAAAGATTCCAAAAAATGTATTTATCTGGTTGTTGCAGCAAGCAACCCTTCAATTGTTATATTTTACATATTTTGTTGAGATATTATTTGAAATTTAAATTTGCTTATCAACTTATAAAAGGTACCTACATTTGTTACTTATCAATTTTAAATTATTACATTGTTATTTTATTAAAAAAAAAAAAATAAAGTAAATTATTTTTATTTAAATTTCTAATACAAATTTTTTTCTGTATGAAGTTGTGCTTGTTTGGTAGATACATATTTCTCTATTTTTTTTTTCAAAATTTTAACAGGAAGCCACTCAACCCTAAATAAATAACAATAATATTTTTTTAGTAGATTTTTCTTTTATTTATTTTCCATATTATTCAAGATATTTCAAAACTTGACACTTAAATAAAATTAACTATATACTGCACGACAACATGTTTAATAGAATGATATATATTAAATAAACATAAATGTATAAAACACTTTTAGTGGAAACCATAATCAACGTTAATAATCATTTACCATGAATATTTTTTATGTGTATTCTAAAATCACTTATTTATTCAGAAAATGAAAAAAAATATTTTTCATATTTGCATTGAAATATTTCAAGAAAATTGAAATTCCAATTGAAATTTTTAAATTCAAAACCCAAATAATAAATAATAAATTGTTAATTTAAAATCTAGAAAGAATAGATTTTGTTTTATTTACCATTTACAAACGATTGTTTTAATTTTTTACTAAATTATACAAACCTACCAAATGGCAAGTTAGTTATGTTAGAACCTACCTACAATTATTTTAAGTCTGTCTCGATAAACATAACTATTTTAAACGAAAATATACATTGGCACTTTATAAATTATATTGAAATAGATTAATATTAAGAATAAATTAAAATATGGAAATATTAATCATCAAACCTTTTAATTTTAGTTCTAAAAAGATGATTGAGTCATGCTTATGAACTATAATTACGAGTTTTAAAATAGTTTAAATTATTTTTTATTATACTTACTTTTTTATTGAATATAATATATTAATTTTAGATTCTGAGTGAAACGAAGAATGTATTGTTTTTAGAATATGCGTATCCCGTAATAACACACCTTCATTCGAAACTAAGAAATAAACGGAAATGGATATATTTATTTAAATATGTAATAAAATTGAAAAAATAAATTTAAATATACACCCATGTTGTGTATATGCTACAAATTTAATTGTTTTTCAATTAAATTCAATAGCAAACAATATATTCGACTATAGATTGTTAATTTATAAACGTATTACCTGTTAATTTATGTTTAACAGTTGAAAAAAAATGAACTCGGCATTTCAATGACACGATTTATTTTTCGATTCCCGCTTAAGACACTTTTGAGAGCTGGTCACCTTTAATGAGCGCCTTAAGTGAGATATTCGCTGTACATATTTTTTTTGTAATGAATTAGTTTAGTTCAGCTTGTACTGCTATAGGAAATAGGTAATTATTTGTCATAATTTATAACACCTGCTTATTTTACACGTAGAAGGAATAGCATGCATTAACGCTAATGCATATAAATCATATAAGTACGTGTGTGATTGAGCGTACGAGGAAAACGTGGTTTACGACGACTCGGCCGTTGACACACGGTTTACACTTTCCGTTTGAAAACCTTTAGCGCGTATAGAAGACGGGCGTCATCGGGGTGTCGCGTATACAGATCCCGATTCGCACGTGTTACGTCCGCTGCCCACGTGCGCATGTCTATGATATTATATTATATACACGAAAAATAAAAATTTCCCAAAATAAATTTAAAAAAAGGGTTGTTTTCCAATAAATACATATTAGAGCTATTCAGCTATATTATGTAATAAAGATGAGAAAACACGTTTTAATTAGGTAGAATATCTATTCCATTCTATGAAAACATTGAAAACATAAATAATTTTTAAGCACAAAGTGCCCAATGCCTTTTTTTTTATGTTACTTTTAGTTCTATAGTGTTTGATTTTTTACTAAATTTATAATGTATAAATAAAGGTGATACCTAAATATAGCCTGAACCAAATTATATAAACTTATACAGTTATACTTATACATAAAACATACTTACTTACTATTCATTTTTAACCCTTGCATTTGTGAATGTTATCTATACATTTATTTTTTACAAAACAATATTATTTATCTATTACAGATTTTACTTTTTTTTTCTCAAAATTATTTATGAAATGATATTATCTTTAAATAAGTAGGTACAAAAAATACAATATTAGACAGGTATCTAATTTGTAACTAGACACTTAAGATTTCTTTTGCAAATTACAATTTACAACGCAAGACAAGAAAAAATAAATATTCTTCTAGCTCCAAAAATCATTAATTGTTACAACCACGGTCTTAGATGATATCTTGTAAGACCGTGTAGTGGCGGACTGGGAGAAAAAAACAGCCCGGGAAAATCATAATTTTAGAGGCCCTCAGCGTACTAACGGCCCCTTAAATATATATATACATTTTTTTTTTGTAAATACAATTTAGCGTTTAAATATTTTAATTAATTATTATAAAACAAAATAAAATAACTATTGTATATTTGCATAAAGGTACTAAAGTAATCATTAATAGTAAATACTAATAATAATAAAATTTATATTTGATACTAACACCGGCCCACCGGGAAATTTCCCGGTATCCCAGTCGTCCAGTCCGCCACTGAGACCGTGGTTACAACCTAAAATTTATAAAACTCAATATGTTCTATTATTTGGTATCTGGTATAAAACATGGAGCCTTCACAATACGCCGTGTCGCATAAATTTTTATAAATTCAGTGCGTAGGTAACAAAATAATTATTAGTTTATATTATGGTCAAACTGTAAGTCTATAATCAAGGAATGATAGAATCTGATTGATAACATTTCACTAATACATAACACATTATTATTTACCAACATCATGTCATGTTTTAAAAAAACAATTTATATTTCATAAATTCATTGAAATATTTCAAGATGAGTGAAATTTTTAACGATATTTAAATGCCCCCTCCTCCTGAGATTTTTTATGTTAGTTACAAAATTGGAGGTTTTTTTACACGAAGTCCGTCTCACACGATTAGGGTACTCAGTGACTCTCCGACAATCATTGTACCATTAATTTCGAGTACAATATTATTATGTACCTGCTCGTAAAATTAATAGTTGTACTTCACGACTCAGTACTCACAATTTTTTTTCGCCCCCCCCCCCCCATATCTATGGACATCAAAATAGATACAATGTTTAATAAATATACAAAACACATACCAATAGTAAATTTTAAACTCAATCAACCTTTTAGATACTGAGTGAAGCGAAGGTTCTTATGGTTTTACAATGAAGTTTATTTATTTTATTTATTTTTTTTTTTCTGTAGACATTTTCGTTATTTGATATTTTTTCGAAGCAACTGTTTTTTTCATTTCGCATAGACGCGACGTCACGTTGCCCCGGTAGGAGGACGGCCTTCACGGCGACCAAGACGACCGGTCAAATGCGATGTTATGTTAATTATTAGGGCAGAGGACTTGTAGCATTTGCATATTTTTTTGCGCAATTACAAAAATAGCAGAGTAAGATACAAATACGTTTCATGCTGAAACAAAGCTAGGTTTTTAATTTTATTTTGCATATAAATGCATATTTCGAGTTTTTTTTATATTTTAGGGCATATTTCTTCTAATCTTTACTTTTAGATGCATATTTTAAATAATTTATCATTTTAACAATATTTTTCTGTCGATATTTTTATTTATACTTAATATAAAACGAAAATAATATTGCATTTAAAATTATTTTAAATTTTGATCATGTTTTTCCTCCAGGGTTGTTAAAACAAATAAGATAATATTGTTGACGGCACAAAATATTATCGATATGCAGATGACTTCGGTTGACATCAGACATGCCTATTTATATTTTAGTAATCACTATGTATCTAAACCTATTCTATGTTGTATTTAAAATTTAAATAAAATATAGTTATTCATTAAAATAATAAGTATAAAAAAATTCTTATTTTTCATTAACACTCATTTTAAATGCATACTTTTAATGCATATTTTGTATATTTAAGTGCATATTTGGTGATTTTGTCGGGTTATAATTTCCTCTGCCCTATTAATATCAAGTTTTTTTTTTTCGTGAAATTCAAACGTATAGCGCCATCTAGTAGACGCGAGCGGCCGAACGGAGTTGTACACGCGTCGTCGTCGTCGTATGACCGTCGGTCGCTCGCGTCGGCTAGATGGCGTCGGGCGTTTGATCGTCGCGAATAATCTAAAAAATGCTATAATCCCAAGCGCGCCGTCTTGTATTATTTACTTATTATAATATGATATTATTATGATGTAGTCGGTCGTAGTAAACGATCACGATATCAACTGTACGCTGTGAAAGATTTTTTCCATCATCAAAATGATATTTATAAACGGAATATTTCGAAAACACAAAACGGCAAATAAAACTCGGAAATTATGCGTAACACTTTTAGTAGAATTACCGAATTAAAAAAATTCGTCTGAAATCATAATCGGTACGAGATCAAAATCACTAAAGCACCTACTCGTTTTCACGACAGATAGGAAGAAACTCCATGACGGCACCTCGAGAATTCGTACAGATCGATATTTAATTCTCGCTAACGTCGTACCGAAAAACGTACTGTAACGTTAAAAAATAAAGTATGTCCGACGGGATTTCATGTCTTTGGATTTAAATACACCACAAACGCGTTAAAGCGTCGTATTTTTCTACAAGACGTTTCAGACCATACGCGTCTGCGCAGACCTTATGTGGAAATATTATTTTCATAGTTTCTTGTTCATTTCGATATACTTTGTTATAACACGTTCAATGCATTACACACGATATCATATTGTTATGATTCGTTTTTACGCGTTTTGCTTGCGGCGCACGCGTTCGATATGGTCATAATTATTAAAGCAAGGACTTTCATGCACTAAAAAATCATCAAATATGCATTTTAAAATATGCACTTATGCATCAAAAAATTAAAAATATGCGGTTAAATATACCCTTAAAAAAATTAATTGTATTATTATTTATTATTCTATATAAGTTTTAACTAGATTTATTTTATCAAATTGATTTGGAATCTTTTTGAATGTTGGATCCCATTCTTCTTAATTATTATTTTGCGTCTAATAAAACAAAAGAGATATTTTAAAATAATTATTGTTGAATTATTCTCAAATATTTACCTTACCTAACCTAGAACTGCACTGAATTATTAACATTTCTTTGATATTTGCAAATAGCAGAGAACGTACCACATACCTACTATTCTTTAAATAAAAATACAAAAATAGATATAATAAATACTGACCAATATTATTATTTCAAGATAAAATTTATCTTTATCGTTTTTATAAGTTAATAACGAACTGTTGACCCTGATTCATGAAAAATATTCACCAAAGTGCTTGATTTTCGATAAACTATCAAAATATACACTAAAACCTTAAAATATGCTCTTATAATAAAAAATGTGCCCCTTAAACCAAAAAATGTCCAAATATGCAAAAATATGCACTAATAACTTTGAGTATTTCATCATAAACGTTATGAAATGTATTTTGTACTTAACAAGCATACGATAAAGTTTACCAGAAAAAATATGCAAATGCATGAAAGTCCTTGCTCTAGTCATAATAATACGATAATAATCGTATATTGACAACATAATATTACGATGTGATTCGCATCGACCAATAATAATAATAATAATAATAATAACAATAACAATAATAATGATTATATTTACTATTATTCGTTAAAATTATGAGTTTTACATATTTTTTAGTACGAGTAAATATTTTAGTAACACTATTTTCTCCTGCGCACAACGACTCACATGCATACAATATTATATTAGGTATTATGGTCTTTCAGATAGTACGTCGTCCATAAACCCGGGCGAACCAATAACCCGTCGAGAGAGGATGTGTGTGTGTGTGTGTGTGTGTGTGTGTGTGTGTGTGTGTGTGTGTGTGTGTGTGTGTGTGTGTGTGTGTGTGTGTGTGTGTTTATTATATAACATGAAAATGGTAAGGATTAACATGAAAAAAAAACACAATGCACTCACACACTATATGTATTAATACAAACACGCCATATAAAGTGCTTTATTTATTATACGCATTCCTATTCTCCGACCGCTGTCAGCGTCAAAGACCCTCCCGACGGTAAAAGGTAATTTATATTTTACCATACATTATAATATAATGTGTGTTTTAGGACTGGATCTTGCCCGGAGGATAAGGATCTAACTAGCATTAGAAAAACGGGAATTCTGATTTTTATTTAAAACGTGTTTATGTATATAATATATATATTATATGTATATGATGTGTGTGTTTCTACCTGTAAACCTTACCTGGCCAGTGAATGTACCTATAACACATTATTTATTCAACGTACCACGGTGACGTCTTCAGCGTAGCTGCGTATTTTTACGACTGTCACACCAGCGTATACGTTTAGGTTTATTTAAAGCGTAATCTGTTGGACGCAAGGCCTGTGTGTGACGTTTGCGTGCGACGATTTTCACGTAGCACCTTGTGTGCGCCTTTTTTTTTTTTGTTTCTTTTGTTTATTTTATGAATCGAAACGAACGGATGTGATATTAAAACCCGAGTAGTGGCGTTATTAGAACATTTCGGCGGCAGGTGATAGATCTTTTTTCGTACGTGCAGATGTGAAGGAAGAGCCCCGCCTCTATATTATCTAACCTCAATAATTTATATATAGCAAAACGCGAATATCCGATTTTGCACATCTCACTGCCAACGGACGCGTTTAAATTTTTGATTTCATTATTTAAAAGTTTCACGCTTAATAGGTGAAAATAATAATATCAAAACACGTCGTAATGGTAAAACACTGATGTATTACATTTAGAGTGCATCGCACGGTTAAAAAAAGAACCAAATTTACACGGGCAGAGTATATTTTTGCTAGAATACAATGGCGAAATCCACGAAAGTCTGTGACAAAACTCAAACCCAATTAATAACTTGTATCGGAAATATCAATCGTGACTTATTTGAAACGAAGCGGAGTCCCGGTAGTTTTAACACCGCTATAGCGAGACATTCAAATTGATTATTCGATGACCGGTCGAGTACGATTGGCAGCGAGAAGTGAGGTACACCGTGCCAGACCGTAGGAAATGTACACTTTTTAGGCAGAATCAAAAAAAAAAACAAAAGAAAAACGTGTAAGCCGAATTGAGCTAATTACTAATTATTAGTAATTATGATTTTTTATCAATATTTATTCATACTTCGGTTGTATTCAGTAATTGTTATTATAATTTATAACGAAAGAATATTTTTGTTTATTATCAAGTCCTGATGGCCACCCATATTTCTTGCTTATAATTATTTAGCTTTTCGTACATTTTAATAATAGGTACATATTGCGCGCAATGCGCAAGTGCAAATCGGTTTTTATTTTAATTATGAATTATGGTTATTCGATCCAAGTATCCAGTCCTAGCGTGGCCTTTCCTGACACACCGCGAGTCGTCCGGGATTACCGCGCGTAATATTCGTCGGCTCGACTATGGCGTAACAACAATTATTATTTATTTTATTACTTTCAGGGTCGGACTGGCAATAACCAGTGAGGCCTTATATGTACGAGGCCTCCTTTTTCGGGTACATTATACGAGTAGTATTGTAAGATTGTTATAGTTGTGGTAATATTAATATAAGTAGGATGTAGGTGCATTGTAGTATGCATTTAAATTTATATTTATAATTTAATAATTGCCAAATAGGCTACGTTCTTCCTTGGAATAAGTACTTAATATTATCAATACAACATTCTATTTTGTATTTATTATTAAAAATGTATTGTTTTTATATTTGAAAACACTGTGGACTGTGTTAATGAAATTGCATAATTATACAATAAATATATATTATATTGTATGAGTATAAAATTATTTAATAGTATTAGCATCGAAGTTATATGATAAATTAATTATAAATTGTATTGTTGATGGTAAATTTAATTACAGACGATGCCCATTTATTTGTCGATCCCCGGTGAGGCCTCATAGGATATACCCAGTCCGACCCTGATTATTATTATCATTGGATATTCACCTGTGAAATCAACGATATTTGTCCACTGAGACTCTCGTTTAAATAATTAATTACTTTTGAATTCACGGTGTTCGACTGATTTTTTCGTCGTGGACCGTATAAAATAATAATTTACGCTGAATATTCGTAAATGGCTAAACTATTGTGTCGGATTATAACACACGATACTTAGAATTCGTGGCGAGTTTCGGCATGTTTACATAAAAGATTACAAAAATAAAAATAAAGCTAATGAAATAATTAAACATGGCAATATGTTTGACGATTTCACACAGTATATGAATAAAAAATGTTGTTGAGATATTGGATGAACAACCGTAGAATTTATACTTGCAGCCTATGAGTTTTAAACATAGCTAGCAATTATTTAATACAACATTTTAATATACGTGTAATTAAGATACACGGACTCTCGAATAATAACACGTGTACCCGGATTTTAATTTCATGGGTATTAATACGTTTAAGATACGTGTGCTCGGGACCCGTCAGTGACGGATCCCTGGATCCCTATGCCCTGGGGGGGGCAAAGGAGAATTCGTAAAGGAGTTATTGTACTGAATAATAAGTGCAATAAATATTATTGATATTAATTGAATACAAATAATTATTCTGTTTTTCTATTATTTCAGGACTAAATTTAACAAAGAAATTATCTCGATGAACCAATTACTTTTGCATTTGCCTCCCCCCCCCAAAAAAATAAAAAATTTTAATTTCTGGATTCGCCACTCGGACTCGCGTACTCGGGTTGGTTAATACTCGGTCAAAATCGCGAGCTCTAGTTTGAATTCGCGTCAAAGAGTTCGTTTTTACCACGTAATACAATGACCCGTGTTCGCGTGTGACGATATTGATGTACAATCATTATATTCGTTTGCATATGTATCCAACACTGTTTCATTAATGAACATTGAACAGTGTACGTTCGTGTACGCTAGGGTGACCATAAAAATAAAATAAAAATACGGGACACTAAGTTACTAAAAAAAAAAAAAAGGAAATTCTAATTTTAACTGAATATATTAAAAAAAAAAAACAAATTAAATGTATGCTGTATAATAGTTTTTAAATACAAATAAAATAAAAATATTAATAAGTATAACATGTACACAAAAATCCAAAAAAAAATTATTTTGAAGACGATGGCAGGTAAATTTCTTCTTTTGATGTTTTTGTATACTTTTGTGCTGAACTGATATTTCATCGAATTGTACTTATTTGGTAGACGACGTCACACATCAATAAAATAATATTAATAACATTTTGTACGTTATCGTTATACCATTTGTATTTATAATCGTTGGTTTAACGTTGTCGATAATGATGTGATATTATTAGTTCTCTATTTTCTACCCGCAACAATTAGAATAATTTATTGTCAAGACAAGAATCTAAAAATAATGCTGATAAGTATAAATTTCAAATATGTTCTAATGAATATTGTGATACAAAAATATCGTAGAATTTATAAATTAACAATGAAGAGAAAAACGGGATTAATATGGGACCTACTTGAAAATACGGGACAAAATGCGTCCCGTATAACTTTTGTCGTGACAACGGGACACAAAGTGAAAATACGGGACAATCCCGTATAATACGGGACGTATGGTCACCCTAGTGTACGCATACGACGTCGTGACCTGCACGACAAACCGGTAAACGAATCGATTCGATTCGAATAATAATAATAATAATAATAATAGTAATAATAATAATAATAGTAATAATAATAATAGTAATAATAATAATAGTAATAATAATAATAGTAATAATAATAATAATAATAATAATAATAATAATAATAATAATAATAATAATAATAATAATAATAATAATAATAATAATAATAATAATAATAATAATAATAATAATAATAATAATAATAGTAATAATAATAATAATAATAATAGTAATAATAATAATAATAATAATAATAATAATAATAATAATAATAATAATAATAGTAATAATAATAATAGTAATAATAATAATAATAATAATAAAAATAATAGTAATAATATAATAATAATAATAATAATAATAATAATAATAATGATAATAATAGTAATAATAGTAATAATAATAATGCATAATACAGGTTTGACAGTGAATGTAACAGGTAAGTTTGTAACAGGCACCCACCCATTGTTGTTATTACCGGTGGCGATGCCGGAAAGTAGTTGTCACGGCCAAGGTGAAGGGAACAATACAAATGTTATTTTCCAATGTCATTTATTTGCGAAAGAACAAGTTGGCCCCTAATGATTACAGAGAAAGCGACGCCGGTAAAATTCCGCACAACGTAAGTAGTAAACATCATATTATATAAACCTATTTATTACTGATAAAATATCGTGATCGCAAAATATTATAACTAAAGTTCGGATTTATGCACTTTCAAAATTTCGAAAATGCTATTTCTAAAAACCAAAAAAATGACCCAAAAGCTCCAAAAAATATCCCGCGAAAAAAATGCTCGAGGAAAATATTTTTATAAACTATTTCCAAAAATAAATTTAAATTTACATTTACAAAGAACGAAGATTATATCGATGAAATAAAGAAATATTAAAATAATTGTGCAAGAAAATTGTGTGCGTTTAACACAGACGCGTGGTTATTAGGTCGGTGTGCCAATATATTTTTTCTTGTCATATTACTAAAAATAGGTTGAAAATGACGGTAAGTTATTTTGAAAACGCACTAAAATGTCGAAAAATTTCGTTTTAAATTACATATCAGTGGATAAGAGAAAAATACCCCAAAACAAATGTGTTCATAGAAAACTGCAGTGTACTTTAAACACATTCGGGTCTTTAAAAACATCGCTTCAAGCATTCCGAAAAAAAAAACGCAAATCTTGCGAAATACGAGTTTTATCATTCACTACCCATGGGCTATAACCCATAAAATGTATTAAAACTTAAATTTTGATCTATTATTTATAATATTACCATGATAATATTATTACACGATACCAATAACTAAAAAATGGCAAAACTTTAATTAATGCGTAGATACAATTAGGAAAACAAAGGAATATTTCACCGACAAATACTATAAAACTTAGGTATAACAGCTAGTGTATCATTTCCAGCAAAACGAAAAAAAAAATGTTTGAATTTATTTCCGTTAAAATTTTTCTCACCATTTTTAATTTCCCTGTCTGTTGTCTCAAAGTCGTACAAATATTTGTGTTATTGGTCGAATGCAAATTTGAAAACTATTGCTCTTTCCATAAAACACTATGTTTACTTTACATTCAAAAATAATACTTCGGGCGTTAAGACGAAAATCATTCGTGATTCAAAATTTTTTGTGTCTCTTGTAAATTAATCGGAGTGTAACAAATAAATCGGTAAATTTAGAAGTTATATTATTATATGCCGAGTAAGCAACTTATTCCAAAATGTCTAGGATCTTCAATAGTTAAGGCAAAGTGCATACTGTAAATTCCTTGCCGCTATAACTATAGACAAATACTTCAAACGAATCTAAACCGTAGGTAGGTACTGTTCAACATTTTAAAAATTATGGAGTCAATTAGCTCTCATTGATTTTTAATATATTTTGAATTATATAAAATCTTTATGTCTACTGTGATTTAAAAATGTAGAATCTACATTGTAGATTGTAGAGAATACGACTTGATAAAAATAAAAAATAAATCATTTTCCTTAATATTTACTTTTATTTTTTTCGAATTTGTACACCATGCAGACGAAAATTTCCTCTGGCACGTGTAATAGAAATCAATAATAGATATCATAATAAAAACAGTTTTAAAAAATGTTATCAAATGTCTTAGTACGTACACAGTTCACTTCTAAGTGTTTTTTCTACGTGTATCGACTACGACGTTTCCTCGCAGAAGTATTGAATTATATATGAAAATGACTTTTTCACGCGTGAAATTTCCTCACCTACGATTTCCCACGGCAATTTTTTTTTTTTTTTTAATAACTACAAAAATTTCTCGTGCGCTGTGAGAGTTATATTACAGTATATAATCTGTTTTATAAAATAATAAAATGTTTTACATAAAGTCAGTGGCGTATTTACGGGGGGGGGGGGCTTTTTTTTTAAAACGTTAAATTTTAAACGTTTTATGTTCAATCGACTATTAAGAATTTATAAGTATTTGACTATTGTATGTTAAAATAATGTGCCACTGGTAACTCAAATTAAACAAATAAAAATCTAATGAAATGTATAGTTTATAAACCCCCCCCCCAATAGGTTGTAAATACACCACAGCATAAAGTGTACGAGTACGTCATAATGTTAAGCTTATTAACAGTAAGTAATAATATCATTAGGCAGGGTGCAACTGGATATTAAACATTCTGAATAATAAACGTTAGGTTGTTTCCGTGGAATTGCTCATAACCCTTTGTGGACCGACGGGACTTTAAAGTCCCAGCCAAAAAAAAAATCATATAAAATTACGTGTAAATGTGGAACAGTTGTTATTGCCCGACGGGACTTCTATGTCCTGTATTCTACCAGAAAAAATTATCTTGGAAGAAATAAAATCAGTTATCATAGTTTTATCAGTGTTTGTTTATTAATACTTTTCATAAACACGTTTTTACAGTTTTTGTTTTACAGTAATTGTTTAATTTTTTTTTAAATTTTTTTATTAAAAGTCCTTAATTTTATAATTATTTTTACATTGATTGTATGTAAAAAAAAAATGACCTAGATGACTGACGGGACTTTTAAGTCCAGACCGTAGAGGACTGGCGGGACTTTTAAGTCCCAGGATAAAATAAGGATGAAGGATAAAGAAAAACATATTTTTTTTTTCAAATCCTATCTTAGAAATAGGAAAAATTTTGAAATGGCCAAAAAAAATTTTACTTTTTTAATGTTATTAAGGTGCTGTCCTGAAAGGGATAATATAACCTTTATTTTAATATATGTATATTGTAGATTAAAACATTGTATTATTGAATCGTAATTTTTTTTTCGAGATTTTTATCAAACAATATAGGTACCATTATTTCAACACGCCTATTTGGAAAATAAGGAAGGGAGACGAAAGATTTTTCTTTAAGCCGATTCTAAGACTAAAAATGTCGGTGGCGGGGAAAAGACGAGCGAAGAAAAGTCGCACAGGACTATGTCACCACCGGAAAATGTCGCGTGACTTAAAGTCCGCGAGCAAATGTCGTAAAATCGTGTACTACATAGCAGTACACGTAGAACGTTTGGCAAAAAAATATTCGAGTTTAAATAGGTACTCAAATAAAATAATGGCGGTGATTCAAAGTAAAAACTGAGACGTTATAGACTGGCCGTACTCATTATTCGCCCTACTCGATTCCGAATAAACCGTAGTATTGTATGACACTACATTATACAAAATAAAACAACGCAATATAATTTATTATGAGTATGAATGAATACGGTGATGTTTGAAAATCGATTTCCACGACCGCGACTTCCGAGTACTAATCTAATAATAATCATAATAATTAATACTAATTATAATATTTAATAATTAATAATTAATAATAATAATAATTATAATTAATACTAATTATTATATTTAATAATTAATAATTAATAATAATAATAATACTCGAAGAAGTGTAAGTAAATACAATTTATCGTATTTAACTACATGTAACTAACGCTTTACCATAGTTATGTGATTGTTTTATATTTTAATTTCGAGGTAACTAACTTCATGTTAAATCTCAATGAAAAAAAAAAATAATAATAAATAACGAAATACGAAATACGAATTATAAATAATCTCGCTTGACGTGCGGCGACAAGGCTTTCTCGGGAAAAGTTTGTGGGAAAATAATATAAAAAAAAAAAAGAGTTCCTATCGGAGATAGAGAGAGAGAGAGAGAGAGAGAGAGAGAGAGAGAGAGAGAGAGAGAGAGAGAGAGAGAGAGAGAGAGAGAGAGAGAGAGAGAGAGAGATTTGAAAAAAAAACGGATACCCGTCGCACAACATTTGAATATATCTACGAATATAATTGACGCCGTATCGCTATTACGTTTTGAATAATAATAGCCGTGTAGGACTCGCGTCATCTATGAATCACGTAGAAAACCCGATCGAGTGCGTCCGCGACGAGTATTTATACGACACGACAGTAAAATGCATTATTTATGACACGTGTTACGAAACCCCGCCGACTGCAGTCGATGCATTCCTTTCTACGACCAACAGAGAGACGGGCGAAAAAAAAACCTCTCGTATTTTTTAAATTTATTTTTGATCTTATCGTCGCTGTATAATGCGTATACGTATAATATTATAATCTCCGGGTAATAACGCGCGCGTTACTTCTCTCGGAACGCACGGCAGAAAAACGGATTAATTTTACATAAAAAAGTGATTACCATAGATTGATCTGCCGAAAAACGAGCCGACTATACGACTTGACGCACCTACCATAAATCGACGGTGAAACGTAGAAACTATTAAACCGCGCCTACCCACCCGTACGGCGGCGTGCATTGAGTCTATTAGCATATTATAATAAGTATATTATACGCGTTCTCACGAGGACCAAGCAGTATTACGTGATATGATGCGTACAATGATATAAAAGACAGATTTATTTTGTATTATTTGGAATCATTACAACGATAATCACTATGGTCACTGATTTTTTACGAAAAAATCGAAATCGTCATAACCGCTGTCAAAATCGGGGGGAAATAAAATTCCGTCTTACATAATAATATAATATTAGAACATTATTATACTCATACAAGTAGGTGTCCACCTGCCGAGAAGGTTTCCACCTGCCGCTCGTGAAGGGAGTATTCGGCGCCAATCTGCCGGCCGCCGCACGACAATGACAATAACCTAACCGCGTTTCAATGGCGTACAAAGATCGAGAAAACCGGTACACATAAAATCCGTCGACGTTTATTTATCGTTATAAAAATAATATGATTGATCTTAAATGTTGTCGAGCGTGAGAAGACGGTCGGATGAGTAGATTATAAATCTGAAGACGGTGCGGCTAAAGCGTACGAAATACATATATAATGTAATAACATTGTGAACGAGTTTTCTAATATAAAAAAAAAATTAAAAAAAAATAAAATAATAATAATAATAATACACCAAAATCTAATATTCAACCTCGGTAATAAAATAACTGTCAAAACTAAGCTTAGCTCGGAATCGTTATCCACATACGACACATCGATTGCCGTTGAGTTTATATTTAAATTACGCTTTTGTGGATTCATTATTGTAAAAATGATTTTTCAAGACGCACGTGTGGCGGTTGACTTTTTAACGAGTGAAATGCGCGAGCGGTAAATTTCGTCCCACAAAACAGGCCAAGTCCTGACCTAACGAAAATTGCGTCCCAAAAAACAGGCCAAGTCCTAACCAAACGTAAATTGCGTCCCGAATATTTTTGAAAGGTACCTAATGCGTCCAGGGATATCCGCTATTCCCAGTCGGCAAAATAATGACAAGATAAGGAGTAATCAATGATTTATAGATACCGTGTTCAGTGTTTACTAATATTATAACACACTCAATCCGGTCGTAACTCGTGTGCTAAAAAACCAAAAAAATTACGGAAAAAGAAACATTTATACAAGAAAAAGTTTATGAATTGCAAAAAATATAATCACTCGCTTAGAATTAGCGCGACAATTATCTAATACGTTTTTACCAGTTTCATAGTAAGGATATTTTTTTTTACTATACACTTTTAATCATAAAAAACAGACAGACAAACCAAATTCGTAGTAATAAATCATTTTAATCATAAACTACAGACAACGAAACCGATTTTTTGAAACCATACCGATACCAATTTTGCTAAAATATATCTAGATGTATTTTACATATGAATAAAAATTATTTCGGCATAAAATTAATATGTTTATCACAGAATATACCCCGGATCGCAATTTACACAAAAAATTTTAAATGGC
Organism: Therioaphis trifolii; assembly: GCA_027580255.1. Lineage (NCBI taxonomy): Eukaryota > Metazoa > Arthropoda > Insecta > Hemiptera > Aphididae > Therioaphis > Therioaphis trifolii. Next base: position 41,838,240 of record CM050405.1, read on the forward strand.
ACGCGATTCACAGCAACCTGTGAAATGATACCACTGTGAATCCGTAAAAAATCAATTTACTGAATACAATTAACGGTCCGCAGATATTTTAATTTAAGATAATATAATAAACCACGCGTTTATATCGTTTGGTAGTCGTCCTTTTCCCCCTGCGTCCTTGTTTCCCTGTAAACAGTAACATCACGCGCTGGATTCTATTCAAAATCTACCGAAATCTGTCCGAGGCGAACTATTATTACAAAACGTAGATTTTAAGACATATAGCAAATAAAAAGCATTTTTAAAATACAATCATAAATCGTATTATCAAACGTCAAACCAATAATAAGGAATGATGAATCGAAAATATAATAATATTATAATATACATTTTTTGATGATAGAAGTTTTTAAAAATCAGTTAAGTATAAAAACTGTAAAATTAATTGTAATTATTATAATGTTGAGTTTATTGGAATCCAGAATCGTCTATATTGTATTATAAACAGTCGGAGAGAGGATATATTTCATTTCGACCGCTAACAACACTCACCGTTAGTCGAATTATACAAACATAATAATTATTTATTTTCTATTACACACACACACACACACACGACACACACACACACACACACACACACACACACACACACACACACACACACACACACACACACACACACACAAACACAATCGTTTTTATAAAAACAGTGACTTATGTTGTTTTTGAAATGACTAATTCCATTATTATGTTGGTAAATTTATATAGAACTTATTGATAGGACATGATTAGTGCTAAAAAGAATATCAATACAAGTTTCAGCTGATGCATGTATTACTACAAATAACGGTCACGGTGGCAATAATATCCAAGTTCGGGAAACAGGGTGAATTTTAAATTTACGGTAGGTCATGTATTAACCACCCCTCTGTTTAATAATTATTAAAAATATTTTATGCGTGTATTTAATTCAATAGCAAAATAGCATTCTTAACATATTATATTTCTGTAGTTAATCATAAAGATTTTCAAATTGATACAACTCGTAGGTACCTACGTTTTTATAATACATTTCATTACTACAATTATTAGATATTATTGAATACGTATTGGCTGTATACAATATATTTTTAGCGTGGTGATTTATACTTATGTAGATTCGGACTTTCGTGCCGTAGTTGCGTATCATCCACCACGCGTTTGAAAACACCCACTCACTCGCATTATTATACTCGTACGGTTCTGGGGTGTAACCTTTTGTGATGAAGGTTGCCACCTGCCACCCGTGAAAGAAGTGTTTGGCGCCAATATGCCGGCCGCCGCGCGACAATAACGAGACCGCGTTTCAATGCCGTAGAAAGATCGAGAAAACAAAGAAATTTTTGATTTCTTCCATATCGACCCCGTGTGATCGCCCGAGATTATTATCTTTATTTGGACAAACGACAAATCACTCGGCTCGCCTAAAATTCGCATTTTAACCTCGGAGTGACGTCCCTTAGGTACGAATGTGTACATGCACTAAATAAGTAACGAAACCAACGGATCTGGACTTTTAGTTTGGTCGAAGTCGTCCAGTGGATTATTCTGCAATAATATTATTATTACTTATTCTAACTATACACACAACGCCAGGGCCTGATTAAGGAGTTGGTCACCAGTAGGCTAGGGTTGATTTGGCGCCCCTACGAATGATCGGAGTGAGTGGAGGGTAAGACGAGGATTAAGAAAACGTATAAACAACAGAAATTTTTTTGTTTAAATGAAACGCGTTTTATATTTAATAAAATAATATACAAAAGCATTCAAAAATTTTTAATTTATGATTGAACTAAATATTATTCATTAATCATTAAAAAAGTATGTTTTTGTTTTACACTACACATTTACACTTTAGGAAAAAGTTTTTTCCTTGATTTTAACGTTGCGGAAGACTCCACTATTTCATCGAAAGAAATATTGTTTATGAATTCACTTTCAATAAACAAAAGTACAAGGGCCTTCATTTTATCCTGGCATAAAGTGAATCTTAAAAAGTTTTTCACCCGCCCTAGAGCTGAAAATGATCTTTCTCCGCTACAATTTGCGATGGTCATACTAAAATATATTCTTAGAGCCACTTCAACATTTGGAAATAGTGACTCTATCTTCAAGGATTTTAAATGTCTCAAAAGTCTGGAGGCTTTAGATCCCAGTTTCTTTTTTCCACCTAGAACTTTTGTTTCTTCATAATATGTTTTACATATTTTATATTTTTTTTTTTACATATTTTTACATATGTTTCACATACATACAACAATATATTATATATATATATATATATATATATATATATATATATATATATATATATATATATATATATATATATATATATATATAATAAAAGTGGATGTGGGATCGCTCGGTCGTCGGTGCGATAAGGTATATGACAAATAACGTAATATATTAAAATAGACTATTGTCAATTGTCGACCGGGCGGAAATTCGTTGAGGCGACGCGGTAACGGCACGGCGAATAGGCCGCGGCATTAAACGTGTAATAACGCAAATATAATTTTTTTTTTTAAGTATATATTATACAAAAATTCTACATTCGTAAAAAAAAATTGTGGCGCCCCCAATTTAACGTAGAACGACTGGCGCCATAGGCTGTAGCCTACTTAGCCTATTGGTTAATCAGGCCCTGCACAACGCGCACATATACAAATATAACGACTCGTCGTCGTCGTCGTTCAGCGCAGATCGAACCCCTCGTGGCTCGTATACATTATAAATTATGACTCGCACGTGTTTCGTAGTTTTGATCTTGCCGAAAATGCGTACGACGCACTCGCAGTCACCTCGAAAAATAAAGTCGTACAACACCATGTGGTACGCCCCCCCCCCCCCGAGCGTGTATTTAACGGATTCATAAAACATTTTCCAACAACTAATGGCAAAAACGGCCTCCTAGTAGGCAACTACTTTGTTCCTGTTAAATACACTAGTTTGGTATACATACTCGTATCTACGGGGGCTACACAGGACGCGAAAAATGTATTTAAAAAAAACTCTATGTTAACTCGAATTAATCGAAAATGAACTTTTTCTAAACAGAACAATATTTATATATTGTTGATTTATTACACTTAAACCGGATATTTTTTATAATATAACGATTGAAATTAACTCGAGACGTCCGTTTTCATCTGCAAAACTATTGAACACATCGTCTGAGTCTAATGAATGTGTAAAAAAAAAACTTAATATTATCGTAATATTGATAAGTTGGAAAAATCTATCGTTTTTCATAGTATTTCTAATCCAATCTTTTATCCGCCTCATAACAGAAAATGTTTCAAATGAAAGTCGAACACCATGAAAGGGGGCTATAAAAGTTTTTGTGGGGGCTGTAGCCCCCATAACTTCATAGGACACTACACTCACGGTTAAATATTTATTGTGTTCGGCGCATGATAAGCCCCGCCGGAGCACACATGAACGCGGGTGGGTAAAGAACGTTTGAGATTAAGCACCACTAAAGATCTACCAACTCGATAAGGCGTTTGTGGAAGTAATAAACACGAACAAAAAAAAAACTAATAATAATTACTCACTGGCCTCTACGTTAGATTCCTAATACAACACATAAGTATATCTAATTGCACACTTTTTTTCTATAATGAATTATTTTATCTACTGTTATAATTGTTGTATAGAAATTATATTTATAATATCTAATGTAAACTATATACATTTATACACCGCTTATCATATGAATAAGTTTAATTAATATGTATAGAGGCAAAAAGTTACAGCAGAATAATATTATAAACAATTAATAATTAATTATTATAACAAAACAAATTTTCATCAATGGTTAATTTAATGGCTGTAATTTTCTATTTGAAGCATATTGATACGCTGCATTATATCAATTTGCTATGATAGTATTGAATAAGAAAAAACAAACGTTGAAAACGCTTAGCTCCTAAAGGCTCCTTTTTGTGCCTATGGTTACACAAAGTGACTGACGAAATGTCATTTCGTATTGAAAATAGTTTTGAAAGAAATCTAGAAGTAAAATTACATTGAAAATCACAAAAAAAACAAAAAACAAAAAACAAAATTAAGTATGAATACAGGAACAAGATTTAAATGTTTAGAAAATAGTAAATACTTAGATGATTTCTTTATTAAATAACTATCTAATGAATAATTGCATGGAACATCTCTGTAAACTCAATAGCTTAAATAAATGTAAAAGTATATTAAATAAACCTTTTGACTATAGCAACATTGCTAATCACTATATCAATGTCACTAATATCGTGTTTAATTAATGTTTTTACTTAATCAATTATTATACCCTATTGTGTTATGATAATAAATAATTACAATATTATTTTTGTTTATTTCACTAGCATCGGAATATATAGTAATAATAATAATAATAATAACGATATAATGACAATAATTCAAAGACGAAAAATTAACAAAGACATTGATAACATTTATATTTTATGACCTACGTTAAGTTATACTGCGATAAAGTAGAGCAGTACGAAATGGATTAGTGTATACTGGATGTTGAAAATGATACTTTACGTCATACTGAAATGGCCTGGTGTCGAAACGATCGCACCAAATCATATAATAATTTAATAAAATAATATTAATAATAAAATAGTTACTTTGCTGATTAATTCGTGTAGACCGTCGTCGTTGTGCATGACGTGAAAATGATAAATTTATCATACTTAATGTACAAATCAAGAGATATAAAATGAGAGAGACACGCAGAAAAAGAAATAGCAAAATCGTAAAAAGAATCACGAGCAATAATATTGGCTCATCAATCAGTGGCGTCATTTGGGGCGGGTGGGGCAACTCATATATTTGCCACAGTCTAGTGTTTAGCAGCTGCTCAGTTTCTCAAGTTGGTACATATGAAAAATATAAAATATACAAAGAATATAATAATAATAATAATTGTTCGAAACTTGCCGCGTTAGTGACTTTTAAATAGAAAACTTCGCGCCACCGTTATTGGTTCTGCCATGAACTTCGCGAACTTTCGAGACGTTTCAGCGGCCCCTCCCTCGTCATCCACGACCTTAAACCTCGGTCGATCGCCGCAACCGGTACCACGGTCCACGACGACGAGTCGGCTTTTGCGTTTTTGTTCCAGCCACCGTCCGTCGTTGGCGTGTTTGGCGTGTGCCGTTTACACCGAGCGTTCCTTTTTTTTATTATAACGATAATTGGTCGTACGAGTTGATGGTGTTGTGTGCTTGTTCTCGCCGCCGTTGGATTTCGTGCTGTCGTCATCATCTGTCCGCTGTCGCCGTCCAGGTTTTATTATTATTGTACATATTTATAATTGCCCATACGGCTTTATAAATAGCAGTATAAAAGGCTTTACCTTTTTTTATTATTAATATTAGCATTTTACCCCCCTCCCTTTTTTTTGGGCGCCCGTCTCAATTTTGTACATTATTATTTATTTGTCTGAATAGTAGTTCTGACCGATTGGCAGAGAAACCAAATAAGTTATATATTGTTCATATTATTGGTCACCCGTATTTATAAATCTTTTCTCTGGGTAGTTTGGGCACCGTGTTGCCGTCATTCTGGGCCAACCGCCAGTTAGGAGCCCGTCGACAACAATAATAATAATAATAAAACCATTAAACCTGTAGAAAATAAATTATGAATAAAATTATTGACTATATTATTGTCTATATTTAAATGATAAAATTGAGATAACGGGAGACGGGCGCTCTGCACGTAGTAACATACCTACTCAAATGCTAAATCAGTACACTGTACTAAGTACAAAACGTCATTATGTTTAGACTAATACCTTAGTGGACTAGTTTAGTCTATAAATTTAATATTATAGTCGTTACAATGTCATCCATAAGAAAAGATATTTTCATATTATTATCAATTTGTATACAAATATTGATTAAATAATAAATATTATTCAATCTATTTTAGTGCAGCCGAATAATCGGAGTCGTCATATCATGACGAATATGAATGACGATTATGAATAATGCTTTTTCACCTCTTATGAACATAATTATTGAATTGTTATATAATACATTTTAGTCGGCAAAAATAATAGTTCAGTCGGCTTATCAGTAAATGGTCGCCCTAGTCTAGAAAAAACTGAAATGACGCCACTGTCATCAATGATATCACTTCATACGTACATATTGCGTTTGTTTAGTGTCTTTAAAAATGCAAATACTTTATAGCGCGTGATTCACGTACACTTCCCCGTCTGCCATTTCCCCGTCCAATACGTAAAATTAAATTAGTCATAAAAAAAATTGATTTAATATAAATAAATTAATCAAAAAAATTTAAGGATACAACTGCACGGATTAAAAAATAGTAAGTTCTTAACATAAACGAAATCTAGATGAGTATTTAATTGGAATCGCTCATAATTTACAATTATAAGGTATTTATTTGTAATATTTTTAAAATTTTTTTATTAGATTTTACAAAATGTTTTAAATAAATGTAATTTTTTAAATAAAAACGTTTATGTTATTATTTGGACGGGGAAATGTCTTACGGGGAAGTGACCGGGTACTATAGCGCGTACACACATCATTTATCCTTACTCCGTGAAATGTAAGTGATGACATGATCTTATACAAGAAGTCTGAAATAGGTAAGCCTTAAAAAAAAATAGAACGTATCATCAGAAGATGGCTTCTTTCGTCAAATAATTATAATTCATATTGCATTTTAATAAATACGTATTATTATTTGATATTTAAATGAATACAAATTCGAAATTTAAATTTTATTTTTGCATTATCCTAGATAACCTTTTTAACTCCAATAATTATAAATATCTAGATTGATTTTTCCTCGGTCATCGGTTGAAGTTTTGAAGTGTACTGTGGGAAAATATTTTGAGAAATTTTCATTGATTTTTTTAGATTTATTATTGTACGTGCATATAATGCATATTATATATACTTATTATGGATCGTTACTTCGAATCGGTTTTGTTTGTATGTTTTTAGTCTTGAGCGACATTTTATTTTTGTGCGCACTTTATTCGGCTATAAATATTTAAGTAGTTTCTCGTAACCAATGGTAAAAAAGAGATAAAAAAAAAAAAATAAATAAACGGTGTAGGTATCTCCATTTGGTCACCCTCCTACATAATGCCATTCCATGTTCTGCGTTTAATTATTTTATCACTATAACTCGTCATGCATATAATGCATAGCTGTAAATTCGTTTCTCAAAAAAAAAAAAAATAATAATAATAATAATAAACATTCAAATTAATTGTATAGTCCAGAACCAAAAGTAGATTCCCGTGCAACACGTGAAGAGCAACAATGCGGGGCGTTAAAAGAAAAAAAGTTTTACAACCACTGGTGCAATATAAAATACAACGGTCGTGTTTGCCTGCGTAGGCCTACCGTCGGCGTACACATATTGTCGGCGCGCACCCTTCTCAGTTCTCGACGTGTATAATAATAATAATAATAATAATAATAATAATAATAATAATAATAATAATAATAATAATAATAATAATAATAATAATAATAATAATAATAATAATAATAATAATAATAATAATAATAATAATAGTAAATAATAATACGTCGTACGGCCACGGGTAGTATACGGTCGAAGAATGCACGCCGCCCGTTTCGAACGACCGTTCGGCCGTCCTTGTCGAGGGTCTTTTCGTGCCTTCGTATCGTCACAAAGAGGCAGCTGCACCGCCACGCAATGGTTTTCATTCGGAACACACCTCCGACGGTGACTGCAAATATAATATACACACAGTATCGGCTCGTGTTTATGCGCACAAGTGCGTACGTGAACTACACTCTGACAGCGAAAGAAATCGAAATCATATTAAATCCTAAAAACACACTAATATCATTATGATTAAAGCAAGAACTTTCGTGCACTAAAAAATCATCAAATATGCATTTTAAAATATGCACTTATGCATCAAAAAATTAAAAATATGCGGTTAATACCTAACCTTAACTAAACTTTACCTTACCTAAACTAGAATTGCACTGAATTATTAACATTTCTTTGATATTTGCAAATAGCAGAGAACGTACCACATACCTACTATTCGTTATATAAAAATACAAAAATAGATATAATAAATACTGACCATTATTATTATTTCAATATAAAATTTATCTTTATCGTCTTTATAAGTTTATAGCGAATTGTTGACCCTGATTCATGAAAAATATTCACCAAAGCGCTTGATTTTCGATAAACCATCAAAATATGCACTAAAAGCTTAAAATATGCTCTTATAATCAAAAATATGCCCCTTAAACTAAAAAATGTTCAAATATGCGAAAATATGCACTAAAAACTTTGGGTGTTTCATCATAAACGTTATGAAATGTATTTTGTACTTAACAAGCATACGATAAATATTACCAGAAAAAATATGGAAATGCATGAAAGTCCTTGCTCTAATTATGATTATTAGAAACTCGGATTACGAAAATGTATTCGGGTTTGGTTGTTCGTAGGGCGAAACGGCGATTATCGTCAGTAACGTTGACGTGGAATACGTTACTGACTGGGTATCAGTGGCGTAGCTGAGGGGGGCCATGGGTACATGGCCCTCCCTTGGCATTTTTATTGGTGATGTTTTAATCACGGTTTTATCCTGTGTATAGGTAATAAAATAACATAGTTATACAAGTGATATTTATTATTTATTCCGTATTTTAAATTTTTATCAACGTTACCAAAAAGTAATAATAATGATATCGGCCATTTTTCATTTATTTTAATTAACAGATTACACTATCACCCCAAATATATAGTTTGGCGTTAAATAATATCACTCGGGTCGTTTGTCCAAACGCTGCTGTCCAAATCGAATTTGACAACAATTACGATGGACAAACAACGAAATGACTATCGTTCTATTATTATCTGTTGTCATATAAAAAAAAAATTGATTTTCCATCGTATTTCATGGTGTTGGAAACGAGACCATCCGATCTAAGTGTGCGTACGTACGTACGTGCGAGTGTGTATGTATGTGTGTGCGTGTGTGTGCGTGTACTTGTATGTTTGTATTCATTTAAAATGCAATTGATTTTTCCCATTTGTCTTTTGTATATACTGTTTATACATTGTACAAAACAAGAGTACGAGTATTTATATTCACAAACACACACACGCACACACACACAAACGTGTCACATTATACCTACGTATGTATATATGAATCGTAAATATGTTATGTCGTAAAATAATAAATTATTCTGTCCTACACCCATTTCCATTTCCCGGCATCATATTCGAGACGAGACGTATTGAGTACCCATAATTTTTTCGAATAAAATCCCTTACGTACGCCATGAATCTCAATGATATACATGTAAACTTGATTGACTCGATTGCAGTAACAATAAAACTATGAATAAGAATGATAATTTAACTATGACAATGACAGTGATGATAATATTAAGATCATATTGTACCTCGTTTGACTATACTATGAGTTATATGTGTCTAACATGTTTTCAGTATATTAATATACTTTTGAAATACATTTTGATATGTTTGAATAATAAGAAAAATTATGTTCTTGTCTAAATTAATATACCACGGTTGTAGTATTACACTGAGATCACACGCTGTTACATGATGCTTTGTTTTAGATTAAAAACTTGGTTAAAAGTAAAGATAGGCGAGGAACGACTAACTGGTTTGGCTTTATTAAATATCCATAGAGATATTGAAGTGATATTGACGTTGAATCAATCATAGATCAATTTTCAAGAGTAAAAAATAGATCTATATTACTACGAAAATTGTTGTAGATATTTTTTTTCTGATTTGTTGTACAATTTTTATATTTGTATAGGTTAAAAACAATAAATGGAACATTTTGAATTCCTCACAATATTTTGTGGTGTATTACAATTTTTAAATAGCCCCCCTCTTGATTTGAACTCCAGCTACGCTACTTCTGAGTATAGTTCACTCGATCGTTGTGCACCTCATTTTACAGTGTAAAAATCAAAACGAGTTAAAACGCGTTACGTGCGTTATAACGGAATAGATGTGCACAGCTGTTGTATCCGTACACATGACGAATTGGTTATTTGAATAAAAGCGTTTATCGGACGATTATTTTGGACGCGGCGGTCGGCTTAATTATTTATTTTTTACTTTTCTTCGTTTCTAATTTTCCGATTTTCGGATAATGTTCGTTAATTATTGACTATCGTCACAACAGCCGTGTTTTTGTTGTCTATTTTACTGCATTTTGTATCGCAAAGTAATAGTAAAATAATTGTTTAATGTAAATGAGTTTGTGTGTGTGTGTGTGTGTGTGTGTGTGTGTGTGTGTGTGTGTGTGTGTGTGTGTGTGTGTGTGTGTGTTAGGGATCCCATTCGTCCCGTATTTGAATAAAGTGTCCTAGTGTCCCGACTAAAGGTCCAAAATAACACTTTTGTCTTGTATTTAGAATAACTTATCCTGCATTTATCTTATTTCAAAATGAATTCAAAAATTAAATTTTTTTTTTTATCGTTTGGTGTTTGTTTTAAAATTTAAATGATGATTGTTATGCAAAAATATCATAGAGTGATAATATAATATCATATAGATAATAACTAATTAGTTTTTTTTTTTTTTTTTCAACTTTGGTTATAAATTTACTATAGGAAATTCATCTATTTATTTATGTTGGTTTTATTTATTTCAGGTATTCAATATTATGCTTGTTAAGTAAAATAACATCAAAATGTTTTATAGACTGTTATTTAAAATTTGATTCTGAATTTAACATAGCAAAATCTAATCATTTGTTTCTACTGATTTTTGTTTCAAGTATTTAAGTGATTATTTGTCAGGTGTGAGAAAAAAGCAATGTTACATCAACACCAAAATGTAATTTTAGTTACAAAATATTTCCTTAGATTTTTTGTAAGAATTGTCACATTACCATTATCTAATTTTGTAATAATATTGTCATCGTGAACACGGGTCCTATTTCCAATTAAAAAACTAAAAATTAACAAATAAAATGACGAACAATAGCTTTTGAATTGTAAGCCTAAATATGAATTTTTAGAGAATAAACCCTCTTAACCTTCCTCTTAATCAACATCTGTCTTAATTTTCGGTATGATTTTAAAATTCCCGTATTAAAAACAAAATCTGGGATCCCTAGTGTGTGTGTGTGTTCGTTAAATTATATTTTCGAATGTGCACTACTTTTTTAAAAAGCCACGAACCGGCAACCTACCGGCATCACACACACACACACACACACACACACACACACACACACACACACACACACACACACACACACACACACACACACACACACACACACACACACACACACACACACACACACACACACACACACACACACACACACACACACACACACTCATACACACACACACGCACACACACACACACACACACACACACACACACACACACACACAGCCATACCGCGTTCATCGCACCGTCGTGACCTAATCGCTGATGATCCTATGATTTGATATAACAAATTTTTTTAACACTAAAGGCGTTATCGACTGGAAACGGTCGACTGTCCACGCGTCGACCCGAGCGTATTATAATTATGGCTTAATCAATCGTTTAGTTCACGCCGTATTGAATAAATCGATCGCCGAGATGCCGACGGTTTGTGTATGGCCCGTTATTTTATTCCGTAATACCTACGTGCTAAAAAAAAAACTTATAAAACTCACTTTGGAATCCGCAAAAAGCGAGTCGTATAACCGATTGAATCTTATAGGCAAAGTGGAAAAAAACATTTTAATTATTTATTTATTTTATTTTATTATTTTGCTTTTACTTTATTCAACTTAGTATTACGTATTATGAAATAAAGTAAACCGAATATTTTGTAACCTCACTATAATAATGATAATCGCGTTAAAATTTTTTGTACGTAGGTACGTATTATATAATAAATAGAAACCAAAAATAACCAACACAAAATATGTTATTTTTCAAATACCAATTAATTTCTAAATTTTAATCGAGAAAGTTAATTTTCTATTATTTTTTTTTACGAAATTTTGTTTTATAACCGAAGTATTGAGTCTTATTACCGATTTTTCAAAAATGTATTTGGATACGTCCGGACCGTTCCAAACGATTTTAATTCTAATAAGCGACTGAACCTTATATCCGTGAGTCTTATAAGTTATATATATATATATATATATATATATATATAGGTACCTATATAGACACCCGTTCGTTTCGTATTGCCATCCAACAAAAAGTGGTATTCAATTATTTTTTAATTGTATTTGAGTGAAAAAAAAATATGTCGATTAATTGAAAACAACGTAGCTCGTGAAAATCGTGCTGTAAATTATACCACGATATTACTGTGTTACTGTAAGCCACAATTGTACAAAACATCTCTCACGAGCGTTACTACTAATCGCAACGATGACGATGATACGTCCGACAGTATTGTTATTTAACACTCCTAGGATGGTTCATTAACACGTTGACGACGGCGGGTGTGTCGTATACGCCACGCAAAGGCTTGACGTATAACAACACAAAACAAGGTGTTTATTGGTTTTGTACACTCTAACCGTTAAACAAGCATGTAAAGAAATACCTATTAATTGGCCCGGACGACTACCTTCTTAAGTGACAAAGAATACAATCTAGCACTGCTTAATAGGATAGTCGAAACAGGTTTCTTAAAAAGGCTTACTTTCCCTTACAGCTCTAAAGTTATTTTACACTCGAAACAACTGACAAAGAAAAAGATCTAGCACTGGATGTTTCGAGCGTGAGGTAACCTTAAACCTTTTAAAATAATATATATATATGTATTATATAAATACAATTTAAGGCTGACATCTTCATCTTCGTTCAGAATCGTTTTTTTTTTTTATAATATAAAATAATTCCAAAATCTATCCAATAATGCCTAATCTATCAATGCATCTCGTGTATCCCACCCAACTACTGTATCCTGTACTTAACTTACAATGATTTATCATTGCATTCAAATGTAAAGTACCATACAACTAAACTATCGTAAACCAGGTGATCCCATGATAGAAAGTGCTATTCACTCCTCACCATTATCTTGTCCGAGGAGCGAAGCGACGAAGGACGAACTTCCACCACCATTATCTTATCGGCTTTTTTTTTTTTTCTGTTTTTTTGTTTGTTTTTCCCGTGGCATTTGAAAACTTTTGGGAATTTTCACTTGTGACCTCTCTAAGGTACCACCGATATTCGTTTTGCCACCGAAAACATACCCTGAAGTTCAAAATTGAAGCATTATTTCGAGTAGTTATGGTGTACACAGACACAAAAACAAAAAAAACAAAAACAAAAAAAAAAAAAAAAAAAAACACACATCATAGTAAAATCAATACATTCTTCACTTCGTTCAGAATCTAAAACGATGATAGTGTACGTCCTGATAGTATTGTAAAATTATTATTGTTTCGCTCGTAGCGGAAAAGAATACATGTACTGTTATTTTATACGACTATGGTTACATTATTCACTGTACTATAATATTATTAATTTTTCCATTGTATTCGTTTTGACTTTGATTTATAAACGAGGCACAAGTCGGTCCTTTATTACGCTTTCCTCTTGATTTATTAATTTATTAATTAACTGTTTTTATTGGAATAATATCGTATTCACCTATAACTGGCATATAAGCAAACCATACATTGCTAGAGACCCGTGAGAAATCGTGAGCTCTCATTGGCTGTATTTCGTTTGTGATAACATTTTCAGGCGCTGATAAACATTTGAATTTACTATACTATACTATTATGAAATAGTATTCTTATAATTGTACCTATAAAATATGATATATTATGTACTACGCCTAGTAGGTATGGAAATCTATGGTTTATCAACAAAACTACCATCACGTTGAACCTTTTTAAATGATAAATTGGAAGAACTAGCTAAAAGGGTCAGTAAAGTTTCAGATGGATCGACAACGAACAATAAAACATACTGTGTGTGAAAATAAAATTAAGATTCTATATTATGATCGAAACGAAAATGTAAAATAAAAACGTCAAAAGGTAATATGATGATTCCTTTCTACCTAAACATATTTTTAATTTTTAGATTAAAAATCTGAAAATTCCCTGTAGATCTCATTAATAGGATAAAAGTGTCTGTTCTTGATGTATTAGCTAGTATTTCAAAATAATTCATAACACAATAATATTTATCATAATACGTCATAATACAATTAAAATTACAATGATTTTAATTTCTTTTTTTTAACAATATTGTTAATTAATTTATGTTTTATATATTTTTGTATTTAATATTACACCTAAGTGTAATATTAATCTCGTCACTGTTAGTTATTTCGTATAAAAATGCCATTGGAAAAATCATTATAATAAATAATAAAAAATTATAATATAAATTATTATGAAATAAACCCGTTAATAATATTTAATAACCCGTAGGTATTCAAAATAGTTTATCACTTATCAGTACTAAATATTACTATCAGCATCAAAATTCAAATGTTTATCACAAATGAAATACGGCCAATGAGAGCTCGTTATTTCTCATGGGTCCCTGGCAATGTATGGTTTGCTTATATGCAACCGGGTGACTTGGAACCACAAATATTCAAGTTAGAATTAGGAAATAATATTATTTACATTTTCAGGGTGGTTTTTATTTTCCTTAAAAAATAAGTGGGTGACTTGGAACATGCCAAACCATTATAAACGAATACCTGGCAGTCGTACATACTGAAATTTGTAAGTAGGAAAAAAAACAAACTAAATCTTAAACCCCATGGAGGCCAAACTGCTTTAACTTCTACTGAAGAAGAAATTATTGTTGAAACAATATTATATGCATCTGATTGGGATTACCCTGTTGATAGGGAAGAAGTTAAGACATTGATCAAGTCATACTTAGATCGTGCTGGCCAAAAATCAAAGATATTTAAAAATAATAAGCCCGGTAATGAGTGATACACACGTTTTTTATCCAGACATTCTGAAGTTTGAAAGTCAATAAAATTAGTTTTGGTTATTGTTATATTGTTTTTTGTTACACATTTTAAATTGTAAGGTTTAAAAAAGAAATATTTATGTTGTATCTATTGTTTTACAAGTCAGTTTAAACTGTTTTGTTTTTTGTTGAATTAAAAGTTAAGTTTTATAAATATTTTGGTTAAATTTATTTTGTGAGCAAAGTCTGAAACTTCTAAGAAAAAGTATTATTTTATAATAGTTTTAAAGAAATGTTAAATTGTTTTTAATTTAATAAAAATATGGTTTTTAACACTTTTTTTTTTTTAAATAATTGTAGTGCTCCT
Organism: Therioaphis trifolii; assembly: GCA_027580255.1. Lineage (NCBI taxonomy): Eukaryota > Metazoa > Arthropoda > Insecta > Hemiptera > Aphididae > Therioaphis > Therioaphis trifolii. Next base: position 41,853,599 of record CM050405.1, read on the forward strand.
AGTGACCTACAAATGATTAAATGCAATCTGCGTTTGAAAAAATGCATGTTCCAAGTCACCCGAACGAAACCCCGGGTGACTTGGAACAAGCACTTTTTATTTTTTTTTTACATTAATTTACTTAAGAATTTAATATTTTTTTTCTCAATCACTTCATTGGAGGTGTGCGACACTGCATGATTTTTTACAGAATTTAATTATCAATAATGAATGTGCTACAGATGTTAAAAGGTCAAAATCGTTCCAAGTCACTCGGTTTGACGGTACATTGTATGAAAATTTAAATTGTCCACTGTATAATTTATACAATTAAAGGAGAGAATTCAACACCTAAAATATCCCATGCTTTTAGAAACAGCATTTTAATAATGCTGCCGTAAGAATACTTAGATATATAAAATAATATTACAAAGTAATGTCCAGATATTTTTATTATTTTATGTATAAGAATTATAATTGAACCGTCAATATCGAAAATGGCTCATAACTGAGAATCAAAAATTTTCAAGAAATAAAAACAACTGATTTTCTTTTGAATCACTTGACCTACTTTAGCAACTTATATTCTAAATTTACATAATATTTTATTAACCGTGTATAAGCCGTGTAAATTAATACCAATGAAGCGAAATTTAATTGAGAAACGGTTGATAAATTTTTCCGAGACATGTTTGAAATTCATCTAAGGATATATCACTATAATATATGTATATGTGAGGGGATCAGTTTATATGTGTAAATGAAAAAAGCAGTCTATTTGGATAAAAACTCTGGACAGCTTTTTCAAAAATCATGATTCAACTTAAGTTAATTTATAGTAATATCTGAACAAGCATTTTAACAATCAGCGCCTCAAAGTATTTTACTGCCATAACACTAATGCTGGCCATTTGTTTTTGGAATAATATGTAGATTTAAATATAATTGTATTGTATTGGTTGCCCAAGTAAATCTCACTACTTTTAAATAATCTGGCAATGGGTAAATAAATTATTTTTGTGAAACTAGTATTTTTCTTTTATAGTTTTTTTTTTTTTATTGAAAATGGCCACTTCTCAGGTAGAGGAAGCTCTGAAAAGAATTCAAACTCAAGATGGAGTTGTTGGAGTCATTATAATAAATAGTGATGGTGCGCTTGTTTTTTCATACCTCTCGTATAAATTAACAATTTTACGGATAAATATTTATGTTTTTTTTTCAGGGATTCCAATTAAATCTACCATGGACAATGACGTTTCTGTTCGATATGCTGGTTTAGTACAACAGTTAATGAGAACTGCGAAGTTTATGTTAAAAGAAGAAGGCGACCCGTCTAATGATTTGAAAATCATGCGATTACGTACTAAAAAAAAAGAAATCATGATCATACCAAGTAAATTTCAGCCGTCAGTTCTTTAACAAACTAATTTAAAAGTTTTACCACTTTAACATTTTACTTGAAATGTAGTCATTAAATGTCCATTAATTATTATTATTATTATTATTATTTTTATTAATACACAAGCCATAAATATATAGGTAGGTACATAAGAAATACCTATTTATAAATTGTAAATACATTGTTTTACCAATTTCATTCAAAAATATTTAGTATAATAAACATTTATTATTTTCAATTTAATACCAAGGTTACACATTTCAGATCCAATTCATTCCAAACAATTTTTTTTTTTTTTTAATGACTTATCTTAAACCTTTACTTAATAATTGGCACTATCTTCCATTTCATCTAAGGACTAACAATATCCACATTAATGCCAACTGCATCTATCTACTTTTTTGGTTGATATTCTTTATCTTTTTTCTCTTGAACTTTCTTACTCTAATACAACACCATTTTAATCACATTTAATTAATATCCCTTCATAATAAGTCCAAATCACTTCAGTCATTTTCTCTCATTTTCACCACAAGCCTTCTTACATGCTTTTTTCAAATTACAGCATACTTAATTTCTTGTTTTATACTTCTATAAATCCTTATTATTATTATTATTATTTTTTTTTTTTTGAGGCAGGTGTTCTCCAGCCTTCACATTTATTGTGCAGTTCTCCAAAGTCCTTCACTAAGACTATATTATCATCAATAATCATCTTATGTCTAAGGTACATTACTCTTTATCTCTTTTGTAACTTCATCCGTTTCTACAGAAAATAGGTAAAAACATTAAATCATAAAAGAACTGTATTTTTTAGTAGGTACATAATCAATACTTTATTTTAATATTACAAATAGTTTATACTTATAACAATAATTCAGTCTTATAACATAATCTGATATGTTTTACATATGGTATGAGCAGTAGTTATGCCAATTTTTTATTTCATTTTATTACAAGTAACTAAATAATGGTTAGGCCCAGGCCAGTTCAACCTTCTCAGTAAAAAACACACCACTGGATATAAGAAAAATCACGTGTATAAAAATTATCTTTTTCAGAAAATGGATATGTCATGATAGTTATTCAAATTCCAACTGGCGCCAGACCACCAATGTAAAGTTTGCTGAAAACATTTTGACAAAAACCTATTTTACTTCAAATAGAATTAAAAACATTGTTACTCAACTAAGTGTGTATATGTATATGAATAAATAAATAAATAGTTACAATGATGTTTCAATATTAAATAAAAATAAATGTTAATGATTTATCAACAATACCTAATTATTGTCTATTAACAGATCATTGTATTGTAATAGTTGTCTTTTATTCTGATAAATCTTCAATAAAGTTAACTGTATTAGTTGTATCCGTACTTAATATTGGAATGTCTTCTTTGTATGTGATATGAGGATGAAAAAATATGTAATAAATAACCATAAACACAATTCTGACAAAAAATGGCATAATCGATCCTATCATTAAAAGTAAATAATACCACTCGTTTTGATCACTGCCTGTTATAGCCCAAACAGTGACTGCAGAAATATTTTCTATTAAGAATACTCCATAATAACCCAAGTAGCGATTTCTAGATTTCCCTTGGCCTTCACTAGGTGATAAATATGTGAAAATGTACACTAGACCAAGTATATATAACCGGTAATATATATTAAACTAGGTAATAAAAAATAATATGATGAATAATTATGAGTTATTGTGAGTTAATGTAACTATAATAGTAGATACGTTATGAAAATTAGTGATAATGGTCGAATATTAATGATAAAGAACCTGATATTAGTCATGCAGTGCGTCAGACAGGTACTACTCTATGCGGACAATGGGCATTGGGTATGTCATGACTGGACAGGTACCATGAATGCTATCGAACACCGAACGCAACCGTTAGAATTTAGAATTTGGTGTTAAGAGAATATGTGGCCTTCGGAAGCAGCGCTATCTCTGAAGCTCTTATTTGAATTCGTTTTAGATTCCCGCACTACAACTGGTAGCTATAAAAAAAAAAAAAATAGGTAGATACCTAATTAGTAATTTACCCTAATCACTTTCGATGATTCATCGTGGGCGATTCAGTGAAGGAAAGTCGGGCACTACCCAACTTAGTTCATCGTTTCATGAGGATGATTACTTTTGATGATTTAAAGCTTACATTGTTCATTAATTATACTTTGGATGGTTCATACAAAATGATCATTAAAAGTGATCCGTGTAAACGCACCCTACCTAACCTAACGCATAAATACTTCACGACCTCTTGTCATTTTTGCGGAGCACTGGACAGTGGATACCAGAACAGAATGATGAACGAGTCTAGAAAGAAATTGCAGAATATGCACAGTCATGAAGCCTTTTGTTCAGTGTACTTTTAAAATAATTTTACTTTTCATCATTTATTTAACTATTCAATTTTTAACTTTTTAATCTATTTACTTGTTATTAAATTGAAATATTGATTCAGATAGGTGTAATATTATATCATAATATATATAATCAGTAGACATATAGGTATTTTTGTAAATAATTAACTATTGTATTTCTGATTAGTTCATGTCCTATTTCTGAATTGTACCTAAATATTTTCATATTCATTTTATATTACAAAACCTTAACTCCTACCTTCTTTTTATGGTGCCGTGGTCCGTGATACCACTAAATCAAAATAATCATCCTATAGCATTAAGAAGAGAACACTTAATAGTTAACAGAACACAACTATTGATGGGTTTATAACAGTGGATTGTGATTATGGTCTGGATTTGTACCTGTATATGCATTTATATATTATTGAGTGTATGTAGTTCAAAGGTAGTAATAATTATGGATAATTTGTATAAGACAATCCGTAGGGAAAACTTTATTTTGCATACCTACGGCTGCACATTTTCGAGAGCTTTCTATTTAAAAAATTTAGATTTCATAGTAAAATTATAAAATAAATTTTTTCTATATTAGAGAATGGGTTCTGATCTATGAGTTACCTCAGGGGCGTATTTAGAATTTTTTTTGGGCGGGGCTGTAGTATTTTCTCCAACTGAAATTCCCCAATTCAGCCTATTAAACAGAACTCAAAGGAATAATCAATACGATCAACATCGTCAGACACATTACATGAATAACTTGTTCGTTGTTACTAATAATTCTTTATACAATTATATTGAACTTTTACGATTTACATCTGATTTGTATGATTTGTATGCAAACTTCAGCACATATAACTATTCAGTACCTATTGAAGTTCAATATAGCATTTTGTGCTATGATGCCAATTCAGTAGGTATTTGATAAAGTGGATAAAAGTAGGTACCTACTAGAAGTTTTGACCGTGATTCATGTAACTGGGAGAAAAAATACTCGTTTTGATTGCAAAAAAAAACGTTCGCTTTTCTCTATATCTCAGTACAATTTATTTGAACAAATAGAACTATACTCATGATAACCTAATTATATGAAAATGCATAATTCATTTTTTTTTTAATTCGTCACTTTTCGATTTATTTTTCAAACTTTGTTTTTCTCTTAAGGGGCCTCATAAATACGCGTTTTTTTTGTCAAAACTACTGTTTCTAATTCCAACGAAACTCGTTGACAATTATCACGATTTTCATTCTGAAAAAATATTCGAATTCTCCGTAATATGATCAAGGGAACGATCGAGCCACATTTTTAATTTTTGTTATTTAGAATGCATTAAATGTTGTTAAAATTTACAAAAATTTGCAAAATTTCAAACTTTAGTATTTAATCATCTAAGTACGATTATAAAAATGTGCCTTGATCGATCCCTCATACATGTTGTGGTTAATTAGAATAATTTGTCAGAAATAAAATCGTGATAATAGTTGCGACGTATTGTTGGAATTAGAGTTGTCTGTTTGAGTGAAAAATAAACATTTTTTTTGCAATCACAAAATTGAATTCTGACATGTGCGTGTGAGTGCGTGCAAGATCCCTCCGTACCGCTACCGACCATATCAAATATTACGAGCGCGTCGCGACGTCGTGTTCCTAGAAAATTCAGATAACGCATCTATAAATACTTATAATTTAGTGTTATTTAGAAATAATATCATTATTGCCATTATTCGACATCGACAGTCGACAAGACTTCTGACTTTACCCTCTGGCCTTTAGTCAACTTCGATTTTATTATTTTAATATTATTTTACAATGAGTCTTAAATATATACCAAAATCTAAAGTTCCGCTATCTAAAAGAAAAAAACACAGAGGATTTATAAATTCAATTAGACACCTCCAAACCGCGAATCGACCAAATGTAGATAAAACTCTGTAAGTGTTTTTTATATTATAATGTAGATGTTGTAACAATAATGTTATAGACTGTAGAATATATTTTTAGTGAATTCAAACATTTAAATTACCTATATCATAAAATAACACAAAACATATAAGTTATAACACATAATAATATAATATAATTATGTTATATAATCAGTGCCGTGCCCAGGAATTTTCGAGGGGAGGGGTATATGTTATAAGAAAAGACCGTATTTAATTCCATTAAAAACATAGAAAAACTTTATAACTTTCTAAGGTACCTCCGATATAAGATTTGCTACCGAAAACCACACATGAAGTTTAAAATCGAAGCATTATTTCGACTAGTTATTGTGTACACAGACATAAAAAAAAAACACGTAATAATAAAATCAATTCATTCTTCACTTCGTTCAGAATCTAATACGTTCTACTTCTACTACACTAGTAATTAGTGCATATTAAAAAAAACTCAATAATTTAGGCGTTATATCTAAATATAAATATAAATCTGTTTTACCCGACGTAGACAGTCGACTTCATAGTAAGATTTAATAGGTTGGTATATTTCTAGTTTACGGGACACCCTAAATTTTGGCATTTTTTTTATTGAAATATATGTAAATCGACGTTTTAAAAACGCTGGTGCAAACCAAAATTGGCGCTGATCATTAGTTTTTGAGTTATCGCACTTTGAAAATGGACTTTTTTATAGGACTATACTAAATACGTACTTTTATTTGAATATTAGTATGTTTGGTATTGGTGCAGTCCCACTGTACCGATGACTGTAATAACAGTGAGTAGAGTTCGAATCCCAGTAATTTTTTGCACTTTTTTTTTAAGGTTGGGGGCAAGTATAATAAATATTTGTTATTATTATTTTTTTCCATATTGAGATACACAGTATTTTATACACATTACGATTATCAAACCGAAACATCCCCACGTTGCACAGCAAATCGAGGGTTGCTATCGATTTGAATGCGCTCGGCGTGAAGTGAGCAAAGCGAACGGAGCTGCGGAGCGAAGCGACGCTCAATACGTTATAAATAATTATTCGTATTATATATTTACATGAATTTGGAAAAAAATTCCGAGAAAAAGTGCAAAAAATCCCGTAAAAAAGTCCATTTTCAAATTGCGATAACTCAAAAACTAATGATCAGCGCCAATTTTGGTTTGCACCATCGTTTTTAAAACGTGGATTTACATATATTTCAGAAAAAAAAAAGCCAAAATTTAGGGTGTCTCGTAAACTAGAAAAGTTCCAATAGGTTTATATGTTGTATCCTTTACTTTTTTTTTTCAATTATATATTCATACATTTATCTATAGTTTTTTTTCCGTTTGGACCAGGATTGACATATTGGACACACTGATTTTACAATGATAAAAAAAGTCGAGCGTTATACCGTAAATATTTTCCTCAAACGATTTTAGAGTTTTGTGATTATTCAAAAACATATTTTTCGTAGATACTTGAAACTTTCACCAGATGCTTCAATTGACATTTTCTTTACATAATACAATTTATTAAATATTTTGTTTAATTTTATTGCTAAGCAGTTTATAGGCATTTGAAATATGTTTTTATTTATTGATTATTTATTGTTTGATTGTACAGAAAAAACGGTAATTCTGATCAAAATTCTAGTGAAAGTTTACAAATTCAACCAGTGATATCTGAAATGCAAAATGATAACCAAACTCAACTGTTAGCCGATATAGAAAATACAAAACTGAATACTAGCAATTCACCCATTAAAAATAATGATCCCAAAACACAAAGTTTATTTGGACGTAGAATTGTCGACATAGCTTATATTTTTAAACAAATAGTAGATGCTGATCACCACAAGCCTTTCGATTGTTCCTTTAAGGATATGGTCTGTGTGAATGAAAAACAGGATGGATTAATATCAAGCTTTAAATTTATTTGTTTGCTGTGTAAGACTCTAAAAATAATAAATTCAGAGAAAAAACTAGATGAAGAAGTTATGAATCTAAATACAGCGATTGTAGCTGGAAATATGAATGTTGGAGCGGGATTTAGCCAGTTAGAGACTATTACATGTGCAGTCGAAATACCTCCTATGTCACAATATCATTATGATAGACATCATACTATTGTTTGTATGGGATACGAAAAGGCTGCAGCTTACGCGATGGAAGAGGCTGCTAAAGAAGAAGCAGAACTTGCAATTTTATCAGGAAATATTGATAGGGACGGAACTCCACTCGTTACAGTTGTCGCAGATGGAAGCTGGTGTAAACGTTCGTACAGAACAATGTATAACTCATTATCTGGCACGGTGAGTATCTTATAATATAAGTAATCAAATGAAAATAAAATAAAATAGAAATATTAAAAAAATTTAATAAATAATAAGATAAAAATCAAAATTCCTGAGTCACAATTTGTTTATAGCGTGTTAAAATTGTTACATGTTTCAAAATCGTAAATATTTGTAAAATTCTGCAGTTAAAAATACATGACATTTTTAATTTTAATAGCTAAGTTTTAAAATTAAATTTAGGGTTAAGTAATATAAGTTTCAAAACAATTATAAACAATTAAAAAACTGTTATGCTATATTATATATAACTTCCTTACTTTGTATAAAACGAACACTTCGCTCACGAAAATAAAATGTGTAGTTATAGTCAACATGAAATAAATCAGTTTCGTCTAAAATTCGTCTAAGAAACGCGTGTACAAATAGTAATTGAGTTACTATTTTGGTATTATAATCGATATCTTTATTTTACAATATTTCAGGCTGCCATAATTGGTTACAAAACAAAAAAATTGCTTTTCCTTGGCGTTAGAAACAAATACTGTTCTATGTGTGCCCGTAAAAAAACAGATGACAGTCTAACAGAGCACAAATGTACTAAAAATTGGCCAGCTACGAATAGTTCATCGGGCATGGAATCATCAATAATTGTTGAAGGTTTTTTACAAAGTGAGAAAATGTATGGT